>OY856186.1:257623312-258042494 GCA_963693315.1 Diogma glabrata
GTCATTTTGACCAAATTTGAAATGAATTCAGATTTTCCATTTTATAGTTAACTTGGATCATATACCAAAACATCATCAAGATCCTATATATGCGTTTTTCTCAAACAAACAAACGCAAACAACCAACCACCCACATACCCACCGGGGCCACAGTATACACCTTTTTTTATTGGCTATTTAGGTAGAGGATGGTCCAAAGCAAAAGATAAAACAAAAGATACAACAAAATTTGGGGTGCGTAAGATTTTTTTGATTGATTGCATTACTTCATGCAATTGAAAATTGTGGTGAAGCAAATATGCAAATTTTTTTGTTTTGACACACTTTCGCCGTTTCGGCGCTTGCCATTAAATAAACCTATCTTTAGAAACAAAACTTTTTGAAATCCTTCAAGCGATCTACTTTGCCAAAATAATAGCTGCGTTTTATTCATTCGGGTCAGGTTAAAAATTTGACTTTTAGCACGTAAAAACAACAACAACATAACCCAAATATATGGGTTCAATCGAGTTCAAGATTTGTGACCTGTATAAATTTTAGTTACATAAATTTGCAAGAGATGACGCATACATAGTTTTTCGATGTTTTCAGTATTTTTCCAGTTTTCAATTTGCAAAAATATGTTTTTGTACTATTAGACCTCATTAACAGTGTATATTGATATTTTTATGATGAAAATATAGCAATGTTTTATTCAATTTCATGTTGACCTTCATATTTATCAAATTAAATTCAATTAACAAGTATAACAAGTACGCAATCCTCATGACATTCGGTTTTAACATTTAAAAAACTCAATGTATACCAGATTTCAAAAAAGTATAAACATTTTTTATTCGTTTTTATTCAACCCACATCGTTTTTTTCAAACCTTGAACCTGAACCGAATGAATAAAACACAACTAGTACCAAATATAAACTGAAAAATTTATTGAGAACCGCATGCCTGAAAGAGAGAGAGAAAATTTCATTCTTGTAAATTATAATTCAAAAAAATTTTATATTTTTGCAAAACGATGTTGCAAACACACGTATTTTTATATTTATTAAATGCCCTAGAAAGCACAATGCCATTACTCGCCAAAATGATAATTTTCCTCTCGTATTATTACAGCACTCTTGCTGTAAATTCAAACTCGAGTGAAATGAGTGTTATTATAGCATCGTTATACAATATACAAATTTCAATCATAGATTTTTCATTCAATTTCATTATCAGTTTCATTTCAGGTATTTTGTATGCACTCTGCTTTCGAAAGGTCTTCAGAATCCTTGACAAACCAAATTTTATGGTTGATGTTGCTCAAATATTAAAATTTACATGCGTGGTTCTTTTATTTTTGTTGGAGTAGAGTAAATCCTATCATCACTCCTTTTGGCTATGTCTGCTGGTATGAATTAATGTCCTGGGTTGACATATACTTAATTATACAAATAAAAAATGAGCATAATTTTATTATATGCATTTTCACATCGGTCAAAATCCAAATTATGTTTGGCACCAAAGTTCCAAAAGTCGCCATTTCTTTTCATATTTTTACGATATTTGTTATTTTTTTTCAAACAAATTGTATAAATATGACAACAAACATAACAACTATTTTGGTTGGATTATGAAAATTGGAAGGGTGCTTTGATAAAAAATTTTATTTATACAAATTTCAATGTTTTTTTTCTTTTTTGAAAGTAACTAGTTTATGACGATAAAAAATCATTTAAATAAAAATTTTGATGTATTAACTTCATATTCATAAAAAATTTTAAAGTTTGTCGAAAAAATAGTGTATTTAATTCGGAACTAAAGTGATTTTTTGTCACTTTTTGTCAAAAAGTAGCACTTTAGCTCCTAATTAAAAAATATACTATTGTTTTCAAAATGTTCTTGAACAAAATAATTTTTTTTAAAATGCACTCACAAAAATTATGCGTAAAACATAAATTTCAAATTTAAAACGAAAATAATTAGCTATGTTCTGTTCATAGCACAGTAACCATAAAAGTTTACTCCCTCACCAGTGATTTTATAGATACATACGAAAACATTAAAATCTCAACACATTATTGCATTAGAAACAAGCAAACCAACAGTGAACACAAAATAAAATTAAATATGAAGGGGCTGAAATCTCGGTTAAGGATTTTGATATAGTTTTCGGCAAAAAACTTTTATTGATTTTAGTTTTGGGCAGCGATGTGTATCAAACATAAAACTCTTTGTTAAAGTACTTGTATTTTTTATCTCTGCTTAGAAATGTATTACAAAACTAACACGAAACATCAATACGTTTTCGGAAAGTTATAACAGATCATAAATTAGCATAATTTAGTGAAAAGATACAATCAGCAAACTACTCCAAAACCTCTTCATTTAGGGTTTCGAGAAACTATTACAAAATTAAAAATTCATATTTCTTTCAAAATTCCAAAAATTAAATAAAATCAAAAATTCAAACTTTTTTCAAAATTCTAAAAGTATTCCAAAAATTATTCCAAAGTCAAAGATTATAACTTTTTTCGAAAGTTCTAAAAATCTTGCTAAAATTATAACAAAATTAATAATTGAGACTTTTTTCAAAATGCCGAAAATATTCCAAAAATTAGAATAAAATGGTTCTAATAATTTTAATATAAATATTTAATAATGTTCTAGAACAATAATTTTAAAAAAAATTAGAATAAATATTGAAACCTTTTCTAAATTCTAATAATATTCCAAAAATTATAACAAAATCAAAAATTAAAACATTTTCCAAAATTCTAAAAATATTGCAAAATTTATTACATAATCAAAAATAAACAAAAATATTGCAAAAACTATAACAAATTCAAAAATTTCCATGTCCATATTTCATGTTCAATTACATTTACGTCATTCAAACAGCTAAATTTTTTTTCCAAAAAATTGGCTAAAAAATAAATGAAATCATTTTTGTCACACTTGACAATATTTTTTTGACAAACTTATAATGCAATAAAATTCACAATAATAATAATTTCATGATCATTACATTTCATTTCATTCAAATAACTAATTTAATTATTTTCTAAAAAAGAAATGAAAATCATTCTTTTGACACACTTGACATTACTTTTTTGACAAACTTATAATGCCATAATTCTCTATAGTAATAATAAAATTTCATGTCATACAAATAATTAATTTTATTTTTTCCAAAAAAATTAGGTAAAATAATAAATAAAAATCTTTCTTTTGACACACTTAACAACATTTTTTGGCAAACTTCTAATGCAATAATCTAGTTTTTGATCTCACATACCAATCCCGACCATCAAGATTTCTCCACATTCTTTGTTCCTACACGTTATCACTTAAAATGAACGTTTTTTAAGCAAAAAATATGCATATTTCCTTGTTTTGACACACTTGACGATTTTTTCGTCACACTTCCGGTACAGTTATCAAACACATCGTCCTTTCGGACCTGCCCATTGAGTATACCTATGTTTAGAAAAATTTTTGAAATCCCTTTAGCGGTTTTCTAGATTTCGTAGGTAATGACGGACAGCCGGCCGGCAGATAGCAAGACATTTTTTTTGCTTTTTTAGAATCAGTCATAAAACGTCGAGAAATGCCAAAAAAGTAGGGGTGTGAATTTTACTTTTGGCTCGATAATCCAATACTTTGGTCTTTCAGACCGAAGTAATTTTCTTCAAAATTCTAAAAATATTCCGAAAATTCTTACAAAATCAAAAATACAAACTTTTTTCAAAATTCCAAAAATTATAACAAAATCAAACATTTTCATGTCCAATTTCATGCTCGATTACATTTCATGCCATACGAATAACTAATTTTTTTTCCCAAAAAATTTGGTAAAAAAATGAAAATAATTCTTTTGACACACTTGAAAACATTTTTTCGACAAACTTTTAATGCAATAATCTAGATTTTGGTCTAACAATTCCGACCATCAAGATTTCTCCGAATTCAATGTTCCTACTCGTAATCACTTCAACTGAACGTTTTTTAAGCAAAACATATGCAAATTTCCTTGTTTTGACGCACTTGACGATTTTTGACACACTTTCGGGACAGCTATCGAACACACTGTCCTTTCGTCTCTTACCATTGAGTATACCTATTGTTAGAAACCAACATTTTTGAAATCCCTAGAGCCGTTTTCTAGATTTCGTCGGTTGTGACGGCCGGCAGAGAGACATACATTTTTTTTTGCTTTTTTTAAATCATTAAAAAAAACGTCGAGAAATGCCAAATAATGGGGGTAGGAATTTCACGTTTGGCTCGAGAATGTAATACTTAGGTCTTTCAGACCGAAGCAATTAAAATAAAATAAATTAATTTTGAAGAGAATAATTGGTATCAACCCGATGAAAACGACACCAATGACCAACCGTTAATTAAAACCGTTAATTAATTAAAAAACTTTATGTTATAAAAATTTTATCATTTCTCATCAGGGCTGGCCGACAAAGGCAAGCTACCAAAAATGTGTATGCAGTATATACTATATATATATATATATATATATATATATATATATATATATATATATATATATATATATATATATATATATATATATATATATATATATATATATATATATATATATATATATATATATTCCTTGTTGGTACATTGTCCTAGGCACTAGCATATTATAAATAGAGCAAAATATATTTTATCAACATTTGTTGTAATAGCCCTCCAACATGTGGTTTTGTTCAAAAATTGTTTATTTTTATAATTCGCCAGTCCAATCGCTAAACTGTTTATACTACTTCCTTTTTTTCAGCTGGGCTCTATTTCAATCGGGTGGCCCCTGATGAGAAATGACAAATGTTTTTAAAATATATCATTACTTCGGTCTGAAAGACCTAAGTATTACATTCATGAGCTCAAAGAAAAATTCTTAACCCCACTTTTTTTGGCATTTCTCGACGTGTTTGGACCTACTGATTCTAAAAAAGCAAAAAAAAATGTATGTCTGAATGTCCGTCTGAATGTCCGGCCGTCCGTCATTATCTACGCTGCAGGGAAAACCGCTGGAGGGATTTCAAAATTTTTTTTTCTAAAAATAGGTATACTCAAGGGACAGGTCCAAAAGGACGCTGTGTTTGATAACTGTACCGGAAGTGTGTCAAAAAATCATTATGTGTGTCAAAAAAAGCAAATTTTCATATTTTTGGCTTAAAAATCGTTCATTTTAAGTGATTACGAGTAGGAACATTAAATTTGAAGAAATCTTGATGGTCGGGATTGGTATGTGAGATCAAAAACTAGATTATTGCATTATAAGTTTGTCAAAAAAATGTTGTCAAGTGTGTCAAAAGAAAGATTTTTATTTATTTTTTTACCTAATTTTTTGGAAAAAAAATAAAATTAATTGTTTGTTTGAAATGAAATTTTATTATTATTATTGAGAATTATGGCATTATAAGTTTGTGAAAAAAATGTTGTCAAGTGTGTCAAAAGATTTCTATTTAGTTTTTTACCCAATTTTTTGGAAAAAAATAAAATTGTTTGTTTGAAATGAAATTTTGTTATTATTATTGAGAATTATGGCATTATAAGTTTGTCAAAAAATGTTGTCAAGTGTGTCAAAAGAAAGGTTTTTATTTGTTTTTTACCCAATTTTTTTAGAAAAAAATAAAATTAATAGTTTGTATGACATGATATTTTATTATTGTTATAGAGAATTATGGCATTATAAGTTTGTCAAAAAATAATGTCAAGTGTGTCAAAAAATGATTTCATTTATTTTTTTTGGCAATTTTTTGGAAAAAAAAATGGAGCTGTTTTTATGACGTAAATGTAATTTAAAATGAAATTGAACATGGAAATTTTTGAATTTGTTATAGTTTTTGAAATATTTTTGGAATTTTGAAAAAGTTTGTATTTTTGATTTTGTAATAATTTTTGCAATATTTTTAAAATTTCGGAAAAAGTTTTAATTTTTGATTTTGTAAGAATTTTTGGAATATTTTTAGAATTTTGAAAAATTTTTAATTTTTGATTTTATTATAATTTTTGGAATTTCGAAAAAATTTTCAATATTTGATTTTGTAATAATTTTTGCAATATTTTTAGAATTTTGGAAAAAGTTTGAATTTTTAAGAATTTTTGGAATATTATCGGAATTTAGAAAAAGATTAAATATTTGATTTTATTCTATTTTTGGAATATTTTTGGAATTTTGAAAAAGTTTGATTTTATTTAATTTAACAATATTTTTGGAATTTTGATTATAATTTTCCGGCAACGTATTGATGTTTCGTGTTAGTTTTGTAATAAATTTTTAAACAGAGATAAAATATACTTGTACTTTAACAAAGAGTTATGTTTCATATACATCGCTGCCCAAAACTAAAAACCATGTCCTCATAAAAGTGTTTTGCCGAAAACTATATCAAAATCCTTAACCCAGACCGAAGTCTTGATATCTCAGAGCTGTGAGATTTCAGCCCCTCCATATTTTTCTTATTAAATTGCAACAGAGAACAATTAATTGTATAGAGCTTTTGACTTTTGAATTATTGTTTCTCACAAACTGAGTTATTTTACTAATATTCAATACATAATACGTATACTTAATCATTAATTAATAATAAGTAGATAAAACACAAAGCCACAAAAGACACAAAATGTTTTGCTTTGCTAAAAATATCACAAATTATAAAGTAAAAGAGGAATGGAATGACTTAGTAGATTTTTATAATCTCGCCAACCGATGAAATACATTACTCAAGAGTTTCACAACCGGCAATTCATTTATTTTACATAAGTTTATGAAATCGTATTGATAAACATATACACAAACAGATAAAATTTGATTGTATATATTGGTAAATACAATGATCAAAACAAGTAGTCGTGCACATACGGTTATAACAGATAGTAAACAAAGTTATTTATTATATTCTTGTTACTCTATTTCGTTACAATTAATTAATTTCTAGTTATCATAAATTAAATACGAGATTCTTAATGATGACAACTTCGGTTTTGATTTGTGTGATATTGCTTGGAATTTGTATGAACATTGGGAATTCATACAAAATTCTTTGTGTGTATCCGACTGTCAGTAGATCGCACTTTTTTGTGGCGCAAACTCTGTTTAAAGGATTAGCGGGAAAAGGACATCAGATAACTGTGCTCACAACATTTCCATCGAAAATTTCGATGAAGAATTATCGTGAGATAAGGGTACCTGAAGCTGAGCCTTGTAATTACCTCTTACAATTTATAATTTGATGAAATTTATTTGTAATTATTATTTTCAATTCTAGTATCTGTCGAATTTATAACATCAGACACAGGAAGTTTTTTTCATGTTTATAGAAATATGCAAATGGTTGCTGATAAAACGATTGAAGCATTTGAAAATTTATTAACCGTAAAAGAAGTACAAGAAATTATGTCAACAGAATCTTTCGATTTAGTTATTTTTGAAGGATATTTGGGAAATGTGATGACAGGATTTGGAGCTCATTTCAACTGTCCTACAATTTCATTTCAATCATTTGATCATAGTTATTACATTAATAAAATTACTGGAAATCCGTTGGCATTGTCATATGTACCATCTCCTGAATTTAATATTGCAAATCTTGATTTATTCAAAAACCGTGTTTTGAATATGTTATGTTTTTTTACTGATTATTTTTTTATGGAAAAAGTTTTGTACGATACACATAAGACGGCATATGAGTAAGTAACAGAGCTTTAATTAAATTCTGCTTTGCTTCATAATTTTTTTATATCTATCCAGAAAACATTTTGCATCACCACAACGGCCGCCATACGACGATATGTTGAGAAACGTTTCGATTCATTTTGTTGTTACACATTTTAGCCAAGGAGATATTCGACCGTTAGTACCAGCTATTGTACAAATAAGTGGAATTCATGTTCCAGAAACACCTTCTCCTCTTCCTGATGATTTACAGAAATGGATGGATGATTCAACAAATGGTGTAATTTATTTCAGTTTAGGCTCGAACATGAAAAGTTCTTGGTTACCTGAAAATTTATTTAAAAACTTGCTAAAAGAGTTTAGAAAACTGAAAATGAATGTTCTATGGAAATTTGAAAGTGACACAGATGTACTTCCCAGAAACGTTCGTGTGGAGAAATGGGTTCCTCAAGCAGATATACTGCAGCATAAAAATGTAAAATTATTTATAACTCATGGAGGACTTGGAAGTGTAACGGAAGCGAAATATTATGGTGTTCCACTGATTGTTATACCTCTTCTTGGTGATCAAATGACAAATGCAGAAAAGGTTGTAACCCAAGGATGGGGTATTCAAATTCCGTTTGCTCAACTGAGTGCTGAAATTTTATCCACATCAATCAATGAGGTAATATCAAATCCAAACTATAACAAGCAAGCTAAATACGTATCGACCCTGTTTCGAGATCGACCTATCACAGCTATGGAAACAGGAATATATTGGGTTGAATATGTTATTCGACATCATGGTGCAAAACATTTACAGTCGAACGCAGTTCATCTAAATTTTTTCCAATTTCATTCGTTGGATGTGATTGGTTTCCTTCTGGTTTTAGTTGTAATTTTAGTTTTAATTATTTTTAAATTATTGTGCTACGTTTTTCGAATAGTTAAAGTAAACAAAATTAAAACTCAATAAAGATAAGAAAATAATATTCAATCGTTTAAAAATGCGTTAAAATATTTGTGTTTTTGATAAAATATAATCAACATCAACAGTATGTGCACAAAACACAATACTGTTATACTAACTACCGTAACTACAGGGTGACTCGAGTAGTTCTCATTTTGATGAGTGCATTTTATGGATCTCGATCACCTTATTTTTGTTGTTTTAGCATTATTTTATTTGAAAATTTTGTGAGAGAAATTAGATGGATACATTTCAAAATGTTAAAATATTCGACATAGGGGCGTGGCTTTATTCTAAAATTTGAATTCATACAAACCATACATTGCAAAAATGAAAAGGTATAACATCGTAACTCGTACTCGTACAGTAAGTTTTAGGGGTATAATGTGTCAAAAATATTTATTTCTATTTACTTTTATCCAGTTTTGTATCATATACTGTTTTTATGAAATTCGCAACTTTTGTTATCTGTATTTTAAAAAATCTTAATTCTCAAACTTCTGTTGCAACGACCTAATATTTTTCTACTATTTCTGATATTTTGCGACTATTTCGATTAAATTATTTTTTCTGTTCATAAATGATAAACATATTGTGAAATATGTATAATATTTGCATTATGTGAAAACCTATTAATTTCATAGAAATGTTGTAAAATTTACAAAACATGCGAAAGATTCTAGTAAAGAAAATGCTGTTACTCTATCAACATCAAATGCAGTTTTATTAGCTCTATAGTTATTAAAGTTTGTGTAGCGATATATTTTTAAAACAATGTTCACTTCCAATTTCGTGGCCAGAGTTAAATATGTGATACAGATTCTTATTTATACTTCTTTTGAAATAGCCTTTAAAATCGATCACATGTTAACAATTTGAAATTCAAATTCAACTATTCAGTTCCATAAATGTTTGCTAATTGATTGAAAGCTGTAGTAATAAATTGAAAATCTCTTCAAACTTTTTCGATATTGTGTTTTTTATTTCTTTATAGATAAATAAACTGCTTTCAGGTATCTACTTGATTAACATCACAAGGGTAACAAGGAAAAAAACCCATTTTTTTTTTAATTTACATAAATCTATCGTGTACCTAACAATTTACTGCTTCTGATGTAAATTTAACAAAAATTTTGTTAAATTTTTTCTGTGAATTTTGTAGATTTTACAAAATATTTGTAATGTAATATTTGTTTGCTTATTTATATTTATCTAACCATTTTGTTAGATTTTGTCGGTTTATAATTTCTACAAAGTTTGCAGATTTTATAAAAATGTTTCTTCGTGTTTAGTTTTTCTTTATTATAGCTTTTGGTAAAATAATTTGTCAGCGTACAATTCTAGCGTAACTCTTAGGAAGTGCTTCGTGCCAATGATTGCCAAATTCTTTGCATAAATATTGTTGCTTTTTTTTAAGTTTTGAAATTCTTTTAGCAAGTGACAATAATAGTTACCAATCCATATGCTTTCGTAATTTTCGTAAAAAATTATTTCGAATTATCACCCCTCTCGGGAAATTGCTATACAGAAAATTTTTTGCCTTCTTTTTATTTTTATTTAATCCAATGAAATTCTCTAAAATGTAATGACATCATTCAATTTCACCAATAAAATTTGAATTATACTAATAACAAATATTTGTACGTCTGGCCTACTGCGATATTGAAAATTATCAGTTGTAATTTCCCAAGGGCGGTGATAACTCGAAATAATTTTTTGCCAAAATTTTCGAAAGCAAGTATATTGATAAAAGCACGAGGCCGTAGGCCATGGGCTATTTCCAATACCACTTGCTTGAAGAATTTTTCAAAAAATTATGAGAATTTATCAACGAACGAGGGGAATTCGATAAGAATTTTTTTTGCCATTTTTCATTTCTTTATATATTTTTTATGAATTATACGTTGGCCTACTGTGATATCAGTTAATTATTTCAAAATTAGACTGATAATTTTCAATATCCCAGTAGGCCAGATGTATAAATATTTGTTATCAGTATAATTCAAATGCTATTGGTGAAATTGAATGATGTCATTACATTTTAGAGAATTTCATTGGTTTAAATTAAAATAAAACTATGGCAAAACATTTTCAATCCAGTTTTGAAATAATTAACTGATTTCAAAGTAGGGCAACGTATAATTCATAAAAAATATATAAAGAAATGAAAAATGGCAATAAATTTTCTAAACGAATTCGCCTCGTTCGTTGATCATAATTTTTTGGAAAATTCCTCAAGCAAGTGGCATTGATAATAGCTCTCGGCCTACGGCCTCGTGCTTTTTTCAATATACTTGCTTTCGAAATGTTTGGCAAACATTATTTCGAATTATCACCGCCCTTGGCAAATTACAATTAAAAATTTTTTGCTTTATTTAATTTAACCCAATTAAATTATTACGAATATTTTATTTTTTTACAGAAATATTAATTAAATGAATTGTAAATTGATAAATGTCGTAAAACTTTTAGTTATAAAAGATAATTATTTTAATTATTTAGTTGAATTGGCAAAAAAATATCGAAACGAATTTCTTTTAGCTGGTGATAAATTCTCATAATTTGTAGGAAAATTTCTAAAGCAAGTTAAAGCCCGAAGCCGTAGACTGAAGCGCTCACTAAAAAACCGAACAAAAAAAGTGAAACGTTAAAAAAAATTTAACAGTCCTTCCTTGTATTAATTTATTACTATCGCCGTTTTATCTCTCCATATTTTGAGTGAAAGCTCAGTCAGAATCAATTCAAATTTTCCACCTACAAAACCATGAATGAATAAACTCAAAGAGATAATTGAATCCTTGGAGTTTTTAGTTGAATATGCAACAAGTTACCTGTAATGTTGGTGTCAATCTCATATCCAACTTGTATTTTACAAATGTATTACGCAGTTATAATGGTACACAGTTATAACTTATAGACAGTTTGTGAACTCAAATCTAAATATTTTCTTGATTCACATGACTAATTAATAATCGTAGTGTAACCTAGCACTTAGCAACAAATAGACAGGCTGAAAGGAATGCCAAACTTGGGCAAATGAAATTGGTGCGCTCATCCTGGTAAGGTATGATTGAATTTGATCGCAACTTTTTTATTCGAATTGAAAATATTACGACAACTTTTTTCCGACGTATGATTGAATTGAATATTTTCGTTATATTTTCGATTCTCATATAAACGCACCCATTTAGTACAGTGGTGGTATGATTTCAGTTTTTTATGATTATGGATAGCTTTCTGCTTTTCCATTGTAAAATGTTTATTAACAAAGTGTAAAAATAATACATTAAAAAACAAAACGTATAACATAATATAATTTACAACAAAAAGTCAAATTTAAATTTCCTACAAGCAAAAAGGAATCGAAATTTTTGTTCCGATAGAAATGGACAAAAAATAGGCTGTGACTATCTGCACGGTCCGCGGTATATGCGCGGTGTACCGCAATAATAAGGCGGTATGCCGCAATAATAAGGCGGTATGCCGCAATAATAACGCGGTATACCGCACTATTAATGCGGGCTCTAATATATTAACGCATTGCATCGCTATAGTAATACGGTGTACCGCATCGACTATCATATCAACAAACACAGGCCGCTTGGAATACATTTTTGATAGGTAGACAATAGAATTTATTGACAATTTTTATAATGGAAAAAAATTTGCAATTCTATTCTATTTAATAATTTATTATTCAATTTGTGGGACTTTTATTGGGTCAAGAACCCAATTTAAGATTTAATATATGCTGTGGTTGATTATTTTTAATAAGGTAGTAAAGTTTGTGGAAGAAAGCATTGTAAAGGCTGAAATTTACAAAAAACAATGAGAATTCCATATAAATTTTACAGAAACAGAATTTTTTGCTGTCAAATTTGTATGAATTTGGCTTAAACGATGAATTTTGTGTAAAAGGGACAGTTTTGATCTTGATCAGTGAGTGATTTCTATATCAAATAAAAAAAAATTTTGGCGCCTAAGTAGAAGTAATATCCCCCGAAACGTATCCTGGTCTCGTTCAAATCTTCAATATGTTTCAACTACCGTTTTCTTCACCTTGGGATAAACCGGTTGCCGAAGAACAATTTACAGAGTAATTTGGAATAAATTAAAATCAAATATGATTTTCATTTTTTTCCAGCCTATATTATCGGACAAGGGCATAATAAAACAAACAAAAAACTATATGTTTTTAAAATTTTAGGTATAGCAATTAAAAAATATTATCATGACTCGACATGAACTTCCAACTTTTTACAAATTCTACAAAATTACGAGCATGCATCAGTGTGGATTCTGATCGGTTTTGTCAATTTTTTGTCAACGTCTAGACAAAAATAAGACAATAAAATTTTGTTTTTGCCAAATTTACACAAGAAAAAAACTAAACGATAAACGTTTGTCTGAAAGAAATTCATGCAATTAAAATGTTTTAGTTATATATATTGCGGGTTTTTTTGCAGAATTGACAAAATAGTTTTTGTAGAATTAGACAAAAAATTCACAAAACCGATCAGAATCCACACTCAGTACCAGTAGCAAATAGAATTCATATATTACTTGAAGAAAATGGAACTGCAAGTCTTTTTCCAACTCTAGTTAAAAAAATTGTTGAGGATTATGGACTAATGCTCGTTTTCAAACTTCTAAAAACTATGGTTGATTGTGAATGAATTGAATGTGATCTCGCCCGAACTGATAATGTCGCATTTACAATACATCAATGATGAACAGGGAACCAGATTTTGAAATGGCACAGTCAGGACAAAATATATATATTTTGGGACCTTTGTTGTTTTCAATGTTTATCAATGATATTTCCAAAGCTTGTCGCTTTTCTATGGTTCATCTTTTTGCTGATAATATCCAACTTCTGTATGCTAAGATCAGGGACAAAAGGGGATATATGATCTCTAGGTTTTAAACTATATACAAATTTAGTAGCATAATTAAAGGCTCTCCGCTGCACTATAAAGGTATCATTCATAGAACCCGAAACAATCTCAAGACCATAGTCAATAAGGGGCCATACCAGTGATAATATTAGCGCTTCTCAAGATGAACGGAAGCCCCAGAAGTACTCGGAACGTAGTTTCGACCCCGGTCCATCATAACAATTCTGACGGAAGGTGCAACTCCATCGCTCCATTTTTTGGATAAAGAAGCAGCTGTCACTGGCCTCGCTGCTTTGAACTCGCCTCCTCGTCATGGCTGGTATTGAAAGAAATTCTGAACCAACGAAAACATGGCACTGTACAATATGTAAAAACATTTTAAGGCAAACACTACATCCGTCCAGTGTAACAGCTGTAAGGAATGGTGTCATCTCAAGAACTGCTCAGGCCTTGCCACACATAAGCAATGGATAGACCAAAAATTATATAGCGCCCTGTTGCCATGTATCAAGTCAACATTCAAGCATGATCTCGCACCAGAACACAAAGGGAATGAACACACACCCAGAAACCCCAAGCGATGTGAAAATAATGCAACTAAATTGCAATGGCCTCATAAACAAGATAGATGACATAATAGTCGCGGTTTTGCAAGAAACCAAACTAAATTTTAGATCTAAGATTAGTAATAATATCTGTGATTATAGAATTTTAAGGCTAGATAGAGGGATGGACAAAGGTGGCCTTGCCTTTATCTTTCACAAAACCGTTAGCTTCCGCACATTGCCAGCAGTACCGGGAACTAATAATCACCTAATCACGGTGTGGTGGTTTATTGAAAATTTACAAGAAAACTTGAATAATACTTTTTGCTCCGACCGGAGTTTCTGAGTATCCCGAATCTTTGTCAGTCTGTCCAGACATTTGCCTATCCACGCCATTTATTGATATATACTACTTCTATTAAACAGTGTTTTGTACTTGTAGAATCAATTTTTTGAATTGTAATACATCTTGAGAATTTAATTTTTCCGATAAAAATTTTAAATTTTTCGTTTTTAATTTTAATATGTTCTCCAATGTTTCAATTTTATTATATGATTGAAACCTAATACTTAAAAATATTAAAACAAAAAATAGTAATTCTTCTAAATAAATTAGAGGAAATTAAAGAAAATAATATAATAATCTAATATCAAAAATTGATACATATATACACAACCAGAATCAGAAGTGCAGATTAATTATTTTAATCAGAAGTCCATGTTATTATTCCATATGTTAGAAGTTCGTACATGTTAAATTCTACAATCAGTTCTTGTTTTTATTTGAATAAAACATCAAAATATTTTTTTAAATGACATTTTATACTACGGAATTTTTCAAATAATTATAAACAACATACATAAGTACAAATATTCATCCATATTAGCGCTATTTTCCAGCGTTGTGGTAGCTTAACTTTGGATTTCAGTCATTCTATCACCATTATCATTCGAATTCAAATACATTCTGTTGGGACCCACCACATTTCCATAAGAGATATCTCTTCCAACCAGCCCATTAAAGTCACCAAGAACCATAATGAAGTCACGTGTTGGTGTTTGTTTTATAACCTCTTCCAGTGCTATGTAGAAATTATCCTGCTCGTCGACGGTCTTAGCTTCAGTAGGTGCTCGCACGGCAATAAGAGAATTATTGTTATATGTACCGCTTACACGTAGGTAGCAGATCCTCTTACTGCCCGGGATGAATTTCATCACGGCTTCTTGTATGCGTGCACCAACAAGAAAGCCAGTTCCAAATTCTCTTCGAGAAGGATGACCACTACAGTATAGAGAGTGACTATCCATATCTTGTTTGCCGATTATCGGCTGTCTAATTTCTTGCAGAGGAATGATATCCATCCTATACCTATCAACCTCTGTTTCTAGACTTATAAGAGCATCAGGAGCGCTCAGACTGCGCACGTTCCACGTTCCGATTCGGTAGTCTGGTCCTTTTTCACGTCCATGTAAAATTCTATTTTGAAATCCTGGTCTGTTATTCTCTTTCTGATTTCCAAAGTAAACAAAGTTTTTTTTTCCGGGGTTAGGGTGTTAACCTTAGGCCCAACCCAAATTATCGTGAATGGGTTCGTTCTGCATCTTAAGGTTACCAGAAAAACCCTTTTCACATGTTTATATAGCAAGCCGCTTGATCCAAGACAGACGCCCGCTCCAAGCCGCACCTGACATGGAGAACATGCGCTTGAGTCGCATTGATTTTAAGACCAATATGTAGGCAATTCGCCATAATGTAGCGTCCTTGACTAAGTAGTTTTTACTCTGCTTGTCTCCAATACACCAACCTAAATCTGTCAGCATTACCCAGGCAGCACGGCGTGGGCGTCGGATTCCGCTACCCATCATCTTTTCACTAAATTATATTAATTTATGATCTGTTATGATTTTCCGGCAACGTATTGATGGTTCGTGTTAGTTTTGTAATAAATTTCTAAACAGAAAAAAAAAATAATGTGAAAAAACCCATTGAAAACGATTCAGAACGATAGGATATTGCACTAAAATTCGCCTTTTACGATAAGAAACGATTAAAACGGATAGGAATTAACAGAAAAAAAAATGTGAAATAAATCATTGAAAACGATTCAAAACGATAGGATATTACACTAAAATTCAGCTTTTACGATAAGAAACGATTAAAACGGATAGGAATAAACAAAACAAAAAATAATGTGAAAAAAACCCATTGAGAACGATTCAAAACGATAGGATATTACACTAAATTTGCCTTTTACGATAAGAAACGATTAAAACGGATATAGGAATAAACAAAAGAAAATAATGTGAAATAACCCATTCAAAACGATTCAAAACGATAGGATATTGCACTAAAATTCGGCTTTTACGATAAGAAACGATTAAAACGGATATATAGGAATTAACAGAAAATAAAATAATGTGAAATATCCCATTGAAAACGATTCAGATAATCTACCAAAAAACGATAGGAAACGATTAAGGCGATACAAACATTCTATCGGAAAAAAACGATACAGCCCCATCCATTTTCATTCAAAAACCGCATAGGAAACGATAAAAAATGGTTCTATTTTTTCACTAGATTTTTATTTCTATCAGAAAATAACGATAAGAAACACCCAAAAACGATAAAAATTGCATCCGCCACAAAAAGCAAAACGTAAGATTTTGCATCCGTTTCTATGGGGAAAAACGATTCCAACCCAGTAATTCTCATTCAAAAACCGCATAGGAAACGATAGTAAACGGTCTTTGGGTTTCTATCGTTTTCTATCATTTTTTTTTACAAGGGGGCAAACACAACACTTAACCACTGCATTGACAACGTGCTCAATCCCACGGTAAAAAATCTGAGACTGTTGGGGATCATATTCGATCCACTGCTTAAATTCAATGCTTATGCTCAACAGGTGAACGCGAAATTGAAAAACAGGAACAATGCATTGAAAGCATTAGCTGGTAGCTCATGGGACAAAGAAAAAAACACAATCATAACAACGTACAAAACGGACTTTAAAATAATTCATACGAGAGTTGTTGAAGACACAATAAAAAACTACGCCTCAAATCGAGTTTTCAATAGTCGCTGCGGAAGAGGTCAAATTACCGCGCAGCACCAGATCCATTCTAACGCAGTTAAGATCCGGTTGGTCACGCATTTTAAATAACTACATGAATAAAATTGACCAGTACATTATTGAGAAGTGTCCCGAATGTGAGGGCACGCCGCATAATGCAATTTCAATTGTCCAGAAAAACCAACCGACCTGAGGAAGGAAGATTTGTCGTACTGCCCAAGGGCCGTAGAAGAGTTCCTGAATCTGGACAAGGTGTCGAAAGAGTAGCATCACACCGTCGCTACAACAACAATACTAGCTAGCTTCCTAAAGGGCAAGTAACAACTGACACAACGCAGCCTTCTTAGAATACCAATAATTTTACCAGCCAGTGAGTTAACACGCGGTTTTCAATCCAACCTATCATCAAAAATAACTCCCAGATTCTTGGATCGAGATGAAAAGGATATTATATCATTGCTTAGCTGTATAAATGAGCAGCAAGCAGCTGCTTCAGCGCAGGAGTTTTACAACAATGCTTGCAATTTATAGAAGGGTTTAAGGAAAGGCGATTTTCAACGGTCCAAAGCAGAATATACTTAAGATCACTATTAAGTTCTTCAATGTAGTCATTTAAATTCAGTCGGGGCTTAGTATACAGAAGTTGGACATTACCAGCAAAACGATGGACCACAGAAAAGCGACAAGATTTGGAAATATTATTGATAAACATTGAAAACAACAAAGGTCCCAAAAGATATATATTTTGTCCTGACTGTGCCATTTCAAAATATGGTTCCCTGTTCATCATTGATGTATTGTAAATGCGACATTATCAGTTCGGGCGAGATCACATTCAATTCATTCACAATCAACCATAGTTTTTAGAAGTTTGAAAACGAGCTTCATTAGTCCATAATCCTCAACAATTTTTTTAACTAGAGTTGGTAAAAGACTTGCAGTTCCATTTTCTTCAAGTAATATATGAATTCTATTTGCTACTGGTACTGAGTGTAGATTCTGATCGGTTTTGTGAATTTTTTGTCTAATTCTACAAAAACTATTTTGTCAATTCTGCAAAAAAACCCGCAATATATATAACTAAAACATTTTAATTGCATGAATTTCTTTCAGACAAACGTTTATCGTTTAGTTTTTCTTGTGTAAATCAAGCAAAAGCAAAATTTTATTATGTCTTATTTTTGTCTAGACGTTGACAAAAAATTGACAAAACCGATCAGAATCCACACTCTGCTGCATGCTCGTAATTTTGTAGAATTTGTAGATAGTTGGAAGTTCATGTCGAGTCATGATAATATTTTTTAATTGCTATACCTAAAATTTTAAAAACATATAGTTTTTTGTTTGTTTTATTATGCCCTTGTCCGATAATATAGGCTGGAAAAAAAATGAAAATCATATTTGATTTTAATTTATTCCAAATTACTCTGTAAATTGTTCTTCGGCAACCGGTTTATCCCAAGGTGAAGAAAACGGTAGTTGAAACATATTGAAGATTTGAACGAGACCAGGGTAGCGATTTTGTACCATTATCTCTCCTAGAGAAATAAAAGGAGAGATAAATTGTAATATATACAATTGTCTTTGATTGATTCATTTAAATTGTAAATATATCACGTGTCCATAAATGTCACGTCGTGATTGGTTCGATTTGTATTGTATTTGAATTTATCTTGAGGGGAAATTTGAGTGTGGGTATGTAGACTTTTTTTTTAGTTTTCCCCAGGAGAGATAATTCTATACACTAGAGAAATAACAAGAGAGATAATGGTACAAAATCGCTACCCTGGATACGTTTCGGGGGATATTTCTTCTACTTAGGCAACAAGATTTTTTTTAGTTGATATAGAAATCACTCACTGATCAAGATCAAAACTGTCCCTTTTACTTAATTTACGGGCCTCCGAAATTATAATTATTATTTTTTAATTTATTCATGTAGATTTTTTGAAATTGTATTATGTATATCAAAAATAACATTAAACGTCATTTGAATTGCAACATATGCAAAAGTGTATTTTTGTACGATTTTTTCTAAGGTCTTTATCTTAGTCCCGGGGCCTGATTTTCATAAAAAAAATTTGTAATTTGCTTCTCAAGGTATCCTAAAAAAAACAAAATCCGCTTGCGCCTTAAAGTTCAAGTAATCGTGCCCACATATACAAGCTTGTAATCTAGATTACCTTCTGTCTTATGTGGAGTTCTTTCAGGTTTTTGATATACATCAATTTTTAACTTGTCTGAAAGAACGGACAAACCACATGATTTTCATTATTGTTGTATTGGTAACAAAACAAAACATTTTCGATTTAAATTTACATTAAAATAATTGTGTAAACATAAAATATTTATTCACTTTACACAGAATTTATCTTTAATTTTATAAAATTCACCTAATAATCACAAAAAACTATCCACATATAGTAAATTCAAAAAATGGCGTCACGTTTGTTATTGTTCTTATACGTGTGTGTTTGTATTAGTTTTTGCTGGAAGACGAATTTATCAAAAAATCTCAATTTCATAAAATTGATGTACATCAGAAAAAACATCAAAAATTTGGTCTGAAAGAACACGACCAATTGATTTACATCAATTTTTTTTGATGTACATCACTTTTTTTGGTCTGAAAGAACTCCACATTATACAAATGATTTTAATATATGGCATGCACATAGCATAAACATTGACATTTTTGTCATATTTAACACAAAATTCATCGTTTAAGCCGGTCATTCACATAAAACAGAATTTTAAACAAATTTGACAGCAAAAAATTCTGTTTCTGTAAAATTTGTATGGAATTCTCATTGTTTTTGTGAATTTCAGCCTTTACAATGCTTTCTTCCACAAACTTTACTACCTTATTAAAAATAATCAAACACAGCATATATTAAATCTTAAATTGGGTTCTTGACCCAATAAAAGTCCCACAAATTGAATAATAAATTATTAAATAGAATAGAATTGCAAATTTTTTTCCATTATAAAAATTGTCAATGAATTCTATTGTCTACTTATTAAAAATGTATTCCAAGCGGCCTGTGTTTGTTGATATGATAGTCGATGCGGTACACCGTATTACTATAGCGATGCAATGCGTTAATATATTGGAGCCCGCATTAATAGTGCGGTATACCGCGTCATTATTGCGGTATACCGCCTTATTATTGCGGTATACCGCGCATTTACCGCGGACCGTGTAGATAGTCACAGCCCAAAAAATACTTTCAATCATAAGTCATTTTAAATTTCCGAATAGTTCTAATATTTCCGAGTCGAATTTTTATGCAATCATACTACCACTCAACCAGCGTTGCCACTTGGATACATTTGTATCCATTTGGATACATTATTTGAAAAATTTATTAAATGGATACTGGATACAAAAAAATCACAAAACTGCTAGAATGGATACATTTTATTAATATGCCTTTAGCTGTGTTGGATTTCCAAAAACTTTGAAAATGTTTATGAAATTTGTTATATTGTTCGTCTATTCTCTTTTTGTGAAAGAAAAAGTATCAGAAATTGGCGAGCAGTGTAACTAATTTTAAACAGTTTTTGAAAATCGATCACATTTTTTTAATGATTTAAAGGCTTGAAACCACATACAACGGAAACAGAAACCGAAACCGAATTTCATACAAATTTTACAGAAACCGAATTTTTATCTGTCAAGTTTGTATGAAATTCGGTTTCTGTTTCTGTTTTCGTTGTATGTGAATGCCCGGCTTTAAAGTCCATTTTATACAATTTTACTTATCGCCCTTATCGTTTCTTAAATCTGAGGAATGTAAATGAGCTAGGTTTTGAAAATGAAGAAAACCATATACAATTGTCTAAAATAAGTATGGGATATGCAGTACAATCATTTTTAGCATACAATAAACTGGAAAAAGAGGAATTTTTGGAGGTGACAAAAACTGTGCAAAAAATGTATATGAATTTATTCATCAAATAAAACACATATAAAAATCATCAGATAAAAATTTGAATTAATGTGATTTTTTTGTTATATTATAAATAAATGTGATCAGGATGCAGAATTGTACTAACATATATTGTAATTAGTCCTTTAGCAATATCAAATAATCATGTTTCATTTTTTCAAAAAAGTTGATACATTTGGATACATTTTTTTTATAAAATTGGATACATTTTAATTTTTTTGAGTGGCAACGCTGCACTCAACTAAAGTGAGTTGCAATTTAAGTTGCCCCATCCAGTTACAAAGTTTTTGCTTTCAGATCTGTTTCTAAGTAATTCGTTCTTGAGTAGGTTTTTCATTATTGTCCCTCTAGCCATTTTCGGTTTTAAAAATTGCCGTAAGATTCCTTTGAACCAATCTAAAAACAACAACAACATAATCAACAAACAAACATATAACAAACAGATAACAATCATAAATAATGATTTCCTTTAGGTCATATTTATATTGATAATTTGTTATTGTCAATATAAAAATATAATTGATTTTTATTGACAAAAAAAAACTTTACGACTGTAATTTACAAACAAAAACTTAAATCCTAGACAAAAATAAATCCACAAAAAAATGATAGGGAGACAGAATGACGGCTTTGGTTTATTATCTAAAACAAAAGAAACTATCTTCTTCCTTAAGTAATAAAGAAAAACAAAAAAAAACACAATATTTGCTTGACCAACCCCTTTAAATTGTGTTTTGTACTTTCAATATTTTTAAGTTGATACGAGAGCATTTGTTTTTATTGTTTTGTTGTGAATGTGACAACAAAACTTTTTGTCGTTGTATTGAAATTTTGGTTTGAAACATGTTTAAACGGGAAACTAATTAATTTTACCTGACATCCAAAATAGGTAGGTAACAAAAACAAAACGTAAATAATAAATCGCATCAGATAATGCAAATGAATTTTTAGTGTTATGAATTAAAAATTAAAAAAAAAAGGAAAACAAAAGGTTTTACGTGTTTTAATTAATTCAAGGTTTTTGGGTCTTCCAAGCAATATAAAATTAGTATATTGTACAATGATATGTAACTTAAAATTCTAATTTTATTTAATATCTCAAATAACTTTTTGTTTATTTGTGATAACAAGACTTTTGTTTTTATTACCCTAAAAGATTTTGATATTTGCTCCAAGCAGTCATACTGAAGGTTTGCAAGTTGTTAAGTATAATTATGCATTTGATTGAACGGTTCATAAAATAGAGCGTGACACTCTGTATAGCGTTACACCCTGTTCAACTTAATCAAAACGCAAATAGAAAAATTACAATGAATGGTATGGTGAATTCCTTAATAAACGTGACCTTGTTTAATGAACTTAACGTGACCTTGAACTGTTTTAATGAACTTGATAAAATTGTGGACGAAATTTGGAGGCAAGTCTCCTAATTATGAATTTTTTTTCTTTGGATACAGAAATATAAATTATTGCAGTCGCAGATTAAATCTTGTTTCCCGTTTCCATCTCTAAATTACGGCGATGGTTTTATATACATTGTTATAATTGAACTTTTATTACAAAAATAATTCAAGAAATGCCGGTTCTGCTACTAGCGAATTAGGATTGATTGGGGAGATTTTTTAATGAAAAATAAAACTTTACATTGACAAAAAACAGGGTTTGAGGTTTGAATTTATATGAACGAAAAAAATAAAAGCTCCCATATGCCTCAAAAATCAATAATGTGTCTGCTTTCTAGATTCCATTTGCTAGAGATTGAGTTTTCGTTTTGGATTTAATGTTTTTCCAGTTACGTTTTACTCTTCTAAGAGCCCTACCGGCTCAGGTACTGAAACAGGCTGTTCTAACACCTTATCCGCCATGACGAGTGCCCCATGATGGCTGACTTCTGGCTCGTCGAACTTGCCAACTCTGCATCTACGCCTACGTTGCTGGTGTTACACCGGTGTTCACCTACGTTTCAACAGCAACATTTTCAAGAAAACAAAAAAGAAACTAAATAAAATTATTGTGTTAAGGTTTCGTTTTTGTTTCGGCGCCAATTGTTATGGTTGAACTTTTATTACAAAAAAAATTGCAGAAATACCAGTTATGTTACAAGCGAGTTTTGATTGGGGAGATCTCTCAATGCAAAAGAATATAATTTTACATTGTCAAAAAACAAAGTTTTACCAACAAATTTTAATAGTGGTGCAAAAAAAATTTATATGAACAAAAGAAACTTACGTGCCTTCAAAATCTATCATGTGGCTTCTTTCTAGATTCTGGTTGTAAGATTGTTGTAGCTTTCCATCGTGTCCTGATGATTTTCTTTCTTCAATATTGTATAATAAAAGAAACTACGGTATCTTGATGTCAATTAAATTTGATTTATAGGTAATTTGTTTGACCATAAAGTAACCTTTCCACAGGTTATCCGAAGTACTATACTTTTTAAGAGTGTGAACTAAATTATCAAAAACATTGATTTGAACACCACCTATCGTCAGCCCAAAGCATTTACATGTAACTACGTTTTTAAAAAATTGGATTGAAGAAAAAAAAACGTTGATTTGCAATTTAAAAAATTTTATTTTCAAAACTTTATTATCAATAAATCAAAGTAAAATTGATTTATTGGTACTAAGTTTCAATTTCAAGGTTGTATCAAATTGCAATTCAACGTTTTCTTCGCTTCTTCCAATGTTTTGAAAATATAGTTTTGGAGCCGAGGTTATTAGATTTGCGATAAACTTTATTTCTTTTTAGTAGTCTTACAAAAAAATCATTGATAATTACAAATAATTCTTATTTTTGGCTTTATTTTAATAAAAAACTAAAGATGGCAGTCAAATTTTGTTATTTCTCATTTATCTTTTATATTATAGACCACTGGCTTTGCAAATAAAACAAACCGCTTAACAAATGCAAAGTCAGATTGACTTTTTAACAAAAAATATATAGATTTACTAAACATTAAAAGTTTTTTTAAATATCACTTAATTGACTTGTTAATTCAGTAGATAACCCCCGATCGAACAGAATGCGAATTAGCGAGAATTTTCTGTGTGTGTTTCATTGCAAATAAACATTGATCACCCGTCCAATAATTGTTCAATCTAGTTGAATGAGAAAAAAGGAAAAAAGATCATAATAATTAATAATATTCATACAATTTCACATTTAATAAATTCTGAAACACCGTAAACTCATGCTCATCTTTGATGTGGTATTTGTATTATTGCACTATTTATTGTTTTTATTGAGGTGGGTCAAAAATAAAATATAAATATAACAACACAAATCCAAGAGCATCTGTCCCACAGTCGACGGCTCATTGGTCCGCGTCTTGCTTCACGTTAGAAGCGGCTGTTTATTTACACCTAGCTTAGGTCTAAAACGCTAAGAGATAAAAAAACTCCGAAAATAAATCAACATGGAGAGTATCTTAGGATCAAACCTTACGGTGCAGGGAATAGGAACCCCAGTACTGATGACTGTAAGGAGTGAGCCAGCAGTGAGTGCAATGATAAAGTGGTGGCAAACTAGGCCGCTGTACCAGTTACTATGACAAGTGATAAGCAGAAGAAGCCAGAGCCGGCATTTTCCAGGAGCAATAAGATGGTAAGGTCACCATTAAAAAAAAAGCGTTAGCTTGAGCGACAGTCCATGCACATCAGCTGGATTGCAAGAAAATAATTATAAACTGGTGCCAAACTTGCCTACTATACCATCTACAACAAGAAGCGCAACCCAAAACGTTACCGAGTGCTTGGACTTAGGTATGTTGAAAAGGAACAGCAAGGTCAGAGGTACACAGGGTTTCTGTAATAATGGCATAGACACCTTGTTGGTATTGCTAGTTGTAAAATTGAACAACTGCATAAAATGATGTCGAACACACGTTCTATAAACCAAACGTTTGGGAACCTTGTTCACAAAATTGACGATTTGCACAAATTTGCAGTGAATGACCTCACTGTTGTCCATAGCGTCAGGCTACAGGTGAACAAAGTGTGCCAGATTTCACCGTCCTTGAAAGAAAGCGTCGATGAAACAACAAAAAGACACCGAAGGGGCAATGGTGAGGACTTGAGAGTCCAACGCCTTTTTCGAGAAAAAGTAAAACGACTAGAATGATCTTGAAAGAACCTAAGTCAAGAACAGAGCAGAGCGTGATCTAACCGAAAGAACAGCAGGTCGAGCCTATGAACCAAAACGTACTCTCTGCGTTAGCATCCGAAATGAAGTGGCAACCAGCGAGAATACGTAAAAGGAAAAAATGCGTCCTGTTGAGCCTACGCGAAACACACCACGCAAACCTAGGGAAAGAACGCCACGGTCAGATGCTATAATAACATCTATGTCCGGTGAAAAAAGTTACGCGAAACCGTAACGGTTAAGTGTATCCAGAGAAATCTCAACCACTGCGGTGCGGCACAGGACCTACTGAGACAGACCGTTAAAGACCAGAAAGTGGACGTTTCATTGATTTACGAACAATACAGGACGAGCAAAGCTGCTATCTGGACCTGCAAAGCAAATCTGCTATCTGGACCTACACTTCCTTTTGAACGCAGATGTAGTCGTCAACATGAGAGTTTTGTCTATGCCAAAATTAAATGTGTTCACTTCTACAGGTGTTGCATTCCTCCTAGCCCTATGGTGGACGAATTTGAAGAGACAGTTGACCGAATAATAGCAGACCTCAGAGGTAAGTCACCCACCGTAATTGCAGGTGATTTTAACGCTTGGGCCATTAAATTGGGAAGTAAACGTACTAACCCTAGAGGTAAACATGGTACCACGGAGACATCTAATAAATGAGAAGTAGGTTCAATTATCGATATCACTTTTGCAAGTGGGATAATCTTGAGAGGAGTGGTACTTTATAACAATGGAGTGCTACTTTATTTGAAACCCAGCCACCACAGTGAATTGAAAGGTGCCAAGACAAGCGGACGGTTTATCAAAATGGGTCAAAAATCAAAGAGTTGGACACGAAGATGCTGAACTACATGGTTGAATGCATGCCAGAGAGTGGTGCTAAGATAGGAGCAAAATTTATTGTGAGATATCTTAAAAGCACCTTTGATGCGTCTATGACGCATAAAAGTAACAGTAATGGACGGTGCCCAGTATTCTGGTGGAGTGAAAACATTGGCCGTTTGAGAAAAAGGTGCTTCAAACGCCGGAAGAAATGTACACGGAGGAGAAATCATGAGTACTATGAGCAGCTCCAATCTGATTTACGGTAAAAGCGGAATGAATTACGGAAAGCAATTCATAATAGTAAGAGCAGATAACTCCAGTGTCTTAAAGATGAAGTTCAGAATAATCCATGGGGAAGTGCGTACAAAATTGTATTCACTAAACTAAAGGGTGCCCAGATATAATAGTTGAAATTGTTTCTGGCCTTTTTCCACACCACGTTGACTTCTCCCTACCTCGTGAGCTGCAAATTGAGGATAACTCAATTTCAGCCGTCACCACCGAAGAGATCCCAAACGCGTTGCTCAGATTATCCATTAATACCACGCCCGGTCGGCGTGGTATTAATGGACCGTTTTAAAAACAGCGATAAAGAAGAAGCCAATGGTATTTAAAAATATCTACACTGCGTGCCTGAAAGAAGATATATTTCCTCAGCTTTCCTTGTGCTTATACCAAAATGTGAGAAGCTACCAGAAGTACCCTCATCCTACCGCCCACTGTGCATGCTGGACACAACTGGAAACATCTTTGAGAGAATTATTGGTACTCGACTTGAGCAACATACTGAAGGCAAGTGGGGCCTTTCTGACCGGCAGTTTGGTTTCAGAAAGAAATGCTCTGCCATTGATGCAATCTCTGCAGCATGTGAGATAGCGCATAAAGCTTTGAGTGGTAAAAGATGACTGGAGGGTGAAAAACAATATTGTTTATTGAACCAAATCCTGAGAGCCCTAGACGAACTGCGCTTATCTGACTACTTGCTACGTATAGCCAGTTACTTCACGATAAGAACTCTGATTTATGATACCGAAGCAGGTCTTAAGAATAACAATATAAAAGCAGGAGTACCCCAAGGATAGGTACTTGGACCACTGTTATGGAATATCATGTACGATGGTGTTCTCAGAGTACGTGTGCCGGAACAAACCACGATTATCGGCTATGCAGATGACATTGCCATAGCTATTGTAGCCAAAAACCTCACGGATATTACTAGCAACTGTAACCAGAGTATCACCAGCGTTAGAGTATGGCTGACCAATACAGGACTAGAGTTGGCCGATCACAAAACGGAAGTCGTACTAAGGAGTAGCAAGAAAGTGGTGGAAATTATTTATATCCTAAGTACATATCTTGGAGACGTTGTAGACCATACAGACTCAACTTCAAAAACCACCTGATGTATGCTGGTGACAAAGCCAAACGAATGAGGCTGCTCTTGCAAGGCTTGAGTTAAACATTGGCGGTCCTAGACAACCGATCAGAAAGCTTCTCCATAGCGTTAGCATATCAATATTGATGCATGCGGCACCCATATGGGCCTCAGCGTTGAAAACGCCATCTTATGTTAGACCTATTTAAATGGGCTTTATACTGACATCGTTGCGCATTTGCTGCACTTTTCGCACGGTGTCTGATGGGGCTGTAAATGTTATTGCGAATAGGATGCCGATCGATATTGCGGCAAAAGAGGCATCGACCCTGCGTATATAGCAACACAAAATGATAGTGACCGAAGAACACGCGAAAACTATAGTGAAGTCAGTCATATAGAATGGCAAGAAAAATTCGTACCAACGTACGATGGACCTTTGTGATGATCCCTGACGTAAAGGCATAGACAACAAGGAAACACGGTAACGTCAATCATCATTTGACACAGATGATCTCAGGCCATGGACGTTTTCGTGAGTATTTATACAGGTATAAACACGTAACGGACCCAAACTGTCTGTATACTGTTTGGGGGAGATCGAGAACGTGGAGCACGTGCTAATCGAATGCGGAAGGTTTGCAAACGCACGAAGACTTATTGAGCAGCATATAGGAGAGTCAATCACTCCGCATATCATCATTAAATATTTGCTGAGAAAAGGCAATTGGGACATAGCGAATGAGATAACAAGTATGATGAAACGACTGAGACAAGATGAACAACACTACGCAGCGAAACCACGACAACACATTATAATAATCGAAAGCAGTACACTCAACTCTTGTCCTGCGAAGGAATGCCTTAACTGGTGGTACCGTAGGAATACAACATAGCCACAAGAACAAGAGAGATGTTTTAACCCGGTAAAAATCCGGGTGTAACACTTCGGGTTAACAAGTCGGGTTCCTCGTGTTTTTGAAACGTTACATCTTCCTACGAAAAACAAAAAAAAACATGCCAGTCACATATGTTTCACAAATAATAAAAAAACGAAATTTATTTAATGATAATAATAATAAACAATAGAATGAAAAAATGGATAGTATTTTTACATCTTATGAAATGAGTGGTTTCTTTAAGTGGTTGATTTAACTTTTTATGAGATATGATTTTCGTAATACTATAAATTAATGAATTTTATTTTATTTTCATCTAAAGTTATGTGCGAAAGAAATTTTTTTGTGAAGGTAAGAAAAACATAATTAATTTTAGTGATTCAAAAAAATTATTGTAATTATTTAATATTTTTTGTTTTCCATGTTCTATGTCGGGTTACTGATATTTAATTTTATTTTGTATAATACATTTTAAGAAAATTGTGGAAAACTAGTATTATGTTTTATATGTAAGTCAAATTATTAAATTTTTTAAATTCTGATTTCTTTTTCATTTAAATTGTATCATTAGAAAAATTGAACGCATCATTTACAAATGCAATCAGTATCACACACATACATTTTCATTTCACAGCTTAAAAATACAACCGATATCTTCATTTATCGTAATAACTTTAACAAAAATATTAGATTCATAACGTATTTGAAGTTCCTAGTCATAAAAGTCATACTTAATCGTAGTTTATGTAACAAGTACGCAAAATATGGTTTTAGCGGACGAATCGTAATGTTTCCGGACGAGGCGCTAGCCGAGTTTGTAATATGAAGATGAGTCTTCAACGGCAAAGCCATTTGCGTACGTGTTGCATACAACGTTTTTTAGCATTAGCTCTTACGATTTTTTTTTCTAATTTATTGCTGAATTTGTATTCTTGCATATAATAAAAATTTGATTTTTGAACAAAACTTATCAAAGCAATTGTGATTATAATTTGAAAATAATTATAATATAAAATGACAACAAATTTTGAATCCGCTAAAGTGTTGTCATGACGACTTTAAGTACTAGGCCGCTAATATACAATTTTGCGGACTCTAAACAGTTCTAAAAGTAATCATTTTTCGGAGCTAATACTAAAAAATATTTTTGTACTTATGCTCAAAAGTTCTATTAAAAGTTTGAATAAATGTTTTCATGATTTAAAAATGTTAAAATATGGAGGGGCTGAAATCTCACAGGTCTGAGATATCAAGACTTCGGTCTGGGTTAAGGATTTTGATCGAAAACTATCGGCAAAAAACTTTTATGAGGACATGGTTTTAGTTTTGGGCAGCGATGTATATCAAACATAACTCTTTGTTAAAGTACAAGTATTTTTTTATCAAATTTATTACATAACTAACACGAAACATCAATACGTTGTTGGAAAATTATAACAGATCATAAATTAACATAATTTAGTGAAAATATGATACACTCAGCAAACTACTCAAAAACCTCTTCATTTAGCGTTTCGAGAAAATATTACAAAATCATAAAGTCATATTTCTAACAAAATCCAAAAATATTTTAAAAATTAAATAAAATCAAGCTTTTTTCAAAATTCCAAAAATATTCCAAAAATTAGAATAAAATCAAAAATTTAAACTTTTTCTAAATTCCAATAATATTCCAAAAAATCTTAAAAATTCAAACTTTTCCAAAATTCTAAAATAATTGCAAAAATTATTACAAAATCAAAAATTCAAACTTTTTTCAAAATTCCAAAAATTATAATGAAATCAAAAATTTTAAATATTTCAAAATTTTAAAGATGTTCCAAAAATTCTTACAAAATCAACAATTGAAACTTTTTTCAAAATTCTAAAAATATATATAAAATTCAAAAACTCTATTCTTTTCAAAATTCTGAAAATATTGCAAAAATTATAACAAAATCAAAAATTGAAACTTTTTTTTAAAATTCACAAAATATTCCAAAAATTAGAATAAAATCAAATATTTAAACTTTCTCTAATACAATAATATTCCAAAAATTCTTAAAAATTCAAACTTTTTCCAAAATTCTAAAAATATTGCAAAAATTATTACAAAATCAAATATTGAAATTTTTTTCAAAATTCCAAAAATTATAATAAAATCAAAAATTTAAAATTTTTCAAAATTCTAAAAATATTCCAAAAATTCTTACAAAATAAAAACTTAAAACTGTTTCAAAATTCTAAAAATATTGCAAAAATTATTACAAAATCAAAAATACAAACTTTTCAAAATTAATATTTCAAAAACTATAACAAATTCAAAAATGTCCACGTCCAATTTCATTTTCAATTACATATACGTCATAAAAACAGCTACATTTTTTTCCAAAAATTGGATAAAAAAATTAATGAAATCATTTTTTGACACACTTGACATTATTTTTTTGACGAACTTATAATGCCATAATTCTCAATAATTATAATAATAAAATTTCATTTCAAACAAATAATTAATTTTATTTTTTTCCAAAAAATTGGGTAAAAAAATTAATAAAAATCATTCTTTTGACACACTTGACAACATATTTTGACAAACTTATAATGCCATAAGTCTCAATAATAATAATAAAATTTCATTTCCAACAAATAATTAAGTTTATTTTTTTCTAAAAAATTGGGTAAAAAAATAAATAAAAATCTTTCTTTTGACATACTTGACAACATTTTTTTGACAAACTTATAATGCCATAATTCTCAATAATAACAATAAAATTTCATTTCTAACATATAATTAATTTTATTTTTTTCCAAAAAATTGGGTAAAAAAATAAATAAAAATCTTTTTTTTGACACCCTTAACTACATTTTTTTGACAAACTTATAATGCAATAATCTAGTTTTGGTCTCACATACCAATCTCTACACAGTTGAAAAAGTAACTGTAATATTTAAAGCAAGTCTTGCAATAGGAGCTATGCGTTACAGGTTATTATTGAATTGTAAAGTAAATGTTGCACCTTGCTACAATTTAATACATTAATGAAATTTTAAAATTCACTAGAGTATTATCCATTTTAGAAATATATAGTTAAAATCGTTTCATGTATGTTTTAGTTCTCGCTTCTCAGCTGAAAGTCTATAATAATAGTGATTAAGGTGGTATGTATGTTTTAATTTTTTTCGTTGTTGTTTTTCTATTTTAATTTAATTAATTTAAGCAGGTAATAATAATAATCGTAATAATCAAAGTATTTCGAAGTTATGATGTAATTTGCATTAAAATGTCATACTAAAAAAATGTTGCGCGTAATTTATTTAATGCAAATAACAGACATTTTTAAACAACAAGCTTTTTTATTTTACTCCAAGTACTCTGTTAAATATTGATGCAAAGAGCATTAGTTTAACTTTATATAGCAAGCTTTGTATTGTTTTGTAATGGAAACTTCCGTAGGACCTATATGTGTAGCAATTTGCATTACATATTCAATTTTTTTAACTGTGTACCATCAAGATTTCTCCAAATTTAATGTTCCTACTCGTAATCACTTAAAATGAACGTTTTTTAAGCCTTAAATATGAAAATTTGCTATTTTTGACACACATAATGATTTTTTTGACACACTTCCGGTACAGCTATCGAACACATCGTCCTTTCGAGCCTGTCCCTTGAGTATACCTATTTTTAGAAAAAAAAATTTTTAATCCCTCCAGCGGATTTCCCTGCGTAGGTAATGACGGCCGGACGGGTCTTTCAGACCGAAGTAATTAAAACAAATAGTTTATATATGACGTTAGCACTCAAATACTTTTAAACTTCAACTACATTTAAAAAATAAAATCGGATATTTAAAAAAAATTTAAAATTTATTAAAATCAAAAATTGCACAAAATATGCATCCACTTACGCACCATGCACATTATGTTTGTCGGACTATGTATAAAGTAGAACACGTAAAAACTTCAAGCTCTTCTCGTCTGTTATAACATCGTTAAACGAAATGCAGGCTGATATCGAAGTGCGTGTCTCTGCTCCATCCAGAGTTATTTACGTACACTTAAGACTTATACGATCAAAACGTCTTTCACGGCCAAGTAAACCGACACACATAAAGCATTATTTCGTCCAAAGATAACTTATGGACTGAAAACTGGTTACTGTTTATCATCAATTGTTAAATTCTATCAATATTGATCCAAGAGGTAGGTTATGCGAACAATTTATTAAATGAATCATAAAATCACACAGCTCCTTAAATTCTTTGATGCAATCGGTTACTTAAATCCAACCAGATTAGATGGTTTAGGTATGGAGAAAGATCCCCGTCCCGCCAGTTGTTAGTAGGTGGAGAGTTGCATAGATAGAAAACGCTGGCGTGTTACGTCTCACAAGACTTTCACGATATAGGATGTCAAATCTGGGTATCATTCATTTACATTCTAAGCAGAGTATCTAGCTTCGCCAAGAATAGCTGAAAATAAATGAGGGAGTAAAATATTAGTTACAGTAAAAACTTATAAATTTTTTCTGTAACTAATATAACTAATAAAACTTATGAGTTAAAAATAATGCCGTGTAACGCTTTCAGGGTTGATTAAACTATTTATATGTTTACAAGAAAAAGCCGAAATACTGCATCAATAGATCCGAAATACTGCAACAACATAAGAAACAGCTAATAAAAACATTTGATTATTAATGACTTGCCTTAAACTTACTAGATACCTGTTCACTATATTTTCACCGTACTTATAGCCTATAGGCACATCAGCTCAAACAATGAAATAAATAAAACAATTGCAAGTCAGAAATTATTGCGTTTTCTCTTTATTTAGTTTACATAATTTTCTTACCACCAAGCGTAGCAATTTGTAAGCAATTAAAAGTAAAATGGAAATTGTTAAAATGAAAAACAAGAAAACATCCAACGAATGATATTGAACAAAATTTAAATCGACTGCATTTGATTGTATATGTTTTGCACCATGATGTCGAATGACATACTCCACCCAAAATATGCCGGTTTCTAAAGGTGTATTTATTCGATCACGGTAAATTTTTGATATTTGTTTTGCTCGATGTGAATACTTCTGGTTTGATACTACCTCTTGAATTGATTTTGATAATCTTTCGCTAGTCAGATCAAAAAATGGGATTTGAATGCCCCATCCTTGGGTTGCTACCAGATCAGCATTAGGCATTTGATCACTAACTATTGGAACAACAATGAGTGGTACACCATAAAACTGAGCTTCAGATATGCTACCCAAACCACCATGAGTGATAAATAACTTTAAATTTTTATGTTGCAAAACATCGTATTGAGGAATCCATTTCGAAGCTCGAATATTTTTTGGAATCCGATGCGTATTGTTTTCGAATTTCCACAGAACGTTCATTTTAATGCTACTGAACGCTTTTAAAATTTCGTTAAAGATATCATCGGGTAACTCAGAACTACAAATATTTGAACCTAAACTGAAGTACACAACACCATCGGTAGAATCATCCATCCAGTTTTGTAGATCGTCAGGAAGGGATGATTGAGTATCCGGAATGTGTATTCCACCTATTTCAACAATAGACGGCACATTTGGTCTTACATTGTCTTGACTAAAATGAGTTGCAACGAGAACTAATGAAATATTTTTTAGCATTTCATCGTATGACGGATATTGTGTGGCGGGAAAAAAATTTCTGAAAAGTGAAAAAAAGTTAAACATAAATTTTTAATAACATAGTCAAAAAACCAACTTATACGCTTGTTTGTGGTTATTATAAAATAGGATATCTATAAAAAAGTAATCAGCTATGTACAGTAACATAATTTTAACTCGACTTTTGAACGATAAAACGTTATCAAATGGAAACCAAGGATTTGATAAATACGATAAAGCAAGGGGATTTCCAAAAAGTCGATGAACAACATACATTGGATTAAATGATTGGAAAAAAATTATCGGACAGTTAAAATGTGCTCCAAGTCCAAGTAGTGCATTTCCAAACACTGATTCTAAAATAACTAAATCAAACGATTCTTCTTCTATTATTTTTTGAAAATTTGGATCAGTGAATAAATTTTGAACATTGTTTACTGTCATATCTACTACTAGTGGTATATTTTTGTATACATTAAACATGCTGCCCGCTTCTTTGGTAATCAGTGATCCAGATACTAAAATAAAATATTAATGAATTTAAAAGTAAATCAAATAATAAAAACATAAATTATTATTATATTACTTGGTTGAATTCCAGGTGAACTGAACTCTCGATAATTTTTCATTGATGTGTTTGACGGAAATGTTGTAAACACCGTTACATTATGACCTTTATTTGCTAATCCTTTAAATAAAGCGTCCGCTACAATAAAATGAGATCTACTTGGGGCTGGGAATGCACAAAGTATTTTATAAGTATTGACATTTTCAATAAAAATAATTAAAGATAAACAAAAAATTACTGTTGATGATTTCATCTTAACTCTTAAACTGAAAAATGAATTTAATTGTTTTTCTTATAAAAATAAAACTAACTGTAAATATGATTATCATCACACAAATAGATAATATTAGAGATAAACTTGACATTGTATATTTTATTTAAATCAAAAACTTTATCTTAATAGAAATTGTGAAGACCTCGTAGCTCTTAATGAAGATACAGTGATGTTCTATAGTCTTGTGGAAAGGTCATTTATAGTAGGTTAGGTTATATCTACGAATTCTATTCCACCAATTTGATGGACACAAGCTCATTTTTGGTGTCTCAAACACTTTTAAAATAAATAAAGCCACAACAATGTTCATTGTTGATTCCTTTTTTATTCTTTTTTGCATTCTTATGTAATAAATGTAATAATTTTTTTGCTCAGGCTTTCTAATTCCAGCCAATAGCTTTTGGGTCTTCAAGAAAAGATCTTCCACACCATCAAGAATTCCTAGTATATATCTTATCATATGAGGAATATTTCAGTTTTATTTTGTTATTAAATTTGTTTTTTCTTTTCTCGTTCGCTTATGTTATTTCATATTCATACTTCTTACGACTTTCTTCTACAGTTTCAGTTTTCAAACTGATCGCTCTTGCTTTACAACATGGCCATAAACGCATTGAAGGAGTTTTGGCCGGGCGCGTAGAAAGAGATCAAATTCCCAGCAGAGTAAGAGCTTGAACGAAAATCACTACGGAACGTTTAGATTGACACTTAATGTAATTTATCTCATTCTTGAATGAATGTATTCATCCAAAAAACACGACTTATCGTCTTTTTTATTTTGTTTTCTCTTAATGCGGTCCTATATTTTTATAAACTGTTGGTTCAGGAAATTTTCCCAGAACGGCGTCCCGGCATCGCATAAATCTGTCGATGTTTGTAAAGATATATGTAAAATTATTTGACGGTGGTAATGGACCGACTAGATCAATATGTATATACTGTAACCGACCGGAAGTGTGATTAAAACGTCCTGTCGTGAGTGTGTGTTTCGAAACTTTAGACTTCTGACAGGCGAGACACGTTTTGAACAATAACCAGCGTTGATATTCATGTTCGGCCAGAAATGTGTGTGTGTTTCGAAACTTTAGACTTCTGGCAGGCGAGACACGTTTTGGAACAATAACCAGCTTCGATGTTCATGTTCGATGAGAAATATTTCGCTGAAATTAATCTTCGAGATTCTTCAAACGCTTTCGAACGAAGTTCTGTTGGCAGATACGGACTGTTGGTGCCAGTTGAGGTTTCATACCAGATATTTAAATCAAACGCAGGATCTTTTATCTTTTTGAATTTAATTTTAGAACTTGACTTTCTAGTTTCTATTTCTTAAAACTTTAAGATCTTCGTCGTTTTCTTGTGAACTTTTCGTCGTGTACTAAAAAAATTCCAAAAGAAGTTATAATGGCTGTTTTGTTTACACCTTTGTCAGCAACCGGTAATTGATGATAAGCACAAATAACGTCAGTTTTAGAATAAATCGTACATCCGTTAAGGTTTAGTGAAAAATCCGACCCCAGATCCATTAAAATAGTGTTTAAAATTGTTGCGAAACATTTTAGCTGCAGCATGTGCTGAGTTTATAGTGAAATTAGGTTTTTAAATGTAGTCTCTGCTGTCCAGGAGCGCTTCGCTTTTACAAACAAGGAAAATGTTGCCGTTTGCATCTACTTTTATTTGGGTTATTGTAAAAAAATACAAACACATTATACCAAATGCGGTTTCTGTAGTTCAACTTGCTTGTGAATGCCTATAATTGAAAACTGCTTTCGTTCGATCCGCTAGTGATTGGGCTCTGATTGGGATTTTGCAACGGTTTCATTAAATTTGTATGCTAAGCAAAAGCTTCATCACCGAGAGTAACATTCGGCAAAACATTATTGGTGTATGACAAAACTGTTGGGCCAGGAATATTGCATTTTCCATAGTTGATTAATTGACCTTTCTTTTTTAGTAAACGCCTACATCACTTTCCGACCATACGAACCCACAGCTATAGCGATAAATTTGATTTGTTATAATAAGGTTGGCGTAAGTTTAAAATTTTTTTCATTAGACATTTTTATTTTATTTTAATTATTTTGTAATTTAATTTTACATATAATTTTTTTTGTACTCAAAAAGCATATTATTACTATTTGAACTGTTCCGCTCCTGATAGGGAGACTTAAATAGTTTGAAGCGTAATAGATAAAACCGAACCCGGTACGGATCTCAACCCTAGTATAATGCTGATCGGGATGGAAAAAGAAATGTAAAACAATGGCTAACTAAATTTTTTTCGAATATCCTAGTAACCGGCAATCTTCCAACAGCCGCCAAAACGCTCTTTTGAGCACTTGCTATATACATAGCTACAAGGACTCATAAACAACCGTATCGCATCCATCTTGAAAGTCCTGATTACAGTCGAACAAGCTGGTTTCCGTCCCAATCGCAGTTGCACTGACCAACTGCTCGCTCTAACATCCTATATCGAAGATGGATATCAAAAACATCAAAAACAGGTGAGGTATTCATCGATCTCACTAAACAACCCCTGTAGTAGGTCCAAAATGCTTAACAATCGTTTACCGTTCCGTCCTGGCACTACTACTTTTTAGCTTGTACATTCATGACATACCTGTTACAACATCGAGGAAATTTGGTTACGCCGATAATTGAACCCTTGCCACTGGCAAAATCGTGAGAGTCTTGGAAGATTTGCTTGCAACTAACCTGGCAATAATGAATGACTATTTTCGAACGTGGAGCTTATTTCCTAATCTAAGTAAAACTTAAACAACAAACTGGAAAAACATGAACTGTCAGTGTTATTTAACGGCACTGTCATTAACGGCACTGTCACGATTGAACTCTTTCCTTTAGATTCCACGTTTAGAGAATACGGGAAAAAAACTTAAAATGAGAAACAATATACTACACAAACACCAACGCCAACTACACTAAACGCTACGCCAACTACCCTTCGCATAACTGCTCTATGTTTGGTGTACTCAATGGCTGAGTACGAAGCACCAGTCTGGTCCAATAGCATACATACTCAAAAGGTTGACTGCCAGTTTCATGCCATGATGCGTACTATAAGCGGTACTATCAGGTCAACTCCGTTACCTTGGCTTCATGTGTTAAGTAATATTGCTCCACCTGTACTCATACTGTCGAATGCGCTCATGAGTCATGCGTGAACATAAAAAGATAACCAACAACATCACGTTATCCTGGCATGAATATTACGGTGACTATGCTCTTTTTCGACTGCAGTCAAGAAAGCCTCCTCACAAAATTGCCAGCAACCTGCTGGCAACTGATTTTGAAATCTTGGATGCCTGGGATACCTCATAGGATACCTCATCATTACAACACACCTGGCCTTACTATTATTAACCCGAATTTAACTGAACCCGTTTTCAATCTGCTACGTCATACCTGGACTATGTTAAAGAGAATAAGAACAAATCATGCGTCCATGAATAAAGACAAATCATGCACTGACTCTTTCTAGAAGTTGGGCATTTAAGAGTCCCCTCAATGAGACTTGGGTGCTCCACAACAAACCATAAAACACATTGCAGCATTGTGTCCAATTAGACGATACGATGCCGGCATCTCAGACATCCATTTGGACACTTCTGATATAGTGGATAGACTCACAATTTGAACATCTAAATAAGATCTAATGTTCGAATGCAATAATGCCCAATGTTGCAATATTTTTCTTTTTCTCTTAGATATGGAGAAAATTTATCAGACACACTTAAAAAACAACGCCATCAATAAATCAAAGAATTTGAAGTTGACAAACATTTAATTGATTTTCAGTTTTCGTACGAAATAAATGAAACTACGTTCAGCATTTCACTTGGTAATTTGAAAATAAGAAGTCTCCACGGGTAGCCCGACATCTATTGACCGGTCACTTTATCACTTTTTCTTATTTTCAGCATTTTTCGTTTTTTTTACATAAGTTTTAATTAAGGAAAATAATTTATTTTCATCAGCGTACGATCCTTTACAATTTTATTTTCTTCGAGTACTCAATCCACTCCTTAAATTAGTATTTACAAATAAAAAAATTCATTATTTTTCATTGTTCTTCCTCGTAAGAATAAAATTTTTATTTTTTCGATTTTGATTCCTTCACTTGTATCATTCCATTTGTATTTGTTTCATTCCATTTGCAAAAGAAAAATATTAGTACTTTTTCGTCATCCTTTTTATTTATTTTTATAACAATACATACTAGCACAATGTAACAAAACATACAGTAAAATTATTTATTTTTTACATTGGAAAGCATCAAATTTGAAACAAAAATTAAATGTGTGAGTATTTAACAGAAATTCTTTATTTCCTATTAGGAGTAAGTACGATATTGTGTTATTTTCGCTCCCATATTTGGGAGTGTTATATACTCTTTAAGTTACTCACTTTGAAAGAACTGAGTGACACAAAAGAGATATAAGGTGCGCTTTAAATTATGATTTATTTCGTACGGAAAATGCAAATAAATTGTTTGTTCGATAATTTGATATTGTTGGATTTGTTGATAGCGTTGTTTTTTTAGTGCACAGTTGAAAAAGTTACTATAATTTTTAATACAAGCTTTGCTATATGGGTTATGTAAAGCAAGTTATTATTAAATTGTTAAGCAAATGTTGCATTAGAACTAATTTTAATGCAAAACTACAAATTTTAGTACAACTTTAATATCAAAATTTATTTTTTATAGAAATGGTAGAAGTTTCAAACAACTTGCAAAGAGCATCAAAATTAACTTTAAAGCTAGCTTTGCATTGTTTTATAATGGAGACTTCCGTAGGACCTATATGTGTAGCAATTTGCATTACATATTTAGCTTTTTTTTTAACTGTAAGTGTATTACAAAAAATCTCCACTTATGTAGACTTTTAAATTTTTGTAAAGAGTTTAAATATCGTTTCGAAATATATACACATTTTCGAACAGAAAATTTATTTTTAAGTGCATTTATTCCATTTGGTAATTTGAAAATAAGAAGTCTCCAAATCTAACCAACGATATATATTGTCACTTTTTTTGTCTCAATATATTTTCCTTTATGTGTCAAAATGAACAAATTATATTTTTAACATTAGCGAAAGCTAGACAAAAATATATTGCATTCACTTATACAAGCAAACTTAACATCTCATATTGATATCTCGTTATGCGAAACACAACAAAATGACCATCCTGGTTTTAGAACTATAATTCATTAGACTGAAATGTGAATAAATTTGATTATAGTTTATAATTTTAATATAGTTTTGTATTCGACCCCTATCAGAAATCATACCTGATTTCACTAGTAGGGCACGCCTTAAGCTGGGCATTCACATACAACAGAAACAGAAACAGAATTTCATACAAATTTGACAGAAAAAATTCTGTTTCTGAAAATTTGTATGGAATTCTGTTTCTGTTGTATGTGGTTTCAAGTCTTTATTTGTCCTGATCCGACCCGGACTGGGAAGAAAATCACATCCCTAGGATCAGAATCATATATGAATTTCCAATTAAAGTATGTCCATTTTGTTCTGATCTTAGTCCTATTACATTTAAATAAATTTCATTTGTTTAAAACTCACCAGAGGAATATCCATGTTAGACATACATAGTTTGCGAAATTTCAAATATACTTTTTGTAATTCCGAATCACAATTCAATCGTATTTTGATATTGTCAACACTCTCAAAAAGTGAGATTTTTCCGCACTGTTTTCTTTGATTTTTTTTCCGCACTGTTTTAACTTTTTGCTTTGTTTTGTAGAAGTGAAAATGGGCATTTGAATGTAGTAAGAAATTGTTATTTTGAATGAGCTGGTCCTGGTTGGGTTCTATCTACCTGCTGCCTGATCCGGTATCGATAGATTAAGGTGTTACATTACTGATCAGGGTATGCTGAGAGTATCTGACCCGATCCCGATCAGTGGTAGGGAAAGTCGTATTCGGCCCAAATCAGAGCCCTTACATAATACTAGTCGAGGTGTTCCTTCAAATGACATCTCACTCGCGAGTATATTTGCTATAATCTTCCTTATTAATTTACCAAACTTTTTTTACCATAATTCAAATATAGAGCTATGTAAAATTACATAATAAATTGTATAGTGATCTAAATTCTGTTTTATTGCAAATGATGCCCTATTCTCCGAAGTAAAAAAAGCATTATTCATCCTTCAGCCATAATCTCAGCTCAAAATTTACCGTTCGGTATTAAGGGTAGGGACATGCCGGGACTCGATTTGCTATAATCTTCATTAAAAATTTACCAAATATTTTTTAACATAATTCAAATATAGAGCTATGTAAAACTACATAATAAATTGTATAGTATAGTGATCTAAATTCATTCAGGGTTGGGACATGTTTAAAAATCAACAATTTCGACTGATATAATAATACATACACCTTGGGAGGGACTTGTATGTGAATTGAAAAATAGTTATACCAAACTAATATTTTTAAAATTTCGGATGATGAAGCTCGTTGTAATAGGTGGGTGGTATTGCATATAAAAATATTCTAGCTTTCCGGTCTCTTCAATTACATAAAACCAATTATTTTATATTGTTCAAATAAATGCAAAAGTTTTTTTAAACATCAAAATAATTTATGCAGTCTTCTTCAAACACACAACACCAGAAAAACAAAATCATAAAATTAAATTAAAGATATAAAAAACTTTAATGCTGCCAAATAATTATTGTAAATAATCATTAAAATAAAATGACCTTTTCGACAGTAACTATATTTTTATTTATGCCACCACAATATTATTAGCAAGTTATATCTAAATAATCTAATTTATTTCTTTGATAAATTTTTTTGTTTCTCTAATTCTACAACTTTTGCGTGTAACTTCCAAATAATGTTTTAAATTTAAAACAAGGGGAACTATATAAAAGGGGTCTAGAATAGTACTCTCAGAGATAATCATAGAGCATAACAAATTCAATAACCAAAACTAAATGAAGTATTAAAGTAACACAGGTGAGTAACGTGTGGGCGGCCTATTTGTCCTGCTTTGCGTAAACGCTATTAAATAATCTCCAGTCTTTGTATTATATAAAATCAAATATGTTACAATAACACAAAGGGAAGATTTTAATCTCGCCTATATAGTAAATACTGTTCAACTTGACAGTTAGAAAAAGAAATAATAATATTAAAACTATTTAAGACTTATATTTTTTTTTAAGAGGGATCAAATATTACGGTCAAATTGAAATACAAAAAAAAATAAATAACAATAGCTAAGAATAAAATTAATATTAAATTCTAAAATGGGATTATAATTATACGGGTATTTTGGTTAATTAATTAGACAACGAATAAAAAAAGTATTAAAATAAATTAAATGATATTGAAACTGAAAGAAAAAAAAAAATATAAAAATTTGTATGTAAAAAATTTAATATTCGTTTGAAGATTGTTTTTGAATATGATTATATAATAATACTATAATAAAGTTAGGTACTAATATGTGATAATTATTGAGTTTTTTGCGTGAAGTATAGTGCAGACTGCCAATATTGCACCAAAAAATATCTATTGTATCAGAAATGAGTTTATATCATTCCATATTCGAGGGTTCTTTTTGTACTTTTTTAAGTATTCTATACAATATGCTAGTCACGGTTTTTCAAGAAACCAAAATAGATGTACGATAACTGATAGCATTTGTTATTTCAAAATTATAACACTGGATATTGGCCTTTCCTTTATCATACATAAAAGTGTTATTTATTTAATAATTTGAGCTATTAAAAAATTTGGAAAAACGGAGATGACTCTTGACAATATTGTAACGTTTCTTAGACGAGTTACAGATATATATTTCAATTACTAGATCAAGCAATTATATAATATATAAACAATATATAAACATAAAAACAATAACAACATTTTCAATGATAAAATCAACACTAAAACTAACAAAATATATGACATAATAATAAAAAAAATAGCAGTTGAAATAGTATATAATTAATAGTTTAAACAAAAATTTTAATAATAATTTAAGAACTGAGGATGACGTAAGTCGAAATCGACATTCTATAAAATAAAAATCAAAATCAATTGTTACTATAAGGAAGTTTATATTATTATTAATAAAATTAAATTAAAAATAAACAGTAAAAAGTATATTTTTAAATATTGCATTTTAATTCAAAAGTGACAAAAGCACACAAACAGTGAATAATATGGAAAACCATAATAACACATATTATAAAACAATGGATTTTCAAAACGTTATAATTTTTGTTCGTTCAACACTTTATCTTCTTATAAAAATATTTCTCCTATTATTATTCCTCTTTATTTTTCTTATATTCACAATAATTTGTTACTTATAATTTTAATAATCTCTTATAATATTTTATTCAGCTTGACTAACTTGTGTCACTGCTAACTTGGATCTCACTTTTATCACTGTTATAATCCAAAACTGTTTGTGTCGCTTTCAATTTAAAACTGCACTGTTTCGCTTTCAATTTAATACTGACTTAATATCCCTAGCATGACCTCTTTTATATACTAGACGAATTAATATCGATATATCTACAAACTTCCAGAACATCAATCGGTTTTTATCAACAAAAATGTAATAATACGATCATCAAATGTTTGCACATAGGTGTGAGATCTTATAGTTATTTCTTATAAGATAAACAACAATTTCCTACTGCGTGTTATTTTGTTTGCTTCATGTTTATTCAGGTGTTTCATAATCTTTTAGTAGAACTATTTTTTAAAGTACATTTTCAAAACGATGCTCTTTTTTTTATTGTAATCATAGCAAAATATTACCAGCAAGTATGACATTGAGTTTTAGATCCGCTGGTTGTTGCACAAGGTCGGGCTTCTCACACCTAGTTGTTATTTTAGGAATAGACATCAGCTATCCAGGATTTACAAATAGAATCGGGCATCGCACTAAAAAATAGGTGTGAGGTCACCAATGTAAACTTTTAAAACATTGGAAACTTCTTGGAGTTTTTTATTTTATATTTTTTATATTTTTTTTTTTATTTTTTTATTTTTTCACTAGTCCTGTGGTAACAGGATAGTTCGAAATTTCTTAAAAAATTTAGTGACCATCAAACGATAAAGTTAAATTGTGTTTGACCGGGTGTTCCGATTTGAGTAATTTCTTTTTTGTTTGAAAGGTAGCTAGTGAGGCTTTATTAAAATATTACACTTACTGTTTTTGTTTAAAAAGTATTAAATAAGCCTTAGTAAAAAAAATTACACTGACAATTCAACTCACTAAATAAAGTTTCAATAAGGTCCAATAAAAACGCTTCATTTACTATTTTTTAGCAAATCAAAACGATTTGTTTCGATTATTTTTTTCTGGTAAGAAGGAACAGCGAATATTTTCGAATATTTTCCGCCTTCTTAATATATTAATTTAAAACAAAAATTCGCATACAAAATTATGTGAAAATGCAATTTGCAAATAGTAAAAATGTCCGTTTTCATTCATAAAACGATCAAAGTAGTGGTTGAAATAAGACGCATTTTTCTGTGGCTGTCATTTTTATATATAAAATTATTTTAATTTTTTTAAAAAATTAATTACATTTTTCATATTTTATTATTATTTTGATTAAATTTTATCTTTAATTTCAGGGAATTTATTTACTTAATAATAATTATTGCTTTTTCCTTTGTAGGTAGGAAAATTTATGAAATCAAAAATTGAATTTGGAATTGATTCAAAAAATTATTGAAGAAAAATCTTATTAAAATCAAAGATTCGGCGGTTTGTTTTTCAAATTTAAAATTTAAAAAAGATAAGGATAAGAAAACAACATCGTTTTATGAAGTTTGGAATATCTTAATTAACCAGGAAAATTATTCAGATAAGATTTTTTGATTATATGTGTTTATATATTTTTGTTGGCTGTTTTATTTTGTTTGTTCGAATCTGATATAATTTGAGTTGGGTGCTTGTTGATGTTATATTGCTTGGATAATTGTTTAGACAGTAAACTTAGTCCTAGTTAAAAGTTTACCCAACTGTCTGGATAATTCTTCCATTAGGTAATATAAAAATCATTATAATTTGATGTTTCGGAAGTTTATTGGTATTTACATTCTGAATTAAATATAAATTGTTTAACGTAAAGAAATTTTGTTAGTTATTAATAATATTTCTATTTTTTGTTTCAGCAGCAAATGTTAATTAATTAATTTAATATTTAGTAATTGATATTTGTTGTTGATTTAAAGTTTGTTTGTTTGTTGCAAGCAAACTTTACTATTAATACAGTTTTGTCTTCTTTAAATCAGGTTTCGTTTTTCTGTGTTTACATCTGGGTTTTCCGAATTTTTATATGCTATAACAACTTTTAAATTTTCCATTGTTTGGATTGGCAATTTTGACAGTAAACTTAGACATAGTATCAAGTTATCCAGCTGTTAGAATTGCCAATTTAGATATTTTCGATTTGGTTGTGGTGATTTTGTTGATATTTATTTTAAGGTTAAAAATAAATTGCTTATTTATAATGGCAAAATTATCAATAAATTTTGCCAACATAAGAGGATTGAATGTTAATCTTCATTCGGTCCATATTTATCTAGAGAGAACAAAACCGGATATTCTTTTCCTAACTGAAACGATTATTAGTGACCGAGCTGTTACTCTTGATCGTAATAAATACCTTTGTCCTCAATATGAACTAGAATCCTCTTTTTATTTTAAGCATGGTGTTTGTGTGTATATTAGAAACACCATTCCATACGTAAGAATTAAAAATTTTGAATTAAATTCAAAATACCACAATATGGTTTCCCTTAAGATTTGCTGCTCAAATCAAATGTTGTTTGTATTTGGTCTGTATCGTTCCCCTAATTCACCGGAGAACATCAACCTTTTTCATGACCTATCTGAAAAAATAGATAGGTTGTCTGAGTATCCTAATGCCAAATTTGTAGTTCTTGGTGACTTCAATGTCCACAATAAAGAATGGCTCATACACAGTTCCACTACTGATGAGCTAGGTAAACAGGCTGAGCTATTTGCTCTTTACCATAATTACACACAGATTATAGATCAGCCTACCAGAGTACCTGATATTCCGGGACAAAATAGTCACTTACTTGATTTGTTTTTAACAAATGATCCTTACCTGGTACAATTTAAAGTATCAGAACCTTTAGGTGGTTCAGATCATAATATGATCTCTACACAGTTAAATTTAAAAACTCCAAAACAATTTAAAGCAAATCCTCGTCTTGTTTGGGACTATAAAGCTGCGAATTGGCAGGGTCTTAGAGATTTTTTTAAACAATTTTCCTGGAAACGTAATTGTCTTACCGGTCAAGACCCTAACATAGCTGCGTTAAATTTTTCGGAGGCTATTCTTGAGGGTATGCGAAAATTTATTCCCAATAGATTAACCGTTCCTAAGACTGATCTATGGTTTTCCAAAAAATGCAAAACGGCAATTAAAATTAAGAAAAGGGCATTTCAAAAGTTTAATCAAAACAAAACTGATGAAAACCTTAAACAGTACCGAATTGAGAGAAATATATGTAGAAAACTAATAGATGCAGAAAAAAATCTTTTTAATAGGAAAAAAGCGTCTAAGTTTGCTGAACATCCAACTGGTTCACGAAATTTCTATAAAGCGGTTAAGGATGTCCATGGTAATTTTTGTAAGTCTTCTCTACCTCCCCTAATTGATGGAGATGTGCCGGTAATAGACCCAAAAGAAAAAGCTAACCTTCTGGGAATTTATTTCTCTAGAAATTCTACACTAAACGAACCCAATTTCTTACCTAAGTCAATTCCTAGAGTTTCGCACAACATGATGCCCATAATTTTTCGTAAAAACATTGTTCGGAAAATGCTTTTACAAATTAATACTAACAAGGCATCTGGACCAGATCGTATTCCCCCAATTATTCTGAAAACCTTTGCTAGGAAGTTAGCACCAATCCTCACTAAAATCTTTTATTTGTCATATAAGAAAGGAGTTTTTCCTGAAATATGGAAAATTGCAAGCGTACAACCAGTTCCAAAAAAGGGTAGTAAGACTGATCCAACAAATTACAGACCCATTTCAATTTTATCGGTTGTTTCTAAAATTTTTGAAAAATATATTAATTTTAATATAATGAGCTTCTTAGAGTCTTCCAAACTACTTAATGAAAGACAATACGGGTTTCGAAAAGGAAGAGCGACGGGAGATTTACTTTCCTTTGTCACTCATATATGGAACAAATCGCTTGAAAATCATGGTGAGACTTTCGGTATTGCTCTTGATATATCCAAAGCATTTGATAAAGTTTGGCACAACAATCTTATTTGCAAATTAAGATGTAATGGTTTGGATGAGCAACTTATATCTTGGATACAAAGTTTTATTTCCAAGCGGAAATTTCGGGTCAATGTTGATGGTATTTCATCGGATGTCTTTTCAACTAATGCAGGAGTTCCTCAGGGTTCTGCTTTGTCACCAACTCTTTTTCTTATTTATATTAATGATTTGTTGGATTCAACGATTAGTCCTATCCATAGTTTTGCTGATGATAGCACTCTTCATGCGTCTCATGAGAACCCTAAATTATATTCACAGTTAGCGCTTAACAACTGTAGATCAAATTTAATAGATTCTTTAAACCATGACCTTAAAACTATTTTGGCAAAACACAGGCTTGTTATTTTTCTAGATTATCCACACCTAATCCGTTTCCATTGAAGTTCGACTCTAAAGATCTTGTAGACAAAGGATCTGTTAGGCTTTTAGGAGTAGAAGTTGAAAATAATTTGAAATGGAATTCTCATATTTTTAACCTAGCTAAGAACGCTGTTCAAAAATTGGGCTTTTTGGGACGATGTCGTAAGTTTTTTAATAGCGAACAGCTTCTTTTAATTTACAAATCTTTTATACGTCCCTGCATGGAGTACTGTTCTCACATATGGGGTGGAGCTTATTATAGTAGTTTGAAGTGCCTTGATTCTGTTCAGCGCAGAGCTGTTAAACTGATTGGCAACTCAACTCTTACTGATGAGCTTGATTCTTTACAGCACAGACGAAATGTTGCGGATTTGACAATTTTCTACAAATACATTATGGATGAACGAACTTCTGAAGAGATTAAATCAATTTTACCTGAACTAGCAATTCCATTGCGTAACACCAGAACAAATGTTATAGCCCATCCTTTTACGGTTCATATAAAAAGGTGCAGAACTGTTGCCTTTCAGCGTGATTTTTTCAACAGAGTCTCTCATCTCTGGAACGCCTTAACTTCATGGGTTTTTCCTGATAGCTTTAATCCTCAAAGTTTTAAAGTTAACGTCCATAAATTTCTAAAAGAAACTTAATTTATTCAAACTTAACCACACTTCTTAGTTGGCATGGTATCTTCGGATATTCAGAGACGTTAATTAATAATTTATTATGATTAACACTAAACATGCCTAACTTATAATAAAAAAAAAAAAAATAAATGATTGCATGTTTATGTTTATTTGTCAAAAATAAATTACAAATTTATAACATTTATGCGCCTACTAAGATGAAATAATATATTACTATGTATGATTATGTTGTATGAAATAATGTTACTATTTCTGGTTGTTAAATTGTCTGCTAAATACAACTCGTCACCAAATTATTAGTCGATTATTTTTCAACATTACCACTCATGCCATTTGAGGCTAAAAATTTCCCTCGTGCGCTACGCGCACTCGGGACCTCAAATGACATTCGTAATAATGATTATGAAAAATAATCGACTATTATTTGACGACTCGTGATATTATTTATGATTATTTTTTTTGCGTATTTTACATCAAATTTTTTAATTTTATTTTTTCAAAAAATAGAATTTTCAAGGATGGCTAAATCCAAAAGTACCTTTTTCTATCTATTTTTTGATTTTCTATAGATATAGTTTACCCAAAACATGCTTAAGTTATAGACATGCGTTTTGTTTCGTTGACGTCATTAAGATAGACTTAGCGTATGGAAATTGAATATCATTCAATTTCCATATGCTAAGTCTATCTTTATGAAATTTTTGGAGGCGGTTTTCATTATGGTCTTCGTCTCATTTTTCTTAGTCCGTGTTAAAAATTTGCCAAGATAGCTTACAAACCTCCTCATACTTCGACGAGAAACGAAGTTTGACCGAACTCACAGTTTCTCCACATTGGTATAAATAGAATAGATTAACTTCTTTGGCAGTTGATCATTTAGTTTTTCGTAAGTTTTCTATTGTTTTCCATTGCTATTTGCTTGTGACTTACGAACTCAAAGCATTTCATTAAGTAACACTATTCATTGTAGCCATTCCAGCACACAGAAACCGAAGTTTTGCTTGGCATCTGTGCGATGCATATTAAGCAGTGCCAAACTATTTGTGAACCTAGATTTAATTCTATGGGAACTGGATGCTCCCATTGCAAAGAAGCGTAAGGCGGATTTATGTTGCGAATGTTGACGACCGCTGACAGAAAGTTGGTCTCTCGATCTCTAATTTTAATTTCTGTTGGAGTTGACTTTGTCTAATACTTTGATTAATAAATCTATAGCTCCAAAAATTAGTTAAATATCTTGAGAAGGCTTAATACTTAGTTTTGCAATAATTTGTATAAAATAATGATGGCTTTTTGCTTCTGTTTTTTCACTTTCTCTACCTACTGAGGACACGTATCTGGCCAGATATGTTGTAATGCTTTTGGAGTTGTTTACCACATTCATAGATATATTCTTACGATTCTACATAATAGCAATGAAATACTTGTAACGACCAACACAAATCTGATCAGTGAACATTGAATTTTAAAATTTTAAAACATACAGTCATCACATTAATCATACCTTCCTTCCGTACTATCAAACAACTTAAGATCATTTCATAAATAATATCTGACCGTATACAACGTTTCACTGTAATAAAATAAATTCATCTTTTAGTTTATTACTTCATAATGTATATCTTTCATTCCAACTCAATTAACGGATCTTGTGTTTGGGTGTATGTTCAGTTGTTGTTTTATTTATTGTTTTTAATGAAAAACAAATATATTTATTTTGTTAAACAGACGAAATAGATTATATTGATGTTTGAACTGAAATATGTTCGCAATATTAATGATTGATTGAATTTTGAAGGACCTTATTATTATGATTTGATGGTGTGAGACGGTTTGTTTGAATAATTTTTCTCTGTCTGTTTCGGATGTTTTTTTTCATACGGCAGTTTTTTTTGTGGCTTTATTCCGGTTATATAAATCGCATAATGGTTTAAAACATACAAAACAAAATTGCATTTAACCTCGATTTTTTCTATACAATATTTCAAAAGCAAAGTCAACGTCACATCGTTTCCAACTTAGATTATGAAATACACAGGATAAGTAATATTTTTTTTTACTACTTGCATGAGAAATTTCTATTATATACTCAAAAACCCAAGACAAAAGTTATTTTTCTCAGCTATGGTTACTAATTCAGATTCCCCACAACTAATAATAAGTATTTTAGCACCTTGGTAAATAATAAAAATATAACTTTTGTTTGTTTGTTAAACTGAGTTCATCTTTGAATTTTTTTAGTTTCTTCCGGTTAGGGTTAGTTTATTTGGTTAGTTTATTTGAAATTTTAATTCGTGTTGAACATTTCTGTTGAAATTTAGCTTAGTTGTGAGTTGTAGACTAAAAAAATTCAAAATTTGGTTCATTAATATTGAATAGATTTTCAATTTCATGTCAAAAATAAATAAAAGCTATATTTTTTAATGCAAAGCATGTGTGATTTTTATATAGTTTTAAGAAAATTCATTGAAAATAAAATTCTAACTAAGCAGTCCTGAATAATAAATATCCAATACGCAATCCAATGATATGATAAACAATGTTTCACCAAATCAAAATTTTTAGTTATTCACCATTTGCTTATTAATTGACATTTTATTTTTTGTATTATTAAGAGTTTTAGTGCATTTTTTACATCAAGTAGTAAAAAAATAGTTATTTATTATACAAGGGAAAAAAGTAGTAGATTTTAGCTCGAGGTTGTGTTGTCTCCCGACGCGAAGCGGAGGGAGACAAAAAACCGAGAGCTAAAATCTACAATTTTTGCCGTGTATAATACACTATTTTTTTCTGTGACTGGATAAATATTAATATAATTATTGAAAAAATAATATTAAACAAATATTACAATATGTATATTCACCACACCATACGAATTTTTCTTGAATAAAAACTTAAAATTAAGTTTCATTTTATTTGTCAAAACCAGTTATTAACATCAAGAAGAAAACGGTATAACTTTTCATTAACATTAAAATAGTCATAAATGTTCATAAATATTCATAATATTCATCATTTATGTGTATATATGTATTTATATATATATTTTTATCTATCCGGGAAAAAAGTACATACTTTTTTCCCGGGGAAAAAAGTATTTTATGAAAAGTAGCATTTTTGCACCTGTCAGCAGAAGTAAAATGTTAAACTTTTTTCCCGTCACAGAAAAAATAATATATAAACCTCGGTGAAGCAAATTTTCTCCATTTCGGCTCTTAATTCGCTCGAAACTTCGTTTCTCGCGAAATAATATTCACCTCAATGTAGAAAATTTACTTTATCACCTCGGTTTATAATGTACTATTTAACTTGAAGTTTCTGTTATTAACATTAAGTAGTGTGCGAATTTAACGTGATAGTATTTGCATTGAAAAAACACAGTAGCCGTACTATTAGGCTAGATTATATACAGAGGTGATAAAGTAAATTTTCTACATTGAGGTGGATATTAATTCGCGAGAAACGAAGTTTCGAGCGAATTAAGAGCCGAAATGGAGAAAATTTGCTTCACCGAGGTTTATATACTATTTTTTTTACTACTTGATGTAAAAAATGTACTAAAACTCTTAATTATACAAAAAATAAAATGTCAATTAATAAGCAAATGGTTAATAACTAAAAATTTTGATTTGGTGAAACATTGTTTATCACAGCGGTTTCCAAACTGTGGGTCGCGACCCACAGGGGGGTCGCGTAATAACCTCAAGGGGGTCGTGAAGTTTTTAATTTAACAATAATAATTTTATTTAATAATAATAATAAATAATAAACATATTTCATATTATAAATTAAAAATTGATAACGCTTGTTTTTATTTCGCAAATATTTTGTTTTTTATTTTCTAAAGTTTTGCTGAATGCATTTTGCTTACGCCATTATCAAGAGCGATTCAAAAATGTTAAGAAGAAAAATTTGATTTGAATCGAAAATAAAATGAAAAATGAATGATTTGTAACAATATTTCATATTGTTACAAAAGTTGTAAACTATATATCAAAAACAGTCCTTTGAAAGCGAGATTATTTGGAAAGCTGTGTGAAGATATGGGAGCTGAATATACATCACTCTTGTACTATTGTGAAGTACGTTGGCTATTTCGTTCAAAGTTTATTCAAAGAGTGTTTGAACTTAAAGTCGAAACTACGATCTTTCTTGCTGAAAATCACAAAGATGAGGCATCTTCCTTTCGCAACGATAACTTTATTCTTAAACTTGTTTATTTAGTTGAAATTTTTTAAAAATTAAGCGATAAAGCAATTCAAGGTCCACAAATGCATGCTCTGATTCAAAAAGACAAAGTCACGGCATTCATTAAAAAATTGGAGCTATGGATATCCAATTTAGAAAAGAATTTATATAACATGTTTCCAATTTTAAGTGACGCCGGTACCAGAAACACTATTAAAGCAAACAAAAATCTTTTTATAGAACATTTGCAAAGTTTAATAAAACATTTTTCACATTGCATGCGTTTGGAACAAAATAGCTTTGGAACAAAATAGCTGCTCAAAGCAGCTTTTGAGTAGATCACCAATGGAACGCCAAAAATTTGAAAATTTTTCAAAAGAAACCACACAATTTTATTACTAGCAAACTTTTTTATTTTGGACTGATATTTAGATATGACGGGTCCATTTTATTATTAAAAATACCAAAACAAAATTATAACTGATTTAAATAAAATCGAATAATAAACTGCTTTTCAACTACACAACTTGTTCGAGGTAGAGTAGATCAAAGCAAATTTGAGTAAGTTTGATTTTCAATGATTATTTCAACGATATTGATTTTACAAAGATATTGATTTTACATATTGATTGAAATATCTTGCGATACTTCATTGCAACAGGAATTTGATAGTAAAACTTTAATTCAGTTTGGATCGAACGAAAAAAAGATTATATTACTTTGTCGGACAGAGCTATGAAATAGTGAGTGCTGTTACCATTCGTAACATCATATTTATGCGAAACCGGATTTTCTGTTTTAGCAGCCATGAAATCGAAATATCGAAATCGTTTACTAGTATAAAAAGAACTTCGGGTGGCTATTTCAACAATAACACCACGATTTGAGAAACTTTGTGCTAACAAACAAGCTCATCCATCACATTAAATTTTTTTCTATAAATACATATACTGAAGTTTTATTAATTTTTGTTTAGTTTTATTTTATGAATATATTACTTTTTACAACTTGAAAATGTGCTTATATTATTTTATTGTTTTATCTAATAAGGGGCCGCCAATTTTTATTTTTTTCTTATGTGGGTCGCAGAAAGTTTGGAAACCGCTGGTTTATCATATTATTGGATTGCGTATTGGATATTTGTTATTCAGGGCTGCTTAGTTAGAAATTTATTTTCAATGAATTTTCTTAAAACTATATAAAAATCACATATGCTTTGCATTAAAAAATATAGCTTTTATTTATTTTTGACATGAAATTGAAAATCTGTTCAATATTGTTGAGCCAAATTTAGAATTTTGTTAGTCTACAACTCACAACTAAACTAAATTTCAACAGAATTCTGTTTAACACGAATTAAAATTTCAAATAAACTACTATAGTTGCAAAGAAGTTTTTGCATTCATTCATTATTTTATTTACGAAGGTGCTAAAATACTTATTATTAGGTGTGGGGAATAATTATTACTAACCATAGCTGAGAAAAATAACTTTTGTCTTGGGTTTTTGAGTAAATAATTGAAATTTCTCATGCAAGTAGTAAAAAAAATTTTTAATATCGTTGAGGTTGTAACGTCCGTTATATTCGCCTAAACAATAATAAAACCAATTCATCTTCTTTTTCTAATTCAATAAAAGTTTATTTCCATAGTTTCGGTTCATTTTTACATTAATAATAATTTCAAATTTTCCAACGGTCAGTTCAACTTCGAATAACAATTATAAAAACCAACGAACGTACCCAATTTTATTTCAATTCTAACGAACAGATGTCGTTACTCAATTTTGTTTAATCTTTAGTATTACACGATGACATTAGAAGATGTCAAAGAAAAATCACATTTTTTTTGTTGATTCATTAATTTTTTGGGATGTCATAAAAAAATCTGAAAGAAAAACAAGTGAATTCGATTCTTGGTTTTGAAGAAGAAAGGTTTTCATGTTGTAACTTTAAAAATAAAATCACCTTTTTGTTAATTCCATGTTTAAAATAAAAAAAAAACAAATTAAGTGATTTAGTATTTTTCTTAACCTTTACATTTAATTTCAATATACATTTGAAAGATTGAAATAAATGGTTATAACAAATATAATAAATCGAACTTTTAGAGGATATATTTATTCGTCCACTGTAATAACATGTTCGAAAAACAATGTCAACAAAAATTTATCAAAACACTTGTGTTCTGCAACATCATTTAAATTAAAAATTTTGAAAATAAAGTTGCCAAAAGTTTTTTTGGAATTTGGAGTTGAGGTAGATGTTGTTAATCGGACATCAATTAGTAAAGCTAAAGTTAAATGGAATACCTGTTGTTGGATTTAATTCTGAACCATCCTCATGTTGTGTTGACGGCTGCACATTGTGTCAATTTCGTATAATAAAATCACATGCTGCTGAATTTTTGGAAATTAAACTTTGGAAATAGGACATCATACTGGAAGTGTCCACCAATCAACAGTTAATTTAAGGTATTTTCATTAACTTTATTAATTTTTGCTTAATTATTTGTTTTTCCTTTGGAATGATAGGCTAAATTTGTAAAACGTAAGAGATTTCCCAAATTTGAATTCGTCGGGGGGGGGGGGGGGGGTGCCAGAGTTATTCCGGCTTAATAATGTAATTTTGGTGTGCGTAGAAAGGTCCAGATAGCATTACGTGGCTTCGAATCAGGGCCAATAACAAGCATAATACATGGGCCGAAACTAAAGACCTTGGGGCTTTGTAGTAATTTTTGGTCGACAGGAGCTATTTTAGGCGCAAATTATCAATTCGGGTTAATAAAACCAGTTTCTTGTTAAGTATAATTGTTATATACAAAATTTTTGGCGCAAAATAATATTAAATCGGGAAAACCAGTTTAAGGTTTTTCTTTTTGATTATTTTGCTTATGTGTAAAACCAGATTTAGGTTTTTTTTTGTATTTTTAATATTGTTGAATATTTTTTTTTGATAAAGCCAGTTTTGGTTTTTAAGTGTAAAACTGTTTTCGCTTTTGCATTTGTTTTTGTGTTGATTGAATTTTTGGAATTTGTTTCAATTTTTTTTTTAAAAATGCACACAATTAGGAATTATGGCTGATGAATTGATAAAGGAGATAGCGAATGAAGTGATGGATGCGCGAGAGAGATATCGGCTAAGGAGGCTGGAGAGGGACAGGAGAAAATGGAGAGAGAAAAAGAGCAGGAGGAAGGAACAGAAGGCGGTGTGGTTGGTCGAGGAGGTGGAGTTCTCTTCAGTCATGCACGCTTATGCGGAGACATTGGCTGAGGAGAACGCTATCTTCGAGTCCAACCACAGGGAAGAGAACCCTCGACGGTGGTTGGGACCGCAAGAGGCCCCTAGGAATTGTGTGCATCTTTGAAAATTTTTATTTTTAGTATTTGGAAAAAAAAACCGATTTGGGTCCACATTTTTTTTAATGAACTTTTTTTTTGGTTGTACTATTGTAGTTTTAATTGTAAATAGTTGTATATAGTAGGTTAATTGTTGTATAATTGTACATATTTGTTCATATTTTTGTATATAGGTAGCGGTTGTAGTGGTCTGAGTAGGATATTATGTTACAATATCGAAGTATTTTATCTCTTGGTGAGATGAAATTGAGAAGCCAAACCGATGAAACGATTTAGCCATTTGAACTGTTTGTGTGTAGCAAATAATTAGATCTCGAATCTGATGCTCGTTTTAACGATGCATATTGGCCTGCGTGTAATACATACATGATTTTAATTTCTTTACCACTAAAGGTTATAATTGGTGAAAATTTTGTGTTGGTTGTGGTAGATTCGAACTACTTTTTAATTCGCGATGAAAACATTGTACATTCCACTGCAGTTGAGCGTTTGTAGATGTAAAAGGGGGGGAGTTAGAATTAATTGAATGTTTTTTGGTTGTTAATTTTTTTTTGTTGTTGTATAATGATTACAAGTGTGTAATAATTAAATCTTTTCTCTCAGCGGTAGGCCTAAAAAGCCATCCATGGGGCTTATCCCCTTAACATAATTATGTTCTTAGATCGCCTCTGTCCATTATGGACATGTGATCGAAGTTCATTGGTTTCTTCTCTTCATTTCAGAAGGAGTTTTCTGGTGATAAGGGAATGACTACTGCTGTGTTTGTACTTAGGTACAAACCAGTAGTACCGTTCCCTGCACAGAAGCTTCTTTAACGAAATGAAGAGGAGAACCAATTTATTTTTTTTATCAAGATCGAGGCTTTACCTCACACAACTTCAAAATTTTTCCCCTTTTACATTTAGCTTGCAATAGACAATTTTCATGGAGTTTAGGATTTGAAGTCTGGTGTTCGGGAGCGTTCTTCGACTTTGGCATTAGTTTAATGATAATTTATTTTTAGGTAGAACAACCGCAGCTGGGTCAGTAGAAATGGGCCTAGGGTCTAATCGTGACAGTTGCGATTGTTTTTGTTAGGTTGGGGAGAAACTGTTCTGTAGAATCTGGTCGTTAGGGGCTTTTCTAGTCGGTTCTCACATGCATTGTTGAAGTGGGCTCGCGAACGCGGGAATTCAATTACTAAATAAAATGGATATTGTAGCCATACTTACTTTTATGTTGTCTCCAGACGAATCTGAATTTGGGAATATCTTATCTATATATTAAATTAAAAAATAAATTAAATCAAAACAATAAATTTTTGAGAATAAATAAATAAAAATTTTTATTACATAAATTAAATTTTAGGAAAATAATTTTAAGTAAATACAATTTTTTCTTGAATAAGCAAACACATCAAGATATAAATAAATATTTTTTATTTTTTTTAAAAAAATAAATAAATATTCTGAAGGTAAGACGGTGCATCCAATAAATAAGCATTTTTTTAAAATATTTTTATTTTTTAAATTTAAATAAATAAATATTTTCCCCTAGGGGTGCTATCGTCAATAAATAGTTTTAGGTACTTATCATTTTGAATTTCAGCATATCTGAAATTAAATAAATAAATTATATTTTACATATACAATATTTTAGGAATTTTTGTGAAAGCTGAAGCAACATTGAGAACAACCATAAGTTCGTTCGTTCTTTTATTAAATTTGGTTTTTACAAAAATTTTTTTTGTGGTTTTTGAATTGGGCGTTCGTTGTTTTTTTTTCCGTTTTTGCGTTTTTCATTTTTCCATCGTACCAACTACATTTTTTTGGGGAATTGGTTTTGATATTGTTGTCGTTTGCGAGTTAATAATTTTACGGGTTTTACCATCGAAATGTCAAACCAGTTAGACGTTGACCATCCGTTCTATGGTTTGGAACCCACCGAGCTGCAGGTCGAATGTTTGGTTCGGGGTGTGGACTTCAGGGGGGTCGATTGGGCAGAGGAACTGCGAAACCATGGAGATCATGGGTCAGTTCCAATAACAGTGTCTCATGCGAGAGATTTGATAGAGGAATCTCAAATGGTGGTGCAGGCAGCACAACTTATTTTAAATCAAGTACGACGACTTCAGTCACTGATTGATCAGACCCTCTTGGATGGTTTGGCGAATCGAGTGTTACATTATACGGGTAGGATGAATAGGTTGGGTCCTCGCAATGACTTGCAAGAAGCCCGCACCTACGCTATCTCACAATTGTCACGCGCTTGGAGTATAATAGGATCATTATCAACACGTCCAATTATGCAGAGTAAACCAGGAGTATCATCTGCTCCATCTGCTTCACCTGCTTTTCAACCAGATGAGAGATCCACACCGATCCCAGTACGGCCAATATCGGAAACAATACATAGTCTGAATCGTCCAAACCAGCAACAACAGAGACGGTCAGATCAGGCACCACCGGCTTATTTCCAGCAATCGGGTTTGAGAGCCGAGGACTTTGCAATACCACAATTGGGTCCATCACTCCCATCTGAACACACACACACAATAATCCAGCATTGGTACAACCACAATTAAATTATCCATCAGTACCACAGATACAACTACCACCAATATATCCACCAGCTCCACTAACAGCACCACCACCATACAACCAACCTCCTCAGGTATGGCGTGACGCGGCTCCAGCGTTAGCACCAGTGGAGTACCGAGGGGTTCGTGGGAACAATTTGAGTCGTTATGACTCAAATTGGGTTCCAACCTTCACAGGGGATGGTCACTCTCCTGATGTTCATGAGTTTATTCATAGAGTGGAGGCGGCTGCCAGAAGAGACCGTGTGTCATGGGACGACCTTAGGTCTATCATACCACGGTATCTGAAAGCAGCGGCCGACAGATACTATTTGAATTTAACTCATGAATATGAGGTGGTGACTTACCCAGTGCTAAGGGAGGGACTCCTACAAACCTTCGGTACGCTCACTGATGATAAGGCGATCTTGCGCGTTCTTCTGAACCGCAAACAAAAGTCAAAGGAGAGCGTGTATGAGTACCTAGTGAAGATTGGTTCGTTGAACCGTCGCTTAGCACGTCCATTTGCTGATCGTGAAATGCTAGAGATTGCTCGGGAGGGACTGAGTGTGGAGCTCAAAAACGCTACTCTAGCTGCTACCATACATTCAATTGATGAACTTCGGACTTTATGTCAGAAGTTTGAACGTTTGTGGTCCACACCAGTTCCGACCAGAACATCAAATTTAAGAACTAGCGAGCTACAGCAGATGGATGATTATGAGGTGGAAGTTGAACCAGAACAACATGGATATATTGAAGCGGTGGATTCAACACCGAGACGGATATTTCAGCGACCTAGCATAACATCTGACAACAGTCAACCTGGTCCATCAATGTCCAGACAACCAATAGTGTGTTTCAGATGTGGAGTAAATGGTCATCGAGCTCCTGAGTGCTCTAAGAATCGGATAAAATTATATTGCTGGAAATGTAACAAACCGGATGTAATTTATGCAAATTGTTCATATTGTCACCCGTCGTTAAACTACCGTCCGAGAGTACATGCTTCAGGGATGATACCCTCAGTTCAACATCCAATGAGCCCGAAGAAATCGACGAGAGATGTAGGAACGCAGGACGATCTGCCACTACTCAAGAAACCCGAATAATATCATCGAATACATTTAATTTCCCATCATTACATCGCACGTATTTTAAACGTCTGGAACGTAACATCAGATATTGGAGGATGAGGAAATTATTTCGTAAAGCATGTATTTCATCTATCCTTTCAGAAACAAAGGATCCTCGGCCGCGATTGACAATAAGAATTTTGGACAAACATATTTCAGGACTATTGGATAGTGGAGCGTCAATCACAATACTTGGAAGAAATTCCTTGGAATTATTGGAATCATCAGGTACAGCCTACCGTAAATACACTTCGTGTATTCGTACGGCGGATGGTACTGCAAATAAAATTTTGGGTTACATAGAAATTCCAATAACTGTGAATGGCTCCACTAAACCAATGCGGTTCCATATAGTCCCTGGATTACGAGAAGAGCTCTACCTGGGCGAAATGGGAGAAATTCGGTATTGTTCCTTCTTTTGTTAGTGAACTGACTCGTACAGAGCCAATAACTTTAAATACACACAACCTCACCACTGATCAGCAACATGAACTGGATATGATCAAGGATTCTTTCCCGTCATTTGAAGTGTCTGGGCTCGGAAAGACTTCTTTGGTTGAACATGTCATCGATGTTGGTGATAATGCACCTGTTAAACAGAGACATTATCCCACATCGCCGGCTGTTCAACTAAAGGTTTATGCCGAACTTGACCGAATGCTTCAAATGGGCGTGATCGAAGAGTCGAACAGTTCATGGTGCTCGCCAGTGGTCCTGGTACAAAAAGAATCTGGTAAAAACAGATTATGTATTGATAGCCGTCGTGTCAATTCACTAACGAAAAAGGACGCTTACCCACTTCCCTTGATTGATGGCTTACTAGGTCGTTTAAATAGCACAAAGTACATTTCCAGTATTGATCTCAAAGATGCTTTCTGGCAGATTCCTCTGGCAGAAGCATCTAGAGACAAGACAGCCTTCACAGTGCCTGGTCGTCCATTGTATCAATTCCGGGTTATGCCCTTTGGATTGTGCAATGCTCCCCGGACAATGTGTCGGCTAATGCACAAAGTGATACCACATCAATATCACGAAAATGTCTTTGTTTATTTAGATGATCTATTGGTAGTCTCTTCCACGTTCCAGGAACATATGGAATTGCTGTCCAAAGTCTCTTCATTGTTAAGAGCGGCTGGGTTAACAATAAACCTCAAGAAAAGTAAATTTGTTCTGAGAGAGGTGAAATACTTGGGATTTTTGGTTGGTGAAGATGGTCTTCGAACAGACCCTGACAAAGTAAGAGCTGTTGCTGAGTATCCAGCTCCGTCAACCGTGAAACAAATACGTAGACTATTGGGAATGGCTGGTTGGTACCAACGTTTCATACCAAGTTATGCAAGCGTGGTATCACCAATTACAGATTTATTAAAGAAGAGTTCGGGAAAATTGAAATGGACATTGGAAGCGCAAGCTGCTTTCGAAAATTTAAAACGATTGCTGACTGCAGCACCGGTATTAGTAAACCCTGACTATAATAAAGAGTTCTTTATTAGATGCGATGCAAGTCTGACAGGGGTAGGTAGTGTGTTGTATCAGGTTGATACTGACGGACAAGAGTGTCCGATAGCCTTCATGTCGAAGAAATTAAATAGAGCTCAAAGGAATTATTCAGTTTCTGAGCTCGAATGTCTTGCGGCAATTCTTAGTGTGAAGAAATTCAGGGGCTATGTTGAAGGTCCCCGATTCACAATTGTGACTGATCACTCAAGTCTGAAGTGGCTTATGTCACAGAAAGACTTGAGTGGTCGTCTGGCTAGGTGGAGCCTAAAACTCCAACATATGGATTTTACAATTGTCCACCAGAAAGGTACCCAAAATATAGTCCCTGATGCTCTATCTCGTCTTTATGACGATACACACGAGGAATTGACGGAAGCATTAACACATCACATTAACGACATCAAAATCGACAATGAAGGTTATCGGCACAACGAATATACGGACATGATAGCCAAAGTTCAGTCATCTCCTAAGGACTTTCCATCTGTTAAAGTCGTGGATGATAAGCTATACATACGTATTGAGCCAAGACCTGATGCAATACCCAACGATGTTCCTGTGTGGAAACTCTGGGTACCAAAACCGATGACTTCAAACATGATCCAGAAACATCATGATGATAGTACTGCTGCTCATGGAGGTGTTAAAAAGACTTTAGAATTACTTCGACGTCTTTATTATTGGCCGGGCATGGCGTCGCAGGTACACAACTATGTTGTGTCCTGCGACACATGTAAACAAACAAAAGCCACGAATCAGATATTGCGTCCTCCGATGCAATATCAATTCGAAACAGCACGTCCATGGCAGAGAGTCTATATAGATTTTTGGGACCGTACCCTCGTTCTACACTTGGGAATACGGTGTTATTGATAGTTCTGGATCATGCTACGAAGTTTGTACTACTGAAACCACTTAGGAACGCAACTTCACCGAAGGTGAATGCTTTTCTAAGGAATGAAGTGTTTCTTACATATGGGGTACCAGAGTTTCTACACAGTGACAATGGTAAACAGTTCACTAGTAGGAACTTTCAGAGTCTTTTGTCAGATTTCGGCATTAAACACATTAGGACCGGTGTTTATAGTCCTCAAAGCAACGCGTCAGAGCGGGTCAATAGGTCAGTCCTAGCAGCAATTCGAGCGTTCATAAAAGGTCAACATACCAAGTGGGATTCACAAATTGGTGAAATCGCATATGCACTGCGGGCTGCAGTACATTCAGCTACCAAGTACTCACCGTACTATTTATTATTTGGTCAACATCCAATATCGGATGGAAATACTTACCAATTGTTGAGATCACTACACAAGCTTGGTGAAGATGCTGGTGAGGAATTAGAACGCTCTGATCATTTGACTATGCTCAGGAACCGGGTTCAGGAAAATTTAAAAGCAGCTTTCAAGAAATCGCAACATCAGTACAACCTGCGTTCTAAACTACGGACTTTTCAACCACAACAACGTGTGTTTGTACGGCAACATCATTTGAGTGACGCTACAAAAAAATTCTCGGCAAAATTGGCTCCAAAGTTCTTACCTGCGATGATTAAGACTAAGATTGGAAATGTACTCTACGAGTGCATAGATATGAGCGGTAAGAGTCTTGGAGTCCATCACGCGAAAGACATCAGGGAATGATGTCTTACGTTCGGTAGGGTTGTTCCTTTGCCTGGTTGTCGTCTCTGGGGTTCACATCTTCAGTGTCATATTTTACTGGTTGTATCGAGGGTTCACTGGTGCTGACGTTAGATGGATGGATGGTCTGTTTCAGCGCTCACTGATAGTTCCTAGGACCTTCATGAGTGTTGAGATTGATCATCGACCCTGACGTTGGTTACCATTGATAACTTAATCCCAGATATAGATTAGTTGTGGGAAGTAGTTCGATGGTTTCTGACGTAGAGGGGGTGACGACGTTTTTGTGAATTCAAGGGTAAATATCTTGGGTTTTACCTTGAATTCATGGTGTAACGTCCGTTATATTCGCCTAAACAATAATAAAACCAATTCATCTTCTTTTTCTAATTCAATAAAAGTTTATTTCCATAGTTTCGGTTCATTTTTACATTAATAATAATTTCAAATTTTCCAACGGTCAGTTCAACTTCGAATAACAATTATAAAAACAAACGAACGTACCCAATTTTATTTCAATTCTAACGAACAGATGTCGTTACTCAATTTTGTTTAATCTTTAGTATTACACGATGACATTAGAAGATGTCAAAGAAAAATCACATTTTTTTTGTTGATTCATTAATTTTTTGGGATGTCATAAAAAAATCTGAAAGAAAAACAAGTGAATTCGATTCTTGGTTTTGAAGAAGAAAGGTTTTCATGTTGTAACTTTAAAAATAAAATCACCTTTTTGTTAATTCCATGTTTAAAATAAAAAAAAAAAACAAATTAAGTGATTTAGTATTTTTCTTAACCTTTACATTTAATTTCAATATACATTTGAAAGATTGAAATAAATGGTTATAACAAATATAATAAATCGAACTTTTAGAGGATATATTTATTCGCCCACTGTAATAACATGTTCGAAAAACAATGTCAACAAAAATTTATCAAAACACTTGTGTTCTGCAACATCATTTAAATTAAAAATTTTGAAAATAAAGTTGCCAAAAGTTTTTTTGGAATTTGGAGTTGAGGTAGATGTTGTTAATCGGACATCAATTAGTAAAGCTAAAGTTAAATGGAATACCTGTTGTTGGATTTAATTCTGAACCATCCTCATGTTGTGTTGACGGCTGCACATTGTGTCAATTTCGTATAATAAAATCACATGCTGCTGAATTTTTGGAAATTAAACTTTGGAAATAGGACATCATACTGGAAGTGTCCACCAATCAACAGTTAATTTAAGGTATTTTCATTAACTTTATTAATTTTTGCTTAATTATTTGTTTTTCCTTTGGAATGATAGGCTAAATTTGTAAAACGTAAGAGATTTCCCAAATTTGAATTCGTCGGGGGGGGGGGGGGGGGGGGGGGGGTGCCAGAGTTATTCCGGCTTAATAATGTAATTTTGGTGTGCGTAGAAAGGTCCAGATAGCATTACGTGGCTTCGAATCAGGGCCAATAACAAGCATAATAAGGTTTTCCGTTGTTTGACCAAATATGCTTACAAAATAACAGACTTATGTAGATGTTTTTAACCGACTTCCAAAAAGAAGGAGGTTCTGTGTTTCACTGTAGGGTTTTTTTTATGTATGTACACCGATTTCTCAAAAACGGCTCATTCGATTTGGAAGATTTAAATTGTGTTCTATTTGGGTTTATTCACAGAGGGTCCCATAATTTTTTTTATGATGTGAAAAATACCGTTATTCAGAAAATTGGAAAAAACCATATTTTTTATGCATTTTCGTTGATTTCGTCACATATTATTCTGTTTGTTTGTTGTGGGCTGTATTATATTGCTATACTTGCCAAGGTTATCGTAAATAATTTTCTATGACAGGTAATGTGTATGCCGTTTGTGCAAAAAATCATAAAACCATAATTAATAGATTGTCACTGATGAAAGTTTTTTCCGGTATTTGAAGTTATTACTTTTAAAACGCTTTCTAGCCGACATTTGCTTTATGACTTCACTAAAAATAAAAAAATTAAAAAACCGTTTTGAAAAGAAATAGAACCGACTTCAGAAAAAACAAAAGAGGCACAAAAAAGTGAAAAATAACTCAATTATGGCTTTTATAGACAAAAATACGTTACATTTTGATTAATTTAATCTAATTATGCTTTACTATAGACAAAAAAATTACGCTATTAAAAAAGTTACTATATTAAAATAGTTACTTTTTAACCGACTTCAAAAAAGCAGGAGTTTCTGTGTTTCACTGTAGGTTTTTTTATATGTACTACACCGATTTCTCAAAAACGGCTCGTTCGATTTAGATGATTTAAATTTTATTCTATTTGAGTTCATTCTCAGAGGGTCCCATAATTGTTTCTTTGATGTGAAAAATACCGTTATTCAGAAAATTAGAAAAAACCATATTTTTAATGCATTTTCGCTGATTTCGTCATAACATATTAATCTGTTTGGATATTTTGGGCAGTATTATATTGCTATACTTGTCAAGGTTATCGTAAATAATTTTCTATCACGGGAAATATGTATGCCGTTTGTGCAAAAAATCGCAAAACCATAATTAATAGATTGTCACTGATGAAAGTTTTTCCAGCATTTGAAGTTATTACTTTAGAACGCTTTCCAGCCGACATTTGCTTTATGACTTCACTAAAAATGAAAAAATAAAAAAACTTTTTAAAAAAAAATAGAACCGACTTCAGAAAAAACAAAAGAGGCACAAAAAAGTGAAAAATAACTCAATTGTTGCTTTTAGAAACAAAAATACGTTACATTTTGTTTAATTTAATTTAATTATACCTTACTATAGACAAAAAAATTACGCTATTATACAAAGTTACTATATTAAAATAGTTACTTTTTATTATAATTATTTATTTTTGGGTTGAAGAATAGAAAATAGAAGATTTTTATTGAATAGGGCCCAATATTAAAACCAAAAATTTGATCCTAACTAAAATTGTATCATGTATGCCTTGGTTTTGTTTTCATTTAGAATAATTTTAGAGTGAAATGGATATTGCATGACGCTTAAATGTTTTTGGTTTTGTTTTTATTTAGAACTAAATTAAAATAAAATATATATTGTTTGCAGTTATTTCTTTCTGGCAATAAAAGAATAACATTATATTTTTTTCTCTAAATGGAAAGAGAAAACCATTCTGCATGGGACCGTGTATTTTGGTGTTTATTTTTACAGGAGCCTTTTCTTTTGTGCAAATTATTTTCAATATGAAATTTGATTTTAAAAAACAGGTTCAATTTTTTTTATAGTTTTATAGTGTACATACACAAAATATATCAAATATTGCTTATCCTGTGTATTTTATAATCTAAGGGTTCCAAGAACACGGATTAAAGCAAAAATGTTAAATAAATTGTTCGGTTTTTTGATATACAGAAATGTTTGGATTACCATACTTGAGAATACTTGAGAAATGAACTAGAATAAGGAATTCCTTTGCGAGATGAGAATTTCAAGTTATAATTTAAACTAGACTGCGATATTGTAAATAGTTTAAGTGGAATGTGAATATGTTAAATGAAATTTAATTGTGAATAAAGTCTTTAGTGTTATATTTGAGAAATTGTGTATTAGTATATTATTTTGGACACTGTGAACTGAAGATTTATACAATCAACCGTGCTACCGATGCTATTGAAAGAATATTTTAGATAGAAATATGATTTTTCTGTTGTTGTGAAACAATAAAGTTGTGGTAAAACCTGGTGTTTTTGCTTGGTAATCAGTGATCGAATCCAGAGGGTGATTTGGGAAGTACGTTTATCGAATTGAGAGTAAGGTCAATTTAAAGGAAAGTTGAAAAAAGTGACAGTTTGAACGAATAATGTAGAATTATGAAGTTGTACATTGAATGAGTACTTTTGCCCTTTCTTATAGAGGTTCCGAAATTTTTAAATTTTTTAATATGGATTTGGGTTTTCTTGTGCTTACGGCGTCGGGTCCAGATCCAATAACATGATGATCTGTAAGTTTTTTGACGCCAGGGAAATCATTTGGTCATTAGTGTTTGTTTTTTAGACCTTCATGAACAGAATTTATTCCGTTTTGCCGTTAGCTTCAATTTTTTAAGCTATTCCGTTATACTAATAATCTCACTTTATGATGGATTTTGGATGTCGTGTGTCATATAATTTTATGACCGCTATTGATAATATGTCTAGACGCCATCTGAACCCCTCATTGGTTTGCCTTTGCAAATAACAGAATAACAGGAATAACCAGGAGTAACAGATTTAAATTGCATCACGATTATTTATTGTACGAACTGGCTGGGTTGTCTTTCAGTGCATTTCAGCGCGTGATGTGCCCAAAAATCACTTAAAACAATTATGTATCTGATCTGAACAATTACTATATAAATATTATTTATTTACTTTTCCATTCAATATTTTCTATTTTACTATATTTTTTGTTTATTTTTATTTCTATCAATTCAGTGTAGTGATGAAATATTTTTTTGGCACAAACTTATTTAATTTTTACTTTAATTAAGTTTTTGTGTGCCAAAAACTATATTTGCTTTATTTGTTATACGAAGAAATGAGTCAACTCATTTTGTTAATTTTATAAATGTAAACCAACTGGGAGAGTTAAAAACAAAATAATAAAATGAAAACAACTATTTAGATTACACTTACTATGCTATTAGTACGTTCAACTATAGTGCTAAGTCCATACTGTAATAGTGTAGTATTATTATAAACAGGTCTCTAATGAGTTTAATCGTAAAAATTAGCAAATCATCATCCTGAAGATGTGTCAACTCTAGAAACTTTTTCTTTGTTCGCTATTATAAATTAACGAGTAGTTATGTCGAGATCAAGATAAAAGTGAGATAAAAAATTAATTTTAATTAAAATTAATTAGCAAGAGGTGGTAGTTTTGTATTAAAATCAAGGATTGAACTGTATGATGTCATTTTTTTGGATTGATATATGATGTGGATTCCATCCATGTTAAGCCTTAACGAAAATTAAAACTTAAGGTTAACGACAATGACATTAGTTTTTTTAATGCAATTCTACTAACTATTTTTATGTTTGAGAATCTAGACGCATATTCACAACTGCAGTGAATTATCAAAACAAATTGGTTAAACCTTCTCTTTTTAATTACTCGGATACAGTTTAGTTGCAATAAAATAAAAGCCCATCAGTTGTTTATTAAATTGAATAAATTTTGACTTAATTTAATTAGTTGTTCATGTTCATTACGCAAGCAAGACCCTCAACGAAAAATGATGAAAGCTGACGGTAACAATACTGCGCTGGGCTTGGCTTGCCTGTAAGTTTAATCAAAATATGCTTGTCGAATTATATTCCATTATTCTTGGTCCATCCAACACTGACAGCAGTTTCGACATCATAACGTATGCGGGTGTATAGTGACCACATCACGCCATCGTTGATTACACCAATTGTTCTTATGCCCATTTTTTTTATTCAAACCATTCTACATGAACAAACCAGATACAATAGTAAAATTTTATTAACCCATTATATCGTATGTCTGTAGATATTGCACCGATTTATTTGCCTGCACCTGATGTTTTGTATATAAATAAGGATTACTCGAAAAAGCGTTTGTCGTTAGTTTGAAGATAGGCGAAAGCTAATTTTTGTATTCTATTGTAATTTTTGTATTGTAGTCAATCAGTCCTTTTTAGTGCTGTATTGATAGTTCAGGTCTGATTTTCTTGCTTATCAACACTCGTTTCTTGTTTTAGACCTTATATAGACAGAAAAAACTTACCATTAATTTCATCATATGGATACAGGTCCAGTTCAATCAAGTTCCGAGTCTAGAATGTTTGCCTACTTGAAAGTATGTCTTTTAAGAAATTAAATCAACTTTTAATAGATTTATTTGATCACAGAAACAAAGAGCTTATGACCAATATATATGATTCTTTTAAGTATACTCTTAACGTTTCGTTTTTTCGGATAAGCAAATCGAAACGTTGTTGATGTAGCTGAAAAAATCGCAAGTATTTGGTTTAAAAATTGATTGTTATCATTCCAAAAAATGATGGTTGGTGTTTAATGGATATTTCAAACTCTCTTTTATCGATTAACTAATGATTATAGATTTTTCCGTTTTATAATGACTGCGGAGCACATTCTCAGCTTCTTTTAATTAAGACCGCACAAGACCAGTCCACAAGGCCGCGCAATAATTAAGACCAGTCTTTTAGTAAGTATTTACGAATCTACGACAGCTCAACATAGGCAATAGTGAGTATTCTAGCAAGCTCATTATTGGCTTTAAGATTGAATCTTGAACTGGAAAATCGGCTGGCTGATTGGGAAAAAAGATTTATAAGAATTCTTAAAGCTCTTTGTCTCTTCCAGCTTGAGACTCAACGTAATCCTAGAACTGCCGCCCTGTTTCTAGTTGTGGTTTATTTTCTTAGTGATAAAACAACTAAACACAATTTTTTATTTCAATAGATGCAGTTAACGAAACCGTGTGATCCGGATCCGCTTAAATTTTGCATTCTAATTGAGATCCTACTTTGTTTTTGGATCACAAATCATGATCTAAAAATTAGTTCATGCTTGTAAATATAGGTGAAAAAATATTTTGTATTTCGTAATTGGTATAATAAAAAAACAGAAAATTAAATAACCGAACGCGTTGAAAACCTATATAAATAAAAATTATAAATAAAAACTTTTTAAAAAAAAATAGAACCGACTTCAGAAAAAACAAAAGAGGCACAAAAAAGTGAAAAATAACTCAATTGTTGCTTTTAGAAACAAAAATACGTTACATTTTGATTAATTTAATTTAATTATACCTTACTATAGACAAAAAAATTACGCTATTATACAAAGTTACTATATTAAAATAGTTACTTTTTATTATAATTATTATAGTTATTATAGTTGTTATAATAGTTATTATATTTTAAAAGTTATTTGTAGTACAAAACTGTTGGAAATCGGTGCCAAGCCCGAGACATATTAGTCGGTTTTTCGTCAATGTGGCACCGACTTCGAACAGTTTTGTGCTACAAATAACTTTTAAAATAAAATAACTATTATAACAACTATAATAACTATAATAATTATAATAAAAAGTAACTATTATAATAAAAAGAAACACAGAACCTCCTGCTTTTTTGAAGTCGATTAAAAAGTAACTATTTTAATATAGTAACTTTTTTAATAGCGTAATTTTTTTGTCTATAGTAAAGCATAATTAGATTAAATTAATCAAAATGTAACGTATTTTTGTCTATAAAAGCCATAATTGAGTTATTTTTCACTTTTTTGTGCCTCTTTTGTTTTTTCTGAAGTCGGTTCTATTTCTTTTCAAAACGGTTTTTTAATTTTTTTATTTTTAGTGAAGTCATAAAGCAAATGTCGGCTAGAAAGCGTTTTAAGAGTAATAACTTCAAATACCGGAAAAACTTTCATCAGTGACAATCTATTAATTATGGTTTTATGATTTTTTGGACAAACGGCATACACATTACCCGTCATAGAAAATTATTTACGATAACCTTGGCAAGTATAGCAATATAATACAGCCCACAACAAACAAACAGAATAATATGTGACGAAATCAACGAAAATGCATAAAAAATATGGTTTTTTCCAATTTTCTGAATAACGGTATTTTTCACATCATAAAAAAAATTATGGGACCCTCTGTGAATAAACCCAAATAGAACACAATTTAAATCTTCCAAATCGAATGAGCCGTTTTTGAGAAATCGGTGTACATACATAAAAAAAAAACCCTACAGTGAAACACAGAACTTCCTTCTTTTTGGAAGTCGGTTAAAAACTAATAAATTTCATTTAAAAAGTTTATTCACACAAAATTATTTGGAATGTTCACCAAAATGGTTTGAAAAATTGAATTTAAAGAAATGTAAAAATAAAATTAATGACATATGATAATAAGAAAATATCATTTTGAGTAGTCCCAAAATTAATATGTCAATGTAATTTTGAGTAGTACTTATAGGCAATTATTATACCAACTGGACTCACCCATTATTACATTTTTGTGTCTTTTCATGAAACATGACCTGATCTGGATCAGATCATGCGTCAAGAAATTCAGCTAATGTTCCACGCAAACTTTTTTGTTTGTTTTATGAAGAATGGATTGCTAAACAATAAATCCTATCACATATAACGTATGGCATAGGTCAATATTTCATGATAGGATAAAGAAAATAAAAATAAAATAAAAGAGTAAAAAGATAATTTTTTAGAATAATTTGCACACCATTGCCCTTGCTTTGCCCTTCTGAAATTGGGTTGCAATGATCCAGTTAGTGGCATATTTTTTGACCATGTGACCCAATGTCTCTCTCGGTAATTAAAGACCAGCAATAGAGTTATATGAAGGCTTATTTCATCGGGCAAGCAATAGCGGGGTATCATAAATTAATATCGCATATGTTAGATTAAAGGTGCTACCCATACAAGGTTGTACAACTGGTCCAGTAATGGTCCATTACTGGCAGCCAGTAATGCAGCAATGGGCGAGTACTGGCAACCACGAGTGGGCCATTAACATAATTTTGCTGGATGATAACTTCGGACAATAAATGGTTGCCATTCTTGGGCCAAATACTGGCAACCATGACTAGGCCGTTAAAAAAAATATACATTATTATCATATGTAAATTTAAATAAATTAAATACAAACTAATTCAAAATAAAATGAAAATGACGGCAAAAATTCAAAACTCCCCATACAACTGGTTCAGATGCAAGAATGGCTGAGTAATGGCAAACACCGCCCTGACTCCGCCATTAAAAAAAATATAAAATAATATTTTTTATACATAAATTTAATTAAAATATTTACAAAATAATTAAAATAAAATAGAAATGAAAATAAATTAAAACATATACCAACCTTTTCTTTATCACCATAGTCTTTCATTTCAACTGACAAGACGATAACTAAACTATATGTGAAATTTTTCAAACTATGTATTTCTAAAAGAGATAATACTCTAGTGAGATTTGAAAAAATGACATAGATCGGCAAATTCATGGCTACAGTACTGGCCCTATAACAATAGCCAAGTAATATTTACCATTCATGGGCCAGTGCTTGGCCATTCAAAGGTAACAATATACTGGCTATTTTCTGTAAACCATAGATCGGCCGATGATTGGTTCTAGTATTGGCCCAGTAACAATAGCCAAGTACTGTTAACCATTAATGGACCAGTGCTTGGCCGTATGTCAATGTCTGGCAAAACCTACTTGGGTACCTTCAACCTTTACCTATTCAGTCAACGAATACTATTGAGAATGATTGAATGTATTCGTGTTATCATTTTTACAATTATAATCTTTCCATCGAATATGAATAAATTGTTTTTTTTATTCTGCACTTAGGTTATGGGTTCGTACCCAAGAATGGCCTAATTATAAGAACGTGTTTTAATTTATTATTTTTTTGAGAAAGTGTTTTAGAATATTATGCTGAAACTTTTAAAAAAAAAATTTTAAAAGTACATAAATACGGGACTCTGGACTTTAGTGTGTAAATAATAAATGTATAATCGTAGTAGGTATATCAACCTGTATTGTATCGATTTTATTTCTTTAGCGGGACATTTAATAAAAAATATATATTAAAAGGTTGTTCACCCTTGTTGCAAATAAAAAGTTCGTGTTAATAATAATTTAATTTAATTCAAATTAGTGTTAAATGGAAAAAGTCATTAATTTTATTAGATTTACTGAGATTAGCCAATGGCTAACGTAGAAGTTTCAAGTGAAAATAGAATTCCAGAGAAGTGAATCAAGGGCAAAAGAACCTGGTGAAATAATTCACAGTGACGTATTCAAGTAACCGTCATGTGTATTTCATGGAAAATAAGAACGAAATCTTTTTGCATTTAAAATTTTTTGTAAATTTATTGAAAAAGGATACAGGTTCAGATTTAAAAGTTTTTCGCAGTGATTATGGTAAAGCCGAATACTGAATGCTGATCCCAAATTTTACTGGATGATAACTTCGACCAATAAATGGCTGTCATTCATGGGCCAGAGAAAAAAACAGCAGTGGCCCATACAAGTTTGCACAACTGGCCCAATAACGGACCAATATTGATGATCAGTAACGACCAAGTGATCCCGCATGGAGGGATCAGTTTTTATTGGTTTGTTTAGTTTTTTTTTAATTTTTGATCCACGGCTGTGACAACCCCGCGTACTCCAGCTCCTACTATTGGCATATGAGTTAAAATGAGATATCACACATCATTGGCAATAGTAGTGAGATATCACTAGCCAAAGTTATATCCTAGGGGTGCTGGCGGATGAACTGTATTCAGTCAATGGTAGCGCCTGATTTATGTATCGGAACCACTTGAGATTTCTTCCAGACATACGGAAACATGTCCAGTTTTAGAGCTTTATTTAATAAATAGAACCGGACTACAGTCGTTTTCAGAATCATAAAAAAACAATGAAATGGGAGACGGGCTCGAACCTAAACCCCAAGATAAAGACTTTCAGGCTCTACCGACTATTCTAGCTGGGCCAGACAAAAATTTATTACAAATTAAAAAAACATAAAGAGAACAATAAAACAAAAACAAGGACAAATCGTCGCTTTAATAATGAAACAACGTATGCTATTTATACGTTGTTTTTATATAATAGGTGCGCTGCATTCTCCATAAGGGTATCTTTGAATTGGCGTTTTTACATTTTCGAATTACTTTATGACTGGGGGTAAGAATTAATAAATTATAAATTAACGTCCATGCAAATGCATGCGCACATCAAACTTTAAACTCAATTATCTCGAAACTATACTTTTGCGTATACGTCATTTCATTATTAAAGCGACGAAATAAAAGAAACATAAGGAGCTAAAAAAATTTACTCAAAAATAAATCTAAGAAAAATTTGAGTAGGAAATGAGAAAACTATTGAGAAAGGTGGCAGCAGAACAATTGAGCTAATTACTAACAATAATAAAATCGAAAGTAAAAAAAAAATTAATTTAACAAAAACATATTATTAAACAAAGGGTGTGTTAGAAGAATGCTTCGATGAAATCGATGGATGACCAGTAGACAGAAGCAGTCTAGCAATGGCTCAAGCCCAGGTCTAGAATTTTCCTGCTCACCGCTTCCTGGCAATCCAAAGACACCACAGAAAAACCCTATGTTGACAATAAGAGGTTGGTTTAGGTGTAAAGAGTCTGAATCGGAGTCTATTTCAGCATCATAAGCAATCAACGAAGTTTTGTGGACGAAATATATCCAAGTATTGATCAACTAGTTCTACATATATGGATAACCAGGGTGCAATTCGACTTATTAAGAATCTAGAGTTTTATATAAGAGATCAAAACATATCGATGTAAAATTTCATTTTATTCTCGAGAAATTTGAGGACAATTTGTTTGAAATCTTATACTATCCACTGAAGATCAAGTTAGCGATATATTCACGAAATCACTCAACCGTGTCAAGTTCGAACGACTTGGAGGAATGATGGCGCTGTACGACATAAATAATCTATAAATTTTGTTAAACTTCAAAATAGTTTGCATTATTTTAAATACAGGTAAATTACAAATCATTATAAATAATTACAAATCAACAAAAATGAGTTCTTCATGCGGGTGAATTACAATAATTACTATACCCTTTCTTTTATCCGCACTATAGAAAAACACCAGTGATGTCTGCCTATGAAACTACAAAAAGATGGTAGATCCTTTAATTTTAAGAATTTAGTAGAAATAGGTTGTAAATACTTATTCAATTTGATGTTACCAATGTGATGTGACCATAATCGTATCGTCTATCATATAAAAATTATTTGACTACAGTTTCTCTTTTTCTGTGAATATTGATACAAGTCATAGCAAAGGTTTAAAACGTTTCTGCATAATGGCAATAAAACTAACAAAAATATTACAATATATTGATTTGTCTATCAAACTTAACAAGCGATGAGCAAGAAGAAAGAATAAATTAGCAACATTAACAGCAGAGAAAGTACTGGTCCAGGGATTGGGAACCTTTTTACCATTAAATGCCAGTTATAATTTTGCAAATCGTAAACAGGCCGCGTTATGCCGAGTATTGTTATCAAGTTTTGGGGGCTGCATCTGTTACTACAATGGCTCTTTTGGACTCTGTTCAAAAGCGTGCTAAACGAATTGTTAATTTAAAATTAAATCCCTATAACATCGTCGCACTGGTTCTGATCTCGTTGTTTTTTATAAATATCCTCACCAGCACAGCAGTGTTCGGATGAAATTTCATTATACCTCAAACATATTCTTTTCCCCTTTTCTACTCGTCAATCGGTTTGTGCAAACAGTCAAACTGTTGAGATAACTCACTCATCACTGTCATATAGTGATAGAATGTCTCTGGCAATCCGCAAATCAATAGTCTCGAGCCAATCCACAAAAGTTTCAATAAAGCGTTCATCAATACCTCAGATGCCCAAAGGCATCTATGTGTTGTTGTGAAAGACAAATATTTAATTAAATATAATACTTTTTTCTGGGAGCACAAAAATTAAAATTAAGTCAATAAATGATAATTTCACAAATCCAATTTATTTTATTAATTCGGTATTTAATTAAAAAATATAAATAGTTCATAAAATAAAATAAAAAGATGTAAAACCATATTATAAAGGCCAACATAACCAGTTGAATGGGACTTTTGTGTTCAAAAACTTGATAAAAAACTGTATATTAGGTTCCAGCTTAGTAACACGTACACCTTAAGGTGGTCTTCTAAATGAGCATCAGCTATCTGAGTCCTTAAATTGATCTAAATTTGGGTTAAATATGATAAAATTTATTCGCAACAGTAAGTAGTTCCAAAGCAAGAAAGAAGTCGACGAGCATGTTTGCGTAAACATGACCATTCAATTGCACTTTTCCATATTTCAATCGGAACTTTCTTTGCTTCAAAAAGAGATTCTATAATATTGTTACGAGTACAGAAAAATCTAGACGATTACGGTCACTTCTAGGAAAATCAAATCAACGTAACGTAAAATAATCGAATACTCTAATATTTTCTCAAGGTTTCTAAAAAGTGACCGCGAAATTTCTAGAGATTAAGCAGAATGTATATAAGGAAATTGCCTCTTGAAGTTTTAATTAGTTTTATTTTAAACCTGCGACAGTGAAGATAAAATTATAAAAGTGATATTTAGTTTTTGTGAATAAAGTTTTAAGTGTTATTGAGAAGAAATATTTTGTGTATTATTTTGAACGTTGTGACTTGGAAATCTTTACAATAAACCGTTGGAGTTTCGAAGCTGTTGGAAGAATATTCTAGTTAGGAATATTGTTTGCTGTATTGTTTTCCTGTTGTTGTGGAACAATCAAGGAGTTGAAGACTTAATAAAACCTGGTGTTTGTGCTTACTAATCAGTGATCGAACTCAGGAAGAGATTGGGGATTGCGTTTATCGAATTGTGAGTTAGGCCAATTCGAAGGAAGGTTGAGAAAAACGTAACAATATTGTAATAAACTTCGACCAGAATGGGTTAATTTAATTTACTCATACATAACCAATACATTTTGCATAAATGTTTTCCACATTCAAACTATTGCAAAGAAATGGATTAAAGAATGAGTTAGCTAATACATTTTGCATAAATTAATGCAAATTAAATTTGTTATAGAATGAGTTCACTAATACAAATGTTTACATATACAAATTAATGCCAGTTTGAATTAAAGGAGGTGTGGCCATGATGTATATACTTCGAATATTGTTTTCTAGAAAAGTACAGTGGGAAACAACAACTGATTAGCAGAAGTTTCTACTTATTTATTTTTGGATATAAATAAGCGAACAAAATATCAGATAGCCAGTTTATTTTTGCAATTAAAAGTGTTTATAAATATTCGCAAGTATAAGGAATAATCGGGTGCTATTTGAGCCTGGGTACTAATAGTGAAAGAATTTGAACCCAGTGGAATAGTAAATACAGATTTTACGATTCCGAATATCATTGATTCAAATTGTGGAAAAGCAGTGAAATTTATCGTACATAAATTGGAGACTCTAGAATTTATTAAAATTAAAATCGGAAGTTGCTGTAATTTGTTGATAAATAAAGTTTAAGATTTTGTTAACTAAAGATCCTTTTTACTGTCGTATTTGCTCAACAATCGAAAAGAACCAACGCAGAGTCGTTACAATATTATCTTCACATAACTCAAGTAACTACATCTGTAGTTCAGTCGGTGCCTTTGAGTTTTGACATATCAACTAGAAGTAGTTTAAATGCTAATTTCATTGAAACGGGGTTTCTTCAAAGCCAGAAAATCGTTGCGTATATTTTTCAATTAATTAGTCCAAAACAGCTATGTATTCTTGAAATATGAAACTACCAGGCTCGTGTTGATTTAATTTTTTTGCTTATTGTGGAAAATGTTCCTAAGAAATTTCCGATCCAGATAAAATAATAATTTTTTTCGAAATGCATGGATTTTTTGCCACATATCTAAATATATCGTAAATTTACTTTGCAAAGAAATGTTTAAATTATTCTACTTTATCATAATATCACACAAAAATGCAGAATTTCTGCAAAATTCGTCATCTAGTAATTCGCAATGCTGTTTTTGTTCCTCATACAATATCACGATTTGCTCTCGCAATGATTAAACTTTAACTAAAACCATTTCTTTTGATAGCCTTTTGATAGATAACTTACTTAATAATGATACGACTGCACACACTCACCAGATTATCCAGATTTATTCCGGCTTCACAATATATTTGTTGAAAGTTATCATGGATATCTATTCCACGTGTTCTTCCAGTAAGCGTGTAGTTCCTGATAAGATTGAAAATCTTCAGATATAGCAGGAATAAAATAAAATACCTGAGCCAAGTCAGTTTTATCAGTAGATTCATCTAACGAAAAATATACATCCTTTTTGTGAATAATTGTGCGAGCGGGTTCCGTTACATTGAGAGCTAATTCGTGTTTTCTATCAGTAGAAGCCATTCTTGAAAAAATTAATTGTTTATATTTTACAACATTCTTAGGATCTAAGCATCCAACTGCTTCAACAATGTATTATTCTAAGAGTTTATTCCACACATAATACTATATTTATTAATTTGGTATTAACACCGAATGTATTGATAATTTAATAGTAAAAATATTATTTAATTAGGAGCTAAAGTGCTACTTTTTGTGTTGAGTCTATTGTTTGACGACCGACCGTAGATAGGCCGAAAATTATAGACGAAACACAAAAAGTCACTTTATAAACGAATTAAATACACTTTTTTTCGGCAAACGTTTAATTTTTTTATAATTATGAAATTAATATATCAAAATTATTTGTTCTATCGTCAAAGTTACATCCAAAAAAGTAAAAACCATTTGAATTTGAATAAATTGTATAAAAAATAAAATTTTTTATCAAAGCAAGCTTTCAATTCAAAATTTCCTAATCCATTCAATATATTTATTATTTTTTATTGTCATAGTTATACAGTTTGTTTGAAAAAAAAAACAAATATTTTGATTAAAGGCTACTTCTTTTGAAAAAAAATCATAATCTCATGTTACTTTTGCTGCCGTTGTAAAAATATATAAAGAAATGGCGACACTTTTTCTTCCGCTGTAAAAATATGAAAGTTACTTTACTGTCGCCGTAAAAATGGCGTTAATTTACAGCCGCTTTGATTACATATCAAATAAGTAAGATTTTATCCTTCTCTTAAGAGGCTGTAAAGTTAAATTTTGCAGCCATTTGCCGAAAAGCTATTTTTCTATGATAGCAGATGAAAAGACTATTTTCAAGCAGGTTTAATCTCCTGTGAGGTTTTTCCACTAGTGTAAAATCATTTTCGCTAAATAACAATTTGTATAAGAACTGAATCTAAAAAATTATGGTGCAAATTTTGAAACTTTTTGCAATCCATACAATTTTCGACCAATCTAGTTTCGAACCAATGAGAAAATTTTAAACTTTAAAAAAGTTTATCATTCTCATCAGGGCTAGCCGACTAGATAAACTACCAAAAAATGTCAAAGCTAATGTAAACCAAAAATTAGGTTACAACTCTAGCGAAGTATAAGAACACAAAAAATTTACATAAACATATATTTAATAGATTCAGGTTTAGTCAATTAGTTTCTCTAGAAGATTAGATCACTATTTTGTTATACTCTAGAAATACTAGAATTGAATAACAAACTCGTATCGGCGAGAAGAACATGACTAGTCTTCACTTGTGTCTATTGTGTCAACAACTAATTCAGTAAATTATTGGTGATATAACATCACTCCGATGGAAAATCTCCCATCATGAATAATATAAGAACTGAATCTAAAAAATTATGGTGCAAATTATGAAACGTTTTGCAATCCATACAATTTTCGACCGATCTAGTTTCGAACCAATGAGAAAATATGGAGGGGCTGAAATCTCACAGCTCTGAGATATCAAGACTTCGGTCTGGGTTAAGGATTTTGATATAGTTTTCGGCAAACAACTTTTATGAGGACATGGTTTTTAGTTTTGGGCAGCGATGTATATCAAACATAACTATTTGTTAAAGTACAAATATTTTTTTATCTCTGTTTAGAAATTAATTACAAAACTAACACGAAACATCAATACGTTGTCGGAAAATTATAACAGATCATATATTAACATAATTTAGTGAAAAGATGAAACACTCAGCAAACTACTCAAAAACCTCTTCATTTAGCGTTTCGAGAAAATATTACAATATCACAAATTCATATTTCTTTCAAAATTCCAAAAAATTGTAAAAATTGTAAAAAATTTCCATTTCCAAAATTCCGAAAATTAGAATAAAATCAAATATTTAAACTTTTTCTAAATTCCAATAATATTCCAAAAATTCTTAAAAATTCAAACTTTTCCAAAATTCTAAAAATATTGCAAAAATTATAACAAAATCAAAAATTGAAACTTTTTTCAAAATTCCAAAAATATTCCAAAAATTAGAATAAAATCAAATATTTAAAGATTTTCTAAATTCCAAGATTATTCCAAAAATTCTTTAATATTCAAACTTTTTCCAAAATTCTAAAAATCTTGCAAAAATTATTACAAAATCAAAAATTGAAATAATTTTCAAAATTCCAAAAATTATAATAAAATCAAAAATTTAAAATTTTTCAAAATTCTAAAAATATTCCAAAAATTCATACAAAATCAAAAATTAAAACTTTTCCGAAATTCTAAAAATATTGCAAAAATTATTACAAAATCAAAAATACAAACTTTTTCAAAATTCCAAAAATATTTCTAAAACTATAACAAATTCAAAAATTTCCATGTCCAATTTCATTTTAAATTACATTTACGTAATAAAAACAGCTACATTTTTTTTTCCAAAAAATTGGCTAAAAAAATAAATGAAATCATTTTTTGACACACTTGACATTATTTTTTTGACCAACTTTTAATGCCATAATTCTCTATAATAATAATAAAATATCATGTCATACAAACTGTTAATTTTTTTTTTCTAAAAAAATTGGGTAAAAAATAAATAAAAACCTTTCTTTTGACACACTTGACAAACTTATAATGCCATAAATCTCAATAATAGTAATAAAAATTCATTTCAAACAAACAATTTTATTTTTTCCCAAAAAATTGGGTAAAAAACTAAATAAAAATCTTTTGACACACTTGACAACATTTTTTGACAAACTTATAATGCCATAATTGTCAATAATAATAATAAAATTTCATTTCAAAAAAACAATTTTATTTTTTTCCAAAAATAAGGTAAAAAACTAAACAAAAATCTTTTGACACACTTGACAGCATTTTTTTGACAAACTTATAATGCCATAATTCTCAATAATAATAATAAAATTTCATTTCGAACAAACAATTAATTTTATTTTTTTCCAAAAAATTGGGTAAAAAAAATAAATAAAAATCTTTCTTTTGACACACTTGACAACATATTTTTGACAAACTTATAATGCAATAATCTAGTTTTTGATCTCACATACCAATCCCGACCATCAAGATTTCTCCAAATTTAATGTTCCTACTCGTAATCACTTAAAATGATCGTTTTTTAAGCCAAAAATTTGAAAATTTGCTATTTTTGACACACATAATGATTTTTTTGACACACTTCCGGTACAGTTATCGAACACAGCGTCCTTTCGGACCTGTCCCTTGAGTATACCTATTTTTAGAAAAAAATTTTTTGAAATCCCTCCAGCGGCTTTCCCTGCAGCGTAGACAATGACGGCCGGACGGACAGACAGACATACATTTTTTTTTTGCTTTTTTAGAATCAGGAGGTCCTAAAACGTCGAGAAATGTCAAAAAAGTGGGGGTAAGAATTTCACTTTGAGCTCATGCATGTAATACTTAGGTCTTTCAGACCGAAGTAAATTTTAAACTTTAAAAAAGTTTATCATTCTCATCAGGGCTAGCCGACTAGATAAACTACCAAAAACTGTCAAAGCTAATATAAACCAAAAATTAGGTTACAACTCTAGCGAAGTATAAAAACACAAAAAATTTACATAAACATATATTTAATAGATTCAGGTTTAGTCAATTAGTTTCTCTAGTGATCACCGTTTTGTTATACTCTAGACATACTAAAAGTTTAAAATTTTCTCATTGGTTCGAAACTAGATCGGTTGAAAATTGTATGGATTCCAAAAAGTTTCATAATTTGCACCATAATTTTTTAGATTTAGTTCTTTATTATTCTTGATAGTTATATCACAAATAATTTACTGAATTAACAAATTGTAGTTACTATTATTTTCATGTAACTTTACAAAAATTGTAAATCACAGTAACCATTAAAAAAAGAATATGAATTTTGAATGTTATGTTGTTGATTTCTATTTGAGGAGGGGGGCGGGGGGGGGGGGGGGGTGGGTGGCTGTGTAAGGTGGTAAGGTTAATTCGTACGAAAAAGGCATGTTTTTGTGACGACACAGTTAAAATCTCTTTATTGAAACCAATAGAACATTAAAGTATGACATTTGAAGAATATTGTATAAAATTTTCAGGAAGAAATATTAAAAAACACGGCAATGGCAGCAGTTATTCGGACGTGTCTCGGAAAAAAGTAGAATTGCGGTGCCCCTCATAACTTGGTGCTGGATGATCCGAAATCAAAAATCAAAGTTTATTCTTTAGATAATAGTTTTCCCCAGGTAACGCTGGGAGGGTGAATCGGTGCAGTAGTTTTGAAGTTATGAGGGGCACCGATTTTGAAAACGTGAGTTGTGGGGAAAACGTTTTAAAGTTTTGAACAATAAAAATCTGGTATATAAAACGTTAAAAAGTAAATTTAAAAATACTCGTAACTTCGTCAATTTTGCTCCAATCGACAATCGAAATTTTGACACAATGTTCTTAAAATATTATGCATTCAATTAAAAAAATTAAATAAAAAGGCTTAAGAAACCCTGAAAATAAAATCTTTTAAAAAAAACAAAAAAAAAACAAAAGCGCACTGAAAAGGAAAAAATAAAATAAAAATATTCGAAAAAAATAATGCAAGAGAGTTTCGAATAGGAATAGCACACTTAAAAGTAAAAAATAAAATAAAAATTCAGGAATGGTTGAGCCAAAAGATAACTCGGGCCGCATATTGATGCAAGACCTTAGTGGTCGCATAGGGGTCTTAAATAAAGTAAAGGTCACAACACATTTTGAACAAAAAAGATTTTAAACGAGTGTGTTTTTATATCGTTGTTATGCATATTTTATATTCTCTAAATAAAGAACTCTCAGATGTTCCTTGTTTTCACACCCGTAGAACAATTATCACCATTGCTGGTGTCGGAGGCTGAGCCTATGGCACACTTTTGCTGCTTGCCGAACTTAAGCAGTCAACCATAAAATCGCGGATCTGTTACGCTCATGTTTGAGCTAAATTGTATATTTGTGTATTCTCAAAATATAAATTGCGTTCTTTTGAACAACTACTCGATAGATAGATACTATTGTTGGGCGTGCATAGCTTCCATTCACAAAAACATGAGAGATCTTTAAGATCCTGTTGTGGAAGGCGGAAGCCCTTATTTTTTAATACTGTCATGTCTTACCAGTTGCAGTCGCTTTCAAAGACTAGAACACAATTAGCACTCGAAGTTGTTTAGGTCTTTAGAAACCCAGGTCTTCGGCGTGAAAGCTCGTTGCACTTTCCACCACACCACTGAGACGCTCAAACATCAACTAGTATTATCTCTTAATCTTAAATTGTTCAAATCGAAATAAAAATACACTCGTTTAAAATCTTTTTTGTTCAAAATGTGTTGTGACCTTTACTTTATTTAAGACCCCTATGCGACCACTAAGGTCTTGCATCAATATGCGGCCCGAGTTATCTTTTGGCTCAACCATTCCTGAATTTTTATTTTATTTTTTACTTTTAAGTGTGCTATTCCTATTCGAAACTCTCTTGCATTATTTTTTTCGAATATTTTTATTTTATTTTTTCCTTTTCAGTGCGCTTTTGTTTTTTTTTAATTTTTTTAAAAGATTTTATTTTCAGGGTTTCTTAAGCCTTTTTATTTAATTTTTGTTTTTTGTTTTTTTTTTATTTTATTTTTAATTTTTTAATTTTTTTTATTTTATTTTTTCCTTTTCAAAGCGCTTTTTGTTTTTTTTTGTTGTTTTTTTAAAAGATTTTATTTTCAGGGTTTCTTAACCCGTTTTATTTAATTTTTGTTTTTTTTTGTTTTTTGTTTTTATTTTAATTTTTTCTTTTTTAATTTTTTTTTCAGTTAACACAAAAAAAAAATGTTAAATGGATGCTCCCTTAGTGTCATATTTGACATTTGAAAGGTTTTTGCACTATACAATATGGCCGCCGGTCCAAAATGGCGGCAATTATAGTCTTAGAACCTTTCTTGGCCTGAGACCTTTCCAACGATATATCATATGTGGTTTCTGCGGTGGAAAATTAATGTCATATTTGACATTTAAAAGATTTTTGCAAAATTCAATATGGCGGCCAGTCCAAAATGGCGGCGATTATAGTCTAAGAACCTTGTTTGGCCCGAGACCTTTCCAACGGTATATCATATGTAGGGTCTGCGGTGGAAAATTAATGTCATATTTGACATTTAGAAGAATTTTGCAAAACTCAATATGGCGGCCAGTACAAAATGGCGGTGACTATAATCTAAGAACCTTCCTTGGCCCGAGACCTTTCCAACGATATATCATATTACGGGGTCTGCGGTGGAAAATTAATGTCATATTTGACATTTGAAAGATTTTTGCAAAATTCAATATGGCGGCCGGTCCAAAATGGCGGCGATTATAGTCTAAGAACCTTCCTTGGTCCAAGACCTTTCCAACGATATATCATATGTAGGGTCTGCGGTGGAAAATTAATGTCATATTTGACATTCGAAGGGTTTTTGCAAAATTCAATATGGCGGCTGGTCCAAAATGGCGGCGATTATAGTGTAAGAACCTTCCTTGGTCCAAGACCTTTCCAACGATGTATCATATGAGGGGTCTGCGATGGATCATATGGGCTATACGCGAGGACAAAAAAGCGTTACAAACCCATATATATATATATATATCTGTAGGTGGGAGGTAAACTACACCAAGTCCATTTTTTTCAAAATACGTTTTTTTATACTGTTAGAATCAGGATTGTGTTCTCTACCGAGAGGTTAATAGCACTGAGTCCTAACTGGTGTAGTTTTCGAGATAGAACAATTGTAAATGACACCAAGTCCAAAGCCCTTAGAGGTAAAGAACGTCAATTGAACAAATTTTGACACCAAGTCCAAATGTTATGACTAAATAGTGTTGTAGACGGCAACAATGTATTTAGAGGTAAATAACACCAAGTCCACTTAGTCAATGTGTCTTTAGGTTTTAACGTCTTTTAGTTTCTTAAAAAATGTAAACAATTTTAAACGTTTTTTAACGTTAAACTTACATTGTTAATAATATATTTTGAAGTAAAGTTTATAAAAAAACCTTTAACATTATTTTTGGAAACAGTTTTTATGGACAATTGTCTTGGACTTGGTGCTGTATGTTTCAAGGGACTTGGGAATACTAAGATCCATCATTGTGAGGTAAAGCACACCAAGTCCTTTTTAACAAATAACCGTTACATAATATGACGTAATTTAATTAAGGATATCATGGAAATTAAAAAAAATTACAAAGTAAAAAAAATTTTCGGTTTAAGGGAAGCAGTTAATAGCGATATAGCAGGGTTTGTGATTTTCAAACAGTTTTTTGGCTTTCCTGTAAAATTTTAAAAATGTGACTTGGTGTAGTTTACCTCCCACCTACAGATATATACATATATCTGGAAGGACTGAATAGAAATAAAAGATTTTAAAAAAATAAAAAGAAAAATTTAATACCTATATTCCAATAGGATATTAGCAATCCAACACACAAGCCTGTGAACGTTCCGAAGAAACAGATGACACAGTTTAAGTTACAATATCTTTAATGCATATACTTAAATGACATCAACATTTTGCTACAACACGGAAATGTCGTCATTCGTATTATGATAGCAATTGCAACAAATTAAGATAGTCAGAGAATTCTAAAACATATTTTTAAGGAAAACATCAGTAAATCTCTTTGATTCATATGACTCATCCTACGTGAAAACAAAAAAAAATTTATTTAGTTTTGAATCCGCCATATCTGCAATTGGTCAATTGGTCTAATAGTTTTTAAGATAATTTGTCTATCATACAGACACACACACTAACCATTTTGACCCCCATACTTCGGATCCAAAAATCACTGCCTTTGTAGATGTTAGCTTAAGATACCTGTCTACCTGTCTAATATGGGGTAAATAGGTCAATTGGTTACTGATATATCTTGTCTACATATAGACAAACACATAAAACATAAACCATGTTCTCATGCTATAGTTGCCAGAAGGAATGATAATGTTATACAGAACTTTCAACAAAATAAAATGAAAAATGAATGTTTTTACCAGACTCTCATCAAGCTAATCCTAGCATGGAAAATCACAAATTAAATCAAATGCTATTGTTTTTACAGTCAAATTAAATCTAACTTTGTTTTCCAATATGCTTGACTGCTAGAGGATATTGACTATCATATATGTTTATATTTTTCTCTTTTTTCATTAGATTTTTGTTTCTTTATCATTTGATGTTCGAAAATAGATGTCTATTTACAAGCGTCAGTTCGATATTTCGTTTACCAGATATATGCAGACCTACGTATACTCGAGGATCAGTTAAACGTTATTTAAATTCTTTGCAAAAAACGTGTCGTTTGAATATTCAACACATCAAGTCAGCAAAAATTTTTAAGTACACAGCTCTCACACAATCAAAAAGCAAACTGACATTTGAATTTCTTAAAAGTTTAAAGAAATTACATTGTCTACAGAAAAAACTTCGTAATTGCTTTTGTTAAAGTATGTATACACGATATATCATGAGTATCTTAACTGATTATAAAAATTCAAACATGTTTAAAATTTCATCAGTCATAAAGTTTGACTGTCACTCATTATCAGTCATATACATTCACAGACAGTCATGAATGTCAATCACTTTGATTATCATTCAAAATAATCGTGTATGGGCCGGTCCCTACTAAATAAACTTTCTAGAAGTAAAGTGTTACATTTAACCCAATACATATTTTAATTGATTACTTACTGTGCCGTCTGTTGATATCGATTTATATCGATTACTCCCACATTTTTTTTATTAAAAATTGCTAGGGTTAAAAATTGCAAAAATGCATTTAGGGTTTCACAATGAATTCATTTTAATGTGTTTTTTACTTCACCATAAATGAAAATACTTACAAATAATAACTTATAAGTCGACCATTATAAATTGTTCATTTAAGTCATTACGTTACAATATCAAACAATTTAAATCTAAATAAAGAGAAAAAGAAAATAAAAAAAAATTCAATAATTAATTACTTTTTAAGCGCCATTAGGTCTTTGTCATTTCACTATTAGGTCAAACTTTTTTCGTTTGTTTTTTTAACATTTCTGTCTGTCATCCTTAATTAACTCTAGTTTCAAAAAGAAAAAAAAAATAAACTGTGTGGTGTGAAATTTGATATGTATAGCTTGATAACAATAAAACAGATTTAATTAATTTACGAAAAACAAATATTGTTTATAGGCGTTAATTGTATAAACAATTGTTTTAATTTTTCTGTTTTTTGGGTAATCCCAGTTTTATTTTTATAAACGTGTAGGGTGGACATAAGCTAACAATGATGTTTTCTCGATATAAACTCTATGTTGTTTACTTTCATGACGGTCTGCCCAAACCACTAATTAATTTGAAGAAATTGGTCTTTCCATATTTTCACTGCAATTAAATTTACTGTTCACCCTCTTCTCAAAGTAATTCAAAATCAATTCGATATGAACACAAAGGAATTCTTTTATAGTTTTATTTCCGTTAAAACTTAAGAATTTTATTTTTTGCTGTACTTTGCTTTTATTTGTTTTATTATTATTATTCCTATCTTTTGTTTTCATTTAAAAATAATTAAATTAAAATAAAAATGAGCACGTGTACAGCTTTTGTTATTGGTGTAAACTATGAAAAAAAATTAATTTTCTCTCTATATAATAATTGTTTTTTTTTGTTTGGTTTAAATTGTAAATAATTATTGTTTAAGTCGGTAGAGGGCTTATAAGGATAAGCATAAATTGTCTGGAAAACTTGACCTCAGCAATAAATGCAATCATTATTATCATCTAGCTAGATGTACTCGATTAACAAAGCAGATGGTTTTATGGCAACCGATGCATTAAAACATCCTGAATGACTGAATAGATATCAACTATACTATAGTGACACAAACTGGAGGGTGCCTGATTCCGATGCCTGATATTTGAAACATAAACCGCTGGATTAGGTAGACCAGGTTAGGTTATTATAAATGTCTATAAATGGGTAATAACCCATTTATAGACATTTATTATAACCCGTAGGCCCGTATTTTTGAACGTCTATAGAGATAATTCGGCGGATTTATCTTTTCTTTTGTATTTTTAAACGTAGATAAATCCATTGATTCAATCTTAGATTAAAAATGTATCCTCAGATTTATACCTCAATATCGATGGCTAAAACTGCGGCTACATTATTTTAGAAAATTCGAATATACAAAACGTCATTACGTTGCGTCAAACAGTTTTTAAATATATTCAAGTATAGTAAATTTTCTAAGAAAAGCTATGCACAATCTTGCTAATTCATCTTCTTCTTCTTCTGAGTCCAATGATTCAGATTATGAAATAATCATACCAAGTCAACGAATAAAACAACCAAACATATTTCAAGAAAGGATTGATGTGGAATATTATAATGCAAATGAGTTTAGGTTCAAATTCAGGTTTTCTAAAGAAATAGTTGATTATTTAGAAAGCATTATAAAAAATGAAATTGAACCACTAGATTTTCGTGGGTATCCTTTGATCACGATACAACAAATATTGGTATGTTTGAGGTATTATGCAACGGGGTCGTGTCAATTGGTAATCGGTGATTTAAAAGGAATAAGTCAGAGTACAGCGGGCAATATAAGACAAAAACAAATATTACTGGAAAAAAATTCAAAAAACAATTTTACCGGGAAAATTTAAAAAAATGACAAGTGTCCCAACAAGCAGTTTTAATGCAAAATTCGATATCGAAAATCAAAGATTTTAACTCCATTCAAAAATACCACAAAATATCCATAGATCTATCCACCTTTATAATTACCGAAAATAGCCTTAGATAAAACATAGATTTTCGAAAGCTACGGATTAGTCCAACGATTTATCCTCGTTTAAAAATATGGGCCTTATAAACATATCCAAATTTTTGTGATTGAACATAAGTTGAATCGTTTCCGATAATTTAACTTCCTTTTACCAGTGTATGTAAGAATTTTATTTGATACTGAAAAAATATAGCTAAAATCGTTTCAAATAAAACTAAATAAAAATGAATTAAACTACAATTTTGGTCTTATAACAAAGTACATATATTTAAGTTATGTATTTCCTTCCAATTTATGTATTTCTAAAATTTGTTTTGTTTAATTTAATTTTGTTATAAAGAAATTAATGTAAATTCTATTTCGCAAGTGTTGGTTAAGTCGTTTGGAAATTTTATCTATTTTAAATTTTAATTAATGCGAGTTGCTTAAGGGTTTTTTGTTGTTGTTATATTATAGTAAATTTAATTGTAAATGGAAAAGTTTAGAAACAAGAACTTGAAAAAAGCAAAAAAACTGTTTTGTTTATGTTAACATTGTTGATTTATTAGGTATTGTTTTGGGAATGATATCAAGCTTAAAACCAAATGCGATTAAAACCAAATGTTTTCCAAATGCGTGTGAAATTATCACACAAGTTTGGACAAACCCACTTGCACCAGTAGCCCACAGGCCACAATGTGTTTGTAACGAATGCAAAAAAAAAATGTGGTTTCTCGAAAAATAAATACATTAAAAGAACAATGTTCAAACAATTAAATAAAACTATTTTTAAAAATCAAAGCAACCTGATTTTTTTACTTCACCACAATTTTCAATTGTGTGAAGTAATGCAAGTATAAAGTAATGCAATTGCTTATGTGCAGTTGCTTATGCAATTGTGTGAAGTAATGCAATTGTATGAAGTAATTATCAAAGACAGGCTTTACCTGTCAATTGATAAAATGAAGAATGTCCGAACCCAAGTTTTCAACCATTCAACTTTAGAATTTAGATTAAAAAAAATGTTTGTTGAGATGTCACATATATAAGCTATTTTTGTATTAAAAAACAAATGTTATTTTTAAAATTGTAATTTTTAGTTGTACAAACAAATGATTGATTTCACAAATTCGATATTTCTGGTATCGTGAAATTGTTTATTTATATTTTAACAAGTTTGAGATTAAATTTAAAATTTATTTTTAGTATCTTCGGTATCTTTAGTATATCGACTTTAGTATCTTTTTGTTTCTGAGCGATAGTGAGCAAAATGGTGGGTGGTCCCCCGAGAACGTGTTTTTTTAAGCTCAATAGCATCTGTAACTGATAATGGAATTGGATGAAACCTGGCACATAAGCACTCAAGTACGTTTTTTTTGCTTTTTATTGACCCTACAGTCGGTCTTTCTTGACCCTACAGTCTACAATAATAAAGTGATTACGATGAAACTTATGAAAAAGGTTTCGATTAGTGTGAGAAGATAACGATCAATTTTTTGGACAAATTGATCAAAGATCATAGAACTGCTGACTTTTCACACTTTGTTGGAAGCATACATATTTCATTCATTAATCAATTTTGATGATGCTTCGACAAAAGATGGACATTTGAATGACAAAGAACTAATTAGTTTTTGGATGTGATAATAGTGGAGGGGGCCTCCGAGCACTTGTTTATTTGAAACTTCAGCAATATCAGTTCCTGATAATCGATTTTGATTAAACTTACTTTATATGATAGAGTATAATTTGTAACAGTTCTGCATTCCAACTTCTGGTTTGTCACTTCCGAAAAAAAATTTTTAATGGTTATTATCCCACTTTATATCCAAGACATTTTGTTTCCAGAGATGTGTCGAAGTTAGCCTATGCATTAGCATCGCAATATTTTTTATATGAAGATTGGTTGTTGTTTTGGTTATACTGTTTTTAAAGTTGTTGAATTTACATTTGAGCAAAATCAAAGATCCTCTTATTAAATAAATGTTTTTTATGCATGTAGTGTTCTAAAGGTTTTGGAGTTTTCTAAATTGGAGCGTTCTAAACTTTTTCGATTACTTTTTTTTAAATACAAATTTTTTTACCTATGTGTGGGATAAAAGTATTTATTATTGCTATAAACAGGCATAAAAATGGGTATTTGCTGTGCATGAGATACGTAAAAAACATTGAGCATTTCGATTGAAAATCACTCATAAACTGTAAAAATTATCACCATCTAATATGTGAATTTAACACTGAAACAGCATTTAGCGCATAAAGGTCCTTAAGAAGTTAAAACAAAATTATCTTTAAAACAGTGCCCCTTTGCAAGGCCTAGCCCATTGATCATAAAATAAGTATTTCATTCAAAACATAAAACAAAGTTTTTTTTAAGTAGAACTAACAAAATAAGGTCAATCATTCACTTTTGAGTGGCTGCATAGTTGAGGCCGATTAAAACTGAGGCCGTATAAAGCCGATTTAAAACTTAGAAATTTTTTCCCATTTCAATCCGAAATATTGGATTGATCAATGAATTTTTCAATCGATTTCGATCAACCTCTTTTTCCTAGATACAACAAGTGGTGACGTTTCTGTAAAGGTTGTTCTGTTTTTATGCATCATAAAATTCAAATGTTTCTTGATCATTTAGGTGTTGTCGCAGGATATATGTGGAGCTCACAAAACAGTAAAGGTTTTCTCAATATGACGATTTTTTTAAAACTATAATGAACACTGTGCATTCTTGAGGGTGAAATCACTATCAAGAACATTGGAGGAATTGCGTGCTATGAGAATTGCCGAAAAGCGCAGTCTGTGCATTCTATTATGCCTCTCCTCAGCCCATTATAAATGCTGAATTGCATGCAAAAGAAGACGGATTCAAATTCAGCGGAACCAACACCATCACACATACACCACTTCTTCTACGGTTAATCTATTTAAACCAATAACAATGTTTCACTCATCCCATTACTGGCCATTGATCCCACTCTTCATGTCTCAGTAATTTAGCCAATCATAAAGAATAAACTATAAGTTAATATAATAGTACAACTAAACGTTGCGCCTTTGATCCCGGCAACTGTTGAAATTGCACAGTCAATTGTTGGATTCAAAACAATAATATCAATGATCCACAAACGTCATATATTCACTACAGGAATCATCATCAAAACTAATGCAAAACCTTTCTTCCCATAAAATGTTACAAATAATTTCAAAGTATATGAATAAAGTACTCAATATGTTGTTACCCTTTGTTTCATTATTTTATTGCCAAAAGATAAAACATGAAAATCATTAACTAGATGACCAACTCCAATTTGATTCAGTTTTAAACACAATCATAAAATTCAATACAATATATAGCTTAGCTGCTTTTGTTTTGATTTTACATTAAAAAAAATATTCACTTTCATATTGTTACGTTTTTCAATCTTACTTCGAATTGGCCTTACTCTCAATTCCCCTTCTGGGTTCGATCACTACTTAGAAAGCACGAACACCAGGTTTTATTAAGTCTTCAACACCTTAATTGTTCCACAACAACAAGAAGACAATACAGCGAACAATATTCCTATCTAGAATATTCTTCTAACAGCTTCGAAACTCCAACGGTTTATTGTGTAGAAATTTCCAGTTCACAGCGTTCAAAATAATACACAAAATATTTCTACTAAATAACACTTCAAACTTTGTTTACGAACACCAATTTTAAAATAACTTCTATTTACACGATTTTATATGCACGGTACAACCTGTTGTTTACAATTAATTTATTCTGCCTAAAAATATCTGCTTAAATACTGAATGCCGAACAATCTAGAAAAATAGATAAATCGTTATTCTTTAACCCGGAATGTTCCTTTAAACAAAACAAGAAATAATTTTTTAATAATTGATATAACTGTAAAACAAAGCCACAAAAAATATTTTTAACCCTTCTTTTACGAAGAACAACAACGTTTTATAATCATTGATGATGATGATCATTACGAATTTTACATCGTAACTTTGTACAGTTTGTCTTCACTTATGTTGAGTTAAATAGAACTTTTGGTTATATTCCGTTATGATTTTGTTAAAACCGTAACATTGTTTTAGCTGATTGAAGTGCTTCTTATCAAATGAATTTAAAAACAAAATCGAAAACGGTTTATTTTTTTAACTTTATAGACGTTCGACCAAGAGCAACTTTATAAAAAATGGAATATTTCCATAATTGCCGTTTTAATATGTTGATTTTTAACTTTTCAACAATTTTTAACTTTTAAGCAAATAGCGGGTCAAGGCTATTAACAGTTTAAAAGAGTTTTCTATTAGTTACGTTAATAACCATACTAATTATTTAACTAATAAATTGGAAATCTAAATTAATATTTTAAATTAAATTAGTCATAGTTGTAATCCAAACAAAAATTAATCTTTGTTGACAGACACTGTTTTGTAATGATAACCTTCTTACTGTTTTATCACAAGAAAACAAAGAAATTTTTTTGTATAATTGATTAACACTTTTTAGAAACAATTTCATAATAGCGTTTACTCACTGTTATTTTGTTAGCTCTAAAACAATCACAACAAAAATTTTTTTACCCCCCGAATGAATATATTTATCCCCGTACATGTCAAAAACTCAACAAAAGACAACAACAAAAATGAAAGATAAAGAACCACTGAACTTATTATTTCCCATGGATATAACAATCGATAAGAATTATATCGATTGCGTAGAATCGGTAAAGTATCAATAAATCGCAAAAGGCAGAAATAACATCTAATCACATCTAAAATCACATCAAAATTATATTAGTATTTGCATCATCTTTTCGTTCATATTAAGTCGTTTTTTCTGGAACACGAATTTTTAATGACCTGAGCATTCTGGTTGGAGTTTTGCGTTGTGTGCATGAAGACTTGGATTGGTGTTGAATATTGTTTCTACCTCATAGAACAAGTTTCTATAAAACGTTTGTAAATTTTTATGTAACCTAGCTACTTGAAGACAAGCTATAGTTTGTGCTTGCGTTTTTGTATTTTGTTTAACTCAAAAAACAATCTTGAGTTTTAAAACTTGGTGAAATCTGATAGAAGTGGAACATGCATCTGATGGTCAGGTGTTATGAAAAGGATATAGCAAAATTAGTTCTGGTTTTGTATATTTTCGCCAACCCAAAAACGAAACCTGAATAAGTTTGAAACCATCCGGGATTTGTAAAATGTATTGGAACACGTTATATAAGAAACTGCTTTGTGATAGTGCTGACAGTGCTGACTAAACTGTAACGGAACGTGGTTTCATTAAAAACAACAATGTTTTTGTTTTTTTAAAAAATTTTTTATTACGATAATTTTATCAAAGAAACAGTTATGTAATGAATTGTTTACGCCCTAGTGCGTAATTACAATGGAAACAGCAATACTTCATAACCGTTATATATACTTAATAATTTAAGGTTTTAGGTAGATTTCATATAAAAATCTACCTATTGCAATGGGCTTCATCTCGGAATTTCGGAAAAATTTTTGTGCCAAACGACTATATATGATAAGCGGAGACAAAAAAACAAAAAAAAAAAAATTTATATATATATATATATATATATATATATATATATATATATATATATATATATATATATATATATATATATATATATATATATAAACGATATGAGATATAACGAAAACGACCGGCACTCTCACGGTCGCATTTGTTGAGCTAGATCAAAAAACTTTTCTGTACTTGTGTGTTTTAATAATATCTTGGACAAGTTCGTGAATCAGCAAAATCCAACACGTGGTTAAGAAACTAGAGGCTTTTTTCTGAAAAAAATTGCTTTTTTAAAACCGTTATAACGGCCGTTTGGATACTAATATTTCAAAAAATTTAACAAATTTAGAATCTTTGGAATCTTTTTTATCAATTTGTTTTAAAAATAGACCTCTGTAGTTAGAGGTTCCTGAGTGAGCGGCTCCAACAAAAAAGTTTGCAAAAAAATTTTTTTTTTTAAAACAACCGGCACTCTCACGGTCGCATTTATAAGGCCAGATCAAAAAACCTTTTTTAAAAATGTGCGTTTTATTAATATCTTGGACAAGTTCGTAAATCAGCCCAATCCAACACATGGTTAAGAAACTAGAAGCTTTATACTAGAAAAAAACTCTGTTTTTTAGATCCGTTATAACGGCCGTTTGGATTCTAATATTTTTAAAAACTTCATAAATTTAGAATTTTTGAAACCTTTTTAATTCGTTTCTTTCAAAAAAACGACCTCTGCAGTTAGAGGTTTCTGAGTGAGCGCCTCCAACAACAAAGCTTGTAAAACACAAAATGCGTTTGAATCAACCGGCGCTCTCACGGTTGCAGTTGTAGAGCCAGATCAAAAAACCTTTTCTTAAAAATGTGTGTTTTGTTAATATCTTGGACAAGTTCGTAAATCAGAAAAATCTGACACATGGTTAAGGAACTATAGGCTTTATACTAGAAAAAAAAGTAGTTTTTTTAATCCGTTATAACGGCCGTTTGAATACTAATATTTTTAAAATCTTCATAAATTTAGAATTTGTGGAAACATTTGAATCCGTTTCTTATAAATATAAACCTCTGCAGTTAGAGGTTTTTGACTTGTTGGCTTCAACAAAAAAGTTTGCAACAATCCCCAACTACAATTGCCAAAAACCTTATAACAGTCAATGTCAACCTTATAACAGTCAAAAAAATAAAAGATTTGAATAGAAGAAATTAATTTTTTTTTCTTAGAAATAAACTATTTTGATATTTTGCAGTAATTGCACGACATATGATATAGAGTAGATTTGTGTCATAAATTGTCACACACATGTTCTGTGTGATTTGATATTTGTTTGTTGCAAAATTGGATAGATATAATTTTGCTTGTAGGTAGCTAATTAACTTTTTACAATTTGTTCGATATCTGTTTGAAATTAGTTTGTTTTGTTTAAACTAATCTGATACATCAGATTTTACTGGCACACAAAACTGTCTGATCTCGAAATCTACCTATTTCTAGCGGATATACGTGCCGCTTGGACTTTTTTGATTTGAATTATATACATAATTTTTGTTTGTTTTGTTTTCTAAATTTTTTTTGTATATACTGCAATGAGTTGTTTTTGGTTTTTATTTAGCTTTTGATAAGAGATTTGTAAACGAGATTCGTTTAGGTATTGATCCCGGTTTAAATATATTTATTTCAATAATTATTTCTGTTATAAAAGTTTACATAATTTTATAGATAATGTAGATGGGTTTCTTCTAATAGTTTCTTAGAAGAAACCCATCTACAGTTTTAGACAAACATTTCTCATCTAATAAAATTAAACTAAATTTTTATCGATTTTCAGCAGACTTTTTCGAAAATTTTATAAAGCAAATAATTCAAAGTTGAAATCGCTCTTTAAATTACTCCTATGCTTCAATTTTTCCAAGGGAAACTTTAAAAATTATAACATTCTCAAATAAAGGAGTGAAAATAAAAAAATATCGTTCTTACTCCTAAATCAAAATAAATATTTTCTCTTAAATACAAATTGCATTTTGTTTCAATTTTAATGCTTTCTTTCTATTACAAATAAAAATAAAATATTTTTCTGAAAGCATGTGAACATGTGTACACGTGTACATGTGAAATTAAAAAAATTGCTCTTACCATTAAGAACGATATTAAAAATATAAAAACTTTAATTTGTGAATCCTATTTTGAAGAGCGAATAAACTGCGCGCCTTGAGTTTTTTATATTCCAGCTAGTGAAAGTCATGTGGATACGAGAATGAACGTCCCCCATTGCAGCACAATTTAATCAATATGAAGAGACTCTAACAACCCTAGCCGCGAAGAAGCCAAGACCGTCACATTCACACCAATATTATACTTTAGTTATATTAAAAATATTACCAAATAAATGAATGACACACCTCATGATGGTAGCAGATTCCCTTCTCCACCTTCTTTAGCCTCGGCCTATTATCCTACGTAATACGATGGCTTAATATATATTGCTTCGTTGCACCCCAAATCTGCACGGGCGAGTGTCAAACGGCAATTATAAAATATCGAATTGACCCAGTAGATTGTTGACAATAATCGTTATATAAATATTTGATCAAATAAACTGGTGCGTCACAACGATTGGACCACTTCTTACAACAATTTGTAAAATATATTTTTTTTACATTCTCAAATTAAATTCAACAAAAAATAAATACGAACAATACTTTTCTTTTATTTTTAATTTCTCTTTTAAGAGTTTTCACAAACAGAACTAGCTTTATTTTTAGATTTTATTATAAAATTTTTCTAATTATTAGAATACAACAGAGAAAAGCAATTTTTCTTTATATAAATTTTAACCTAATTCACTGCAGTACAACTACTTCTCTAACTTTTTATTGATTTTATTAATTTATTTTACAGTGATAACTAACTTTTATTTAATTTATTGATAAAATTGATATATAAGAAAATAATACAAATCAACTACAAGAAGAAGAAAATGTACTAGTTTTTCTTTTAGACACATTTGCCTTTTCAAAATATAATTTTTTTTATTTCTTTTTGTTTGTAATCAAATCTGAAAAGAAAAATACGAAATTCGGTAAATTATTTGTGATATAACATCACCCCGATGGAAAATCTCCCATCAAGAATAATATAAGAACTGAATCTAAAAAATTATGGTGCAAATTATGAAATTTTTCGCAATCCATACAATTTTAGAGCGATCTAGTTTCGAACCAATGAGAAAATTTTAAACTTTAAAAAAGTTTATCATTATCATCAGGGCTAGCCGACTAGATAAACTCTACCAAAAAATGTCAACGCTAATTATTATAAACCAAAAATTAGGTTACAACTCTAGCGAAGTGTAAAAACAAAAAATTTACATAAACATAAATTTAATAGATTCAGGTTTAGTCAATTAATTTCTCTGGTGTCTAGAATGTCTAGAGTATGACTATCACTATTCATTGTCTAGCTTTAAACAAAGTATCATTTGATTTCTACACCAGTATCAGTGAGTAGTAAATGAAATAAAAATAAGTAGTGTTCATAATAGCTTAAAATGGCGCAGCCTGACACCAAAACCAAATTTAATTCTTTATTTTTTAGAAATAGTAATTTTAATTTAGCAATAGGATTAGTAACACAACCACAAAAAAAGTATCCAGGTCTGGGGTCGAGACGCAGTAGTCTTATGGATTTTACGCCCTGAATCCGAATCCGAATCAAAATTGGCCCAGCGGGTCTTTTTTCAACCCTAATCTCTAAATGACCTAAAAACACTGATAAATTTTCAAAATCAATATTTTGAGTATAATCAGTATTATATGCTTTTAGCGACTGTTCGAAGGCAAAAAGGAGGGTTGAAATAGATTGTTTGATCTGTCAAACGGAGTCTCGTTTGAAAGAAAACTTAATTTAAGTATCATTGCAGTTTGGATTTAGTTTTGAAACATTTTTGTCAAATATTTAAAAAAATGTAAAGTGTAAGTGTTCCATATGTTCCATTCATTAGAATCCACATTTATTTTTCCAACTTATATATATATTTATGCTAAAATGGAAATTTGTTTTGGGCAAAAAATATTCAACATTTTATCCATGACCGCAAGCCTATGGTTGCCACAAGTCTTTACTTATAGAAACGTACATATTTATAAATCATTAATTAAGGTCTTTACTCTCTGTACACATATTGATTGATTGAAGCTCTGTCTTCGATCTGGAAACTATTAATATAACATTGTTTTACTAGAGTTGACTTTCTAAAAAAAGAAGAGATTTCACTGGCAAAGCTAAAAATTTTAGCAGATGTAACGTTATAAGTATAGAAACAATTTCAACTACGAAAGCTCAATATTTCAGTCAGAGGAAATTGCTTTATAAAAATTTGAAACAAGATTCTTAACTCAACCCCATATTCATCCATCACTTCAACTTCCTTCGCATAGACAGAATAGATAAATTTGTTTTATTTAATGGGGTAACTTTCTACATTACTTCATCAAACATAAAATTTTGGGGTGTGCTATTAAAGTTTTTCATGTTTTCCATTTTTTTGTAGCATAATAAATTATTTTGTTTTCTTTAATAAAAAAATGTAAAACAAAAATTTCCCGAAAAGAAAATCTAACTTATTTTGCCCTTGAATTTTTGATGATTTCTATTGATAAAAAAAATTTTCGGTTATAGTTTTCTGGGGATTTTCTGGTATTTTTCGATTTGATTTGTTTAGGGTTGATTTTGTTTGTGCTTCGAGCAAAACGAAAAGTGGAAAGTAAGTTGAGTGGCTAATTTTTGTTTTGTCTTAAAATGTAAGTTAATGGATAAAGTTTTGGAATGCATATACACTACATATAGCAACTGTATTAAACGTTGTACATAGTACAGTACCAATTGTCTTTTAAAACTGACACGATTATAAAATTTGATTAACATCTCATTTACACTTGATTACACTCAAAACTGACAGTTATAATAAAAATTTAATTTCACATCAATATGCAAATTAGAGATAGTATCAAAATAACAAGGGGATTCCAACAAAATATAACAAAAAAATGTTACGATTCGTACGCCTTTTATATCACGTAGTTTTCTTGCCACAGTTATATTGTGTTTGCATTCAAACTTAAATATTTACTGTCTATGGCGGAAAAATAAGTAAATTTTCTTATTCTTTTTGGACTTCATGAATATTTTGATTTGCTACAAAATTAAAGTTTTTATTTGAAATTATTTTATATGATTGGAATATTAAATGACAAGGAAATCAAATTAACGATGTAGTTGTAGTGAATTGAATATTTTTAAGGGTAGAGTGACATTTTTATTTGGTTTCGCTAAGCAAATGTACTTCATGTAATGGGTTGTTTTTTTTGCAAAAATTAAGTGAAAATAAATAGGGTTGGGTTTTTTGATATTTCTATTCTATTGATGAATTTTATGAAATTTCATGATCGATTGAGGAGTTTGTCTTGTTATAAAAATAATAAACCGTTTGGTTGTTGAAGTATTCATCAGTAGTTTTTTTTCAATAATATCCCTTTGATAAATTATTTGTTGATAACCTGTTTCAATTCTGCTGACTTGCTTGAAGTTCAAGCAACCGTAAGACTTTTCGTAAAAAAGTTGATTAAAACTTCTTTGAAAATGTGAAAATTTTATCATTATTCGATTATTATGATTGATTTAGATATTAAAACGATCATTGAAGGTAATTTCATTTTTAAAATACCAGCAATTAAATAGGTATCAAAATTGAATCAAATTTATTTAATTATCTGGAATTAATTATACAAAAACATAATATAAAATTCATTGTTTTTCTTTTTCGTCTATTATAACCGTTCTTACAGTTATGCCGGGATTAAAATTTATTAAAAAAAGTCACAGTGGCCTCTAGCCCAGGAAAATCGCTAAGAAATCTATTTAAGGACTCATGTTGAACACAACATAGTCAGTATCAAAAAAAATAATATGTATAAATTTAAAAGAAATTCTAAAAACAAATTAGAAAATTATTATATAACACAAAAAGACTTAATTTATTTTTGTTGATGTTGGTTGATATCAGAAAATGGTCTGCAGCAATAGTATATATAGACCTCAAATCACTACCAGCAAATCAATCATCCGTTTTCAAATCAACTTTATATGAAGAATGTTGAAATGCAAACACTTTCGGAATAGTGGTGTTGGTTGTTCTATTTTCTCATTCAATATTTCTGGAAGAGCGTGTAACCCACGTTGTTTAATTATAAGAAAATATTAAAACTATACTGCGTTTTACTGGTTATCTTCTAGTGCTAGCAACACTAAATTTCAGATATTTTTTTTCAATTATTGATTTATCTGCCACTTTTCAACAAAAAATAACACCAATATATTTTCCAACATATAATTTCTTTTGTTTCAATATATTTTCCTTTTTTTTGATAACATAAGAACACATTATGTAATAACTCCATACAATAACATGTAATCATTTTTTGTAGTGCATTAATGAATTTTTCTTTAACTTATCAACTTAATGAATTATATAGGAACTTATGATTTTGTTTCACATTGATCAACATTCTTTATTTATCACTCATAAAATAAATTTACTTGCGCGACTTAAATGAAACCTGTTGTCTTAATCTTAAAAAACAGAATTTTTTATTTAAAATCAAAAAATTGACTGACTAATTATATATTAAGAGTCTATCAAAAAAAAAAAAAGAAAAGAAAAGCATATAAACATTCAATTATATTCGTTACTTTTTCAGAAGACAACTAGTATTTCATCATATGACGTCGCTACCTGGTAATGGAAATATTACATGCATCTTTATTTTTATATTCAAAAATATTTCGCGCTTCAAAAAAACTAGGTACCAATCTCTAATGACATCATACACAAAAAAATAAACAAAACAACAATATAGTTAATGATTATTGTAAACAAACTTGTCAGCCTGTTCACTAAAACAAATGTTATAAAAACAAAATGTATTATAAAAAAATGAAATAAATAAATCGATTTTTCTTTTTGTCGATATTGTTTTTAAAAGTAAACAATGGTGTCATCGTATGGACTTTGTTTGTTGGAATACAGAATATAGAGAAGAATTGAACTAATGCATTGTTGCTCTATATGTTTTATTTGAATGTTTGATTTTTTTACTTTCTTTTTTTTGGCAAAACGAATATGAACATGGCAAATGTGGAGGCACAACACATCTCATTTGTTTTACCAAACTTATTGAATTATTCAATTTTAATTAATACGTGTTACTCTGTCGAATGGCTAAAACGTTGTATTGGGTTCGAGTTTAATGAATTTTATTCTCTTGCAATTTTGCAGTGCTCGCTTGTGCCTGGCTCACATTGTTAACTTTGGTTGGAAAATAAAATATTGCATTAAACACTTACATAATAAATTACTATTTTTTTGGAATAAAACAAATTTAATATAGTTTTTATTTTATATTTTTTCTAAAATAAATTTCCTTAAAATTCCAAAGTATGATGCGTATCTCTTTACAGATATAATTTAGGCAGATCAAAGTAGAAGGCACGAAAATAAATTTGTTTAAGCAAAAACTAGATTTAATTTTTGATGTCCTGTTGTCAATCCCGGCTGCGTATAGAACTTAACCAAAAGCAGGTTTAATCCCACAGCAATGGTGTGAATCTAAACGACGCTCCTATGGTAATTGTTGGGATTAACAAATTGCAACTGATTCACTTTGTCAAATCTAACCCTTTATGAAAATTGTCTTGATCTAAAGTTTAATGGAAAGACTTAGTTAAAACTTCAATTCCTTTTGAAAGTTACAAAAAATCTCTAACTAGCTGCAGACAAGGACTGAGTGTGGTAGATTACAGCTTCTTTTTTCTAAGTAACGAATGAGATTGTGATCGTATTCGTAGATGTGAAAAATAAAATGCTTCATTGAGTAACATTACTTGAACTATTGTTAAAAAAAGTCTATGGAACCATTACGAACCATGATTAGCCAAAATGATATTTTGAAACGTTTTTGTGACAGCTAAGAGTAGACGCAAAGCTATTTTTAAAAAAATTGAATGATATCTTGATCATAACCAGCAGCCAAATTCTGCAGAGCTGTGAAGAAATGAAGTGTTAAAATTTTTTTTCATTTGCTTACTTTTGGGTTTTAACATTCGTTTTGTATCATTTTAACACTTTTTGCGATTTTATATGCAAATCTCTTTATCTCTACAATAAATTTTAATGCTGTTTTACCACAACACCGGTATTATTACTATGGCGACCTTTCAAACGGTTCAACTAAATCAATTTATATGATTGTTATTGCTTTCAGCCATGTTAATTTCTTCCTAAACGGTATCATCCGCAATTTGCATAACTTTAATTCTTCTTGAATTCAGAAAGTTATAATAAAAGAACAAAAATAGTAATAATTAAAATTTTTTTTCGTCAGTGTTTTTAAACAACCTTTTCCACTAATCTTCCCTATTAAATAAAACTATTATTTCTCTGTATTTTTGCAACAAAATTTAAATCGTCGATAATAAATCCACATTAAATCCAACTTTCTAAATGGCATTGATTTTTCATCGACAACAATCTAGTTTTCCCTGACATTTTATATGGCTACTGTGAGATATTTTAATTATTAAACAAAGACTGAATTTTAAGAGGCACAAACTACAGTATGTTGATCATACAACGCTTTATCACTCTTTGTTTGTTTTGCTTCTTTTTATTATTATAAGCTACTCACCCAACTAGCATTTCAACTTCTTTAAAAACACTAAACAGTTCTTTAAAAACACTAAACTAGCTTCCCCACCTTCATAGTTTCTTTAAAACTTCTAAGCGGTTTCGATAAAGGCCATTTGGAGAAATTTCCCCACCTTTAGCGAAGCTATGATTTGTAAAAGACTTCGAAAATAACTTCGGTATGGCCTTTTGTAAGCAGTTATGCAAGCTGAATAGAATTTATGGTTTCACAAGTTATAGCTTCTGATACCTTGTTTTAAGCAATCTTTAGAAGTTTTATAGAAGCTATTAAAAAATGTGGCAAAAATGTGGCAAAAATATTACAATGTTTTTTATATACATCAACACTTTTTTAACGTAATTATTGTTATTGCTATGTTATAATATAGTGTTTAAATTTAAGTTTTTGTTTACGGTTGCATCAAGTTTCGAACTCTGGCCCTTCGATCGTTTGTCCTGCACGCTGTCCAATCGGTTAGTTTAAATGTTTAGAAACAATAAATATCTTTGATAGCAATTACAATAATAATGGCTTCGTTAAGACTTCCATAAGACTTCCATAGTTTTAATTTTTAATTTAGATGTAGAAAATATAGTATAATTCAGGGGCTTTATTTTAATGGAAAAAGGTATGTGGCATGCAACTTCAATGGGTTTTTTAACAATGAAATCATAATCTGAGGTTTACGATCTTAAAAGATTTTGTTTCTTTTTAATAGACGTAAAAGAATATTGACAAATCTTTTTTCTATTTGTTTTAATAATTCAAAGGTTTTGTGTATAGCAACATTAAGGGGTTATATTTTTCAATCATTAACTTTTAGCGTACCTACACCTTTATTTAAACAATTTTTTTTTTAAATAAAAAGTTTTGTAATTGAATTTTTAATAGGTATCACAACAACATGCGTACTAAGGTGCTAATGAACCCAGTTAATTTTTAAAAATGTTATATAAATATTAAACAATAACAATACAAGCCATGCATATCACACCATCCATTTACTGTTAATTATTTTAATGGAGTGACTAAATTATGAAACTCTGTATCGCCTCAGTTCTTCCTGACGAGTTTGGCTCTCAGAAATGGAAAGAAAATTTATATACCATTATTTATAAAACTAAGCCAAATAGCCTTTAAATTTTCTCTATTCCACTCTAGTTGATTTTCGATTCTGATTCTTTAGCTGATTATGATTTTGATTGATTTTTTGTCTATTTCAAGACTCTAAATAAAGAATATTTTATATTGTGCAAAATATTTCTAAATAAGGCTTTAAAAAACAAAAATCGAATTATGCACAATACTTTTCTGACAAAAACGAAACGATTTCAATATCGTATAAGCCCATCTAGTTGAAATAATAGAAGCAATAGTTTCAGTCAGTTTGACATATTTCATTTTCGCAAAACAGTCTCCGTAAAATTCCTAAACAGATCTTTAAACAGTTATAACCGAAACAACTTCAATTGTAATGACAGCTATAACTTCTTTAACCTTTTTTCGGAAGTTTTATTTAGTGTTGTGTATACAAGTTTCGGTAAAGCTTCTAATATTAAATGTAGAAAATTTTTAGAACCTTTCACTCCGGTGGTGGGGAGAACTTTTTGTGGAAGTTCTATCGAAACTTTATAGAAGTAAAATATAACTAGCTTCCACTTAGAAGCTTTAGCGAAGCTTTATTGAAGCTTAAGCTTATATAACTCAAAATTGGAAATTAAGTTTGCTATAGTTGGGCAGTCAGTGTTAACCTATTTAAGAGAACTTTCCCTTTCGGTTGTCCTTTGTCAATATCATCCACTATTTTTTTGCGTTCATGCTCACTCTGTAGGAGCATTGCCATGCTAATCAGCTTCGAATATTCACCACGGTAATTCGCAACAGCGACTAATTAACATGGCAGCCGATTTTTTTAAGGTCGTTTATTATGTCCGTCTCTTATTGTAGTCGAGGTCTACTTCGCAGTCGCACACTCCCTGGATTACTGACATACATTTTTTTATTCATTCCTGGTGTGAATCGGCTCGTAGAACATGCTATTATATCAGGACCCTTAAGAAGTTCTCTGATTTCAAAGTTATTTCGGGTTCTGTCAGGGGCGCACACGGAAAATGTTTTAAGGGGGGAGGGGGGGGGGGTTTCAAAGTAATTTTTTTTAAATAAAAAGCATTATGCTATAGAAATTACAATATTTATCACAACAACACATAGATACCTATTAAGACCTAGGTCTGCCAACAACTTGCATTCTGAGGTGTTGATAAATGCTTTTTTAAACTTTTGTGGATTGAACGCCTCCGATACTATTGATTCCGGCAAAGCATTTCATTTGTACGATGTATGCACAAAAAAAACCCTCTGCATTCTGTCACTTTGATAGTGAGTGTTCTCAACAGTTTGACTGTTTGCATAAACCGATTGACGTGTAAAACAGGGAAAAGAATATGGTTGATCTGATTGCATGATGGAACCGATACCATCTTTGCATTGCGTATAATGGCAATGGCAAAAAACGTGTTAAAAAAACTCGGCCTTCTCATTAGATGTAAAAATTATTTCACTCTGTATCAATTACTCCACATTTTTAAGGCCTATATTCGTTTCTGTATGAAGTATTATTGTCAAGTCTGGAGCGCTACATCTGCTTCCATCTTAGTTCTTTTAGACTCTGTTCGTGCTATGCGAATTATGGGTAATCGAAAGTTAAAATCAAATTTTGCTTCCCTATACAACATCGTCGCACTGTGAACGGAGTGAAATACTTTTTACATCTAATCAAGAGGCTGAGTTTTTTTGACGCGCTTTCCGCCATCGCCATATTATATGATCGTTCCACAGTTGAAAATTATGACTCCCAATAAACCAAAGCTTTACAGTGCAGTGTACTATCATATGCAAAACTATTTATCGGATTACTGGTGATTTTCAACAGTGCGTTTATATAAAAAAAAAATAGAGTGGAGAATAAAAATGAGCGTTGGGGTACACTAGCGTTAATTAATTCCGACTCAAAGAAAAAGCCATCGATGGATGCCGTAATGTATTGGTCGGTGAGAAAATTATGAATCAGCTTTATGACTACGGGTTTAAATCCTTACACAACGAGCTTGTTGATCAGGTTGGCACGCAAGATTCGATCAAATGCTTTTAAGATGTATAATGCGATAACATACGTTTTACAACCTTTTTCAAGTGTGCTGTTCCAACGATGTGTTATATAGATAGTTCAATAGATTGGTTGTTGATCTTTTGTTTCGAAAACCATATTGGCTATCAGATATTAAATGGTTGCCTTCCATAAAATTTGGATATGTGTGTATTAACAGGTCGTTCAATAAGTCCGTAGGATAAGTAAGAAAAAAACAACATTTTGACAAAACTCGATTTTTTTATTCAACATAGTTGCCTTCGAGGGCGATACAACGAGTATAGCAATTTTCCAACTTTTCTATACCACTTTTATAGTACGATTTCTCTTTCTCGTCAAAATAGGCCTCAGTTTCAGCGATTACTTCATCATTGGACTTAAATTTCTTTCCAGCAAGCATTCTCTTGAGATCTGAAAACAGGAAAAAGTCGCTGGGGGCTAAATCTGGAGAATATGGTGGGTGGGTAAGCAATTCAAAGCCCAATTCATTCAATTTTGCCATCGTTTTCATCGATCTGTGACACGGTGCTTTATCTTGGTGAAACAACACTTTTTTCTTTTGCAAATGTGGCCGTTTCTTTGCGATTTCAGCCTTCAATCGATCCAAAAGTTCACAGTAATACTCGCTGTTGATGGTGGTTCCTTTTTGGAGATAGTCGATGAATATTATTCCGTTCGTATCCCAAAATACAGATGCCATCACCTTACTGGCCGACTGTTGCGTCTTTGCTCGCTTTGGATTCGATTCGTCGACTGCTATCCACTCAGCTGACTGTCTTTTGGATTCTGGTGTGTAATTGTGAAGCCATGTCTCATCCATTGTCACATATCTACGGTAGAATTCCCTTTTATTGCGGTTTAACAGTGCCAAAGACTCCTCCGAAGCATCGATTCGTTGTTGTTTTTGGTCGACTATGAGCTCGTGCGGCAACCAATTTGCACAGAGCTTTAGCATACCCAAATGTTCATGTAAAATGGTAAAAACACTACCATCTGCTACCTTTACAATGTCAGCTATTTCGTGCACCTTCAATTTGCGATCGTTCATAACCAATTTGGAGTTTTTTTATGTTTTCTGGAATAACAGCCTCATTTGGGCGTCCACTGCGCTCTGCATCTTTTGTGCTGGTACGACCACATTTAAATTCAGCAATCCACTTCTCTACCATTTGTCTCGATGGAGCAGAGTTTGGATAATGTTTATCAAGCCATTGTTTGGTTTCCACTGTATTTTTTTTCATCAAAAAGCAATGCTTTATTAAAATTCGAAAATCACTTTTTTCCATTTTTTTTCAAAAACAAAAGTTGCTTCACACAAAATGCTATAACTCACGAATAAATAGTCAGATCGCTGTCAAATTTATACACGTATCGTTTGAAGGTTAGTACTAAATAGTACTAAATAAAAATCATTTTAGATATGACTAAGAGTAAGGTTATTCTATAATTTGAAATATCACATTTTGCAAAATGTTCATTTTTTGGGGACGGGCTGGACATTGGCTAACTTCTAGCATGAAGGAAAAAAATACTAGATTTATAGGATTTGTAGAAAATTTGGGTAAGAGGAGGTGTAAGTGATGATCTTTCATTTTAACTCCTGAAGACTGGATTTGCGACATTTCTTTAGGAGTTTCCAAAACGGTCGAGTTTAAAGGAAAGCGTTCCGCGAGCAACGTGGCTTTTTCTGCTGCGTCAGTGACGATTAAATCACCACAATAACAAGAGGGATAGAAGATTTGGTATTAGACTTTAAAGAATGAATGACACTGTAAAACTTTTGTCAGAGATGAACACGGTAGAAAGTTTTCCGCTTTCGCTCTGTTAATTTCTTTTTGTTCGTTTTTGATTATCGGGAACGATTGAATATTAATAACAATAACATTTGAATATTGGGAACGATTTAAGGGATTTTGTTATGGGTCCAAATGTTAAATAATGTACGTTTGTTTCAAAGGGCCAATTTGGCTGCCTTCGAAAACAAATATTTTTGTTAGGGTTTCATTATTGAGAAGGGAACGAATGTATTGAAAAAATTCTAGTCAAACAAAATTTATACTATATTATTATTTTACTTTTATATTTTTTTTAACTCAGATAATGGACCAACCTACCAGAGTTCCTGACAATCCTGTCCAAAGTAGTGAATTGCTTTTTGTTTTTTTTTTTTTGATAAATGATCTTTCCTTGGTACAATTTAGAATATCAAAACTTTTAGGTGGAACAGATCATAATTTTATTTTCACATATTTAAATTTATAAGTCTCTAAATAGATTAAATCTGATCCTAGTCTTGTTTGGGATTATAGAACTGCAGATTGGCAGGGGCTTACAGATATGTTTGATTCAAACATTTCTGCTTCTAATTTTTCAAAAATAATTCACATGGGTATGGGCAAGTTTATTCCAATTGATCGTTATGAAAACTGATATATGGGTTTAGAGTAAATGTAGAAATGCAATAAATACAAATAGAAAGAAATGTATATAGACAACTAATAGATGCAAAGAAATATCTCTTTATTATGAAAAAAGCTACTAAATTTACTGAGCAACCCAGGTCATCCCCAAAACTTTAAAATTAGCGTTCAAAAAATCTTCAAAGAAAATTAATCAATATGTACTACCAAATTTTAGTTCCGCAGTTAGCATCCCATCTTCTGATATTCAGAACCGTTATTTCATAAATTATTATCACTATATCTAAAAAAATTACTGAAAAATTATCGGTTGGGGGGTCCGGACCCGAAACCCCTCCTTGTGTGCGCCCCTGGGTTCTGTACTCTCCATCGTCTGTCTTAAGTGGACCAAAAATATAGCGTAGGATCTTATACTCAAATATAGATAAATGCGATTCGTCATTTTGTGTGAGGGTCTACGTTTGTGACCTATACATCACAACCGGTCTAATCAATGTCTTGTATAACTTGAGTTTGGTGTTAGTTGACACATACGGTGATCCAAGAAGAGGCTTATTTGAGTAGAAAAATCGATTATCTGTAGCGGATCGAGCTTTTATATCTGTAAGTATGCTGTTATTTGAGTCAAGTATTGATCCCAAATATTTGAAAGGTTCAGACCAATTTTTCTAGCACCACTCAAGCGACTTCAAAATCTCACTCATTGTTATGACTACGGCCGAGGAGGACAACATCATCAGCGTAAGCGATCATCTCTACTGAGTTTATTAATTGACAAGATATTGTTGTTAGTCGGCAATTACTTTTGACGGCACACACATTCCAAGGCTAAATTATAGAGTATAGGAGTCTGAGAGATAGCATCATCTTATCTTGAACAGGAATCGGCTTTAAAAACTTCAATATTTTGCACACATATTCCAAGGCTAAATTAAGTATTTGCATAGTTTTCTCGGTTATTTGTTATAAACCCTATACACTGACTTCGGTTTAGTTCGAACTCATTACAAGAATAACCTCGGAAACTTGTACCCGGACTACGATTTAAAAATGGAGACCTGGAACGTGCTAAGCCTTGGAGTACCAGGAGATCTATTAAACTCAAAAATCAAGTCGATAGCTACATACTGGATATAGTGGCATTACTAGAACTAAGATGGACAGGGATTATAATCCATATACATATACATATAATAGACATGCAACAACGACTGTGCACTGGGACGTTGACTCATTCAAACATACGAAAATGTTGAAAAGATATGAATAAATAGTATTTCAAAGCATAGAAGAGCAAGATTTCCCGTCTGAGATGCCATTAAACATTCAAGAAGAGTAAACAATGATTCAATAAACCATTTTACCCACAATATAAATAACAATCGGTAAATGACCATCGAAATCACGCAACGAACGGTTTGACGACGAAACTGGGACAAAAATGATTAATAAAGAAATTCAAAGCTCTTAAACTGATTATCTATGCGCCATAAAAAGCTACAGCAAAACTTTTACGGATAAACAAACGCGAACACCCGAAGAGCTATACCCAAAACATCAACCAACATGCAGCTTATGGAAATTTAAAATAGTGGTTTGTCAATGAGCGGAATCTGACAAAAAATTTCACCGGATCTTGAGGTATAGCCATCAAAACTGCAAACAACGAACTTGCAACAAATGAACGTGCTATGCTGGGAGTATGTGGATTCCACTTTCAAGACATACTGAAGTTCATCCTATTCGAGCAATTGTTCTGTTAAGAGAGGATATTTTCGTTACATTCCAAACAATATAAGAGGTGGAATTTGCCATAAAAAACTGAAAAATGGCAAATCACCAGGTATCTATGGATTTCCTGCAGAATATTTAAAAATGGAAGAGCAGCAGCTCGATTTTTTAACTGTGGCACGGTAAAGCGATATGAATGAAATGAAATAAAATTGTTTTTGACAGTTCACCGCTTCACAGTTACAGCATTTGGCTGCAACTCTTATCTAACGTACATACGACCTGATTCTTGCAATCTTCTTGCTCTTATTCTTGCTCTCATTGTTCCGCTATATAAGAAAGGTCGCCGCCTTAAGTGCGCGATTATAGCATTAATTCGACCTATGCTTATTTTTGAAAGTGAAAGTTGCTCGAAAAATTAATGGTATAGGTTGTTGAAAATCAGTACAGAATTCGAATGAATCATGAAATAAGACAGCTTGTTGGGGTCTGTAATGTAATCGGATTCATTGAATCTGGTTTAAATGATTTGGTCAAGTAGAAAGAGATGACTGGAAGCTGATTGCAAAGAAGGATAAATCTAAATCCCTCAATTAAATGTAAACGCCAAAGAGAGAAAGCTCTTGGTTCGCATTGTTTGATAGTATATTTTATTAGTTATTTATTTTAAGCATATCGGTTAAAACGTAATTTAAGCTTGTACAACTCGAACCATACCACCATACCACCATACTAAAACAAACCCTTCCATGAAAAACGTATAATTAACAAAACTGTTATTTTGAAATTCAAATTTCGTGAGAACTATTATTATTTTTAATCACAAATCAAAAATGATTACAGTTCGTATGAACTTCATAATTATATCAAATTGATATAAATTTTAGTTATAAATAATCAAATTTTAAATTGAATTCTTAAAATCAAATTTATATTATATTGATTCTTGGAAACTGAAAACAAAATTTTTAATACTCAAAATATAATTAAAATTTGATTGATTGTTTTGAGCACACGTAAAATCATACAAACAAAAATCGGATACTAGCGTGGTTTCTAAAAATTTAATTTATTTTAATGATATTATACGCCTATCAATGGAATGTCAATGTGGCATTGTTGGCGTAGAATCAAGTGTAGACCAAAAACCTCTGCTGTGCCCTACCTTCCACTTTTGAAATTAACTAACTCTTTGATGAAAAAAAATATCGGCAATAAGCTAATCACCAAAACCAACACACCCTTAATTTTGGGTACCAAAAATAGTATAGAACCGCAAATCAGAAAACAATTCAAAATTATGTTGTATAAGAAGACACCTAAAGTGAGGAATAACGTCAGCTCAAAAAAATTTAAACTTCTTTCCGCGTCTACAATTGATCTTGGGAATAGAAGTCACTAAAATTAATTTCTCTAACATGCTCGAATTTATTGACCTTCAATCGAATTATTTCAGAACGCTTTGAAAACAGCTTTATCAAACTTAAACAGGCATATAATCCTCCGCTAAAAGATCTAATGAAGTCCGGATAATAGACGAAACAGTAAATAATCCTGAAACATAGTGACTAGATTTTGTAATGCTACGATTCTTAATTTCTGACTCAACACATGGCAAGACAGCTAAAACAATGCAAAATGAGGCTTATTTAGAATTAATTCAATGAATTATTTGTGATATTACATCACTCCGATGGAATTTATCCCATCATGAATAATAAGACTGAATCTAACAAAATATGGTGTGCAATTTATGAAATTCTTTTGCTATCCACACAATTGTCGATCGATCTAGTTTCGAACCGATAAGAACATTTTATTACACTTTAAAAAAGTATATCATCCTCATCAGGGCTATCTGACTAGATACACTACCAAAAAAAGTTAACTATAGCGTTAACCAAAATTGGTCTACTGCTCTAGCGAAGTATAAGAAAACAAAAAACTTTCATAAACATATATTTATTAGTTAAAATTTTTTGATAGTGTATCTAGTCGGCTAGCCCTGATGAGAATTATAGACTTTTTTAAAGTGTAATAAAAAGTTCTTATCGGTTCGAAACTAGATCGATCGACAATTGTGTGGATAGCAAAAAAATTTCATAAATTGCGGACCATATTTTGTTAGATTCAGTCTTATTACCCTTTAGAACTTCAATCATAATAAACAAGACAGTATTCGCAACGCAAAATTAAAACAACTACGGTCATTTTCATAATTTTTTTTTGCATGATTAGTCAAAAAGAACTAAACAATGCATAACTACAATTGAGCTTAGTAGCTCCATTAAAAGTTTAAACAAGCCGACTATCTTGAAAAGTAATACCAGAGTTAAGCACATGTACTTTAGAATTTTTCTTATAGTACTACTGAAACTGTTCCGCTTTGAAATCATCCTACATTGTTTTCGACTTCCAATAATTGGCAAACTGTTAAAACCGTTTTCTAATCACATAGAATCCGATAAATACAAACATACAAATTCTAGGAAATACTGATATCGATTAAAATCGGTTCTAACGAAAAAAATTAATTAATAAACTTTTCTTGCGTTTTACAACTGATTATTAATTAAATTATTCAGAAATATTTTTATAATTAGATAAAATTAGTTAAAACGAATTTGTTCAACTGACACGATATAAATTTGTTTAAAAAATTATATAACATCAGGCGATTTTTTGGATTCATTAATATTTTAATATTTAATTTGCTAATTTTTATTTTGATCAAGAAAAATTTGTACATATCGTGAAATGTCACATGTGCGCAACCTGTTAGCTATATAATAAACATTAAATAACTTTTAGAAACTATTTAGCAGGGTGTAGAGAAAATAGTTATAGAACAGCTTATACTTTTAGTTTAACCTCTTTCGACAGGTGTGCTTTTCTTTCAAGTAGTCTGTTTATTTACTGTTGGATATAAGAATTAAAATAAAGTAGGCATCAGGAAATATCTGTCAGCATATTTTGTTTTCTGTAAAATTGTATTCTAAAACTTTCTTTATTAAAATAAACTTGTCATTCGTTATCATTATGTTACAATAGGTTATGGGCCATACCATAATTAACGTCGCAAATTGATAAATTATTAAAGAATTGTCATGTCTAATTTACCGCAAGTTGAACGTTTGCGAGTTCGAAAAAACTGGGAACAGTGAAAGTTTGCTGTACAAATTTTACTCGAAATGGAAGGATTATGGAATTCCATTGCTGGTTCCGAGAAGGATGTTGCTTTATGTTCACATCCATACGTCTAAAACGGCGTAAGACATGTGGTCAAATTTGCAGAAGGCGTGTGAAGATTCTGGTTTGACAAGAAGAGTTAGTCTCTTGAGAAAACTCATCATGATGAGGTTTGAACATTGTGCTTCGATGGAAGAATTTATCAACAACATAATTTTGACTGCAAATAAGTTAACGAATGTTGGATTGGCAGTTACTGAAGAATGGGTTGGAGCGTTGTTATTGGCAGAAATCCCGGATAAATATAGTCCGATGATTATGGGAATGGAGATAACAAGGCAATTCAAATAACAGGAGATTTTGTGAAAACGAAATTGCTTCAAGATACACCCGTCAGTAAAATTTCATCTGTTGCTTTATTGGGAAAATCACAAAAATCTCGGAAGAAAGGGCCGAGATGTTACGGTTGCAATAGCTATGGTCATCTGAAGAAAGATTGTAAAAATCTGAAGAAGCAAGCTGATGAAATCAAACCAGCGAAGAAGACACTGTTTTGCGTATTGAAATCTCAAGAAGTATTCAAAAGCGAGTGGGTCTTTGACTCGGGATCAACATCTCACATGTGTAATGACTCAACAGTATTTGAAAAATTGGAGGAATGCTCGAAATTTGAGATTGTCACTGCAAACAACTCTGTTATGTATGGTAATTTGATGGGCAATGTTTCTATGCAAGTGTCCTTTGATGGAGAATGTAACGAAGTTCTTAGACCTGAGGCTTATTATTTGCCAGATGCACATATGAATCTTTTGTCTATATCTAAGATTGTTGAACGAGGACATACTGTAGTTTTCAATTCATGTAGGTGCAGGGTTGTGGATGCTAATGACGAGATTATTGCTACAGGAAGTAATTCGGATGGTGTGTTCAAGTTGGATCGTCTGAAGAAAACAGCGAACATAGCAAAATCTACTTCAAGCAATGTAGAAACTTGGCACAAGCGCCTGGGACATCCCTGTCAAGAGAATTTCAATAAAATGGCAGAATATATCAGCGACTTCAACAATTTCGGTTTGGAAAGAAAAGATTGCGTTATTTGCTTGAAAGCGAAAATTCCACGATCACCGTTTAAGAACCAAGGTATGCGAGCACAAAGTGTTTTAGAAATAGTACATTCTGATGTATGGAGGTGAATTCCGTAGGAGGTTCAAGGTATTTACTTATATTTTTGGATGATTTCGCACGAAAGGTATATGGATATTTTTTGAAAAATAAACACTCGGTTCCATCTAAACTTCAAGAATTCAAAAATCTTGTTGAGACTCAGTCTGAAAAGAAGATTATAATTTTGAGAACAGACCGCAGTACAGAGTTTTGTAATGATAAAATATCCAAGATAACTTCAGAAGCAGGAATCATTCATCAGCGAACAGGAGCATATACTCCTGAACAGAATGGCATGGCTGAACGAATGAATAGTACCATTGTAGAAAAAACTAGGTGTCTTCTCATTCAGTCAAACCTAGGAAAAAGATATTCTGCAGAAGCTATGAGTCCAGCTATTTATTTGAACAACCGTCTTCCTTGCAAAGGCCTCACGAACAAAACACCTGAAGAAGCTTGGTCTGGTAGGAAAGTTTCCTTGAAACATCTTAGAGTTTTTGGTTGTAAAGCTGTAGCTCACGTTCCTTAGCAAAAAAGGAAAAAGCTTGATCCCAAAGGATCCGAATTGATATTTGTTGAATATTGCTCCGAATCCAAAGCGTATATATTTATTAATTCGAAGAGTGAAATTATCACTGAAAGTAGAAATACTGTGTTTCTTGAGGACAAATTTCATGAAGAAAGCATTGAAGATAATCATCAAGTATTTTATATTTATCCGGGGAGGGGAAGTAAGGACGGGGAAGTAAGGACATGCATAGCAATATATGTGGATGATATCCTAATCTTTTCGAACAATATGGCACATAAAGAAAAACTAAAAGCTTCTTTGAATTGTACATTTAAAATGAAAGATTTGGGTGAAGTAAGTGTCATTCTTGGAATTAAAATTACTCGAGATCGTCAAAATGGAAAACTGTGGATTTATCAGGAACATTACATTCATGATATTTTGAAAACGTTCAATATGGTTGATTGTAAAGCTTCGAATATTCCAGTCGGTGTAAATCAGAAATTGTCCATGGAATTTTGTCATTCTAGTGATGATGAGTTGGAAGAAATGTAAGATGTGCCCTATCAAGAAGCAATTGGAAGTTTTCTATATCTTGCTCGGATCAGTAGACCAGATATTTTATTTGCAGTGGGAATGCTTTCTAAATTCAACAAAAACCCGGGAATGGTACAATGAACCGCTGTGAAGCGTGTCTTCTGATACTTAAAACGCACGATCCAATTTAAGCTTGAGTTCAGCAAACAAACGTGGTAGTGGTGATGGTGTAGTGAACACATTTTCAAATGCTGATTGGGTCAATGAAATTGACAATCGTCGATCAGTAACAGGATATTCCTTCATCTATCAAAACGGTTGTGTGTTATGGAATTCGAAACGTCAAGCTACTGTGGCTCTGCTTACTACCGAAGCGGAGTACAAGGCGATTTTCAGTACATGCCAAGAACTAATTTGGTTGAAAAATTTGTCCTCCGAGCTCATTTTATTCATGGATCTTGAACTCAGATAACAAGAGTGCGATTAGTCTAGCACACAATTGTATGTTTCATGCAAGATCGAAACACATGGATGTTAGACATCATTTTGTGAGAGAGCTGGTGGCAGACGATGTCTTGAAAGTTGAACATGTTGGGACTTCAGATATGGCAGCTGACATCCTTACAAAAGCCTTTGCAGCACCCAAAAGCAAGTGCAGATCCTTCTTGGGACTTGAAGACCATAATTCTAGTGGGGATGTTGGATATAAGAATTAAAATCGAGTAGGCATCAAGAAATATCTATCAGCATATTTTGTTTTCTATAAAATTGTATTCAAAATGGTAGATTGTATTACTAGTGCGATTGCGTTTTCCAAACAAGAGTTAGTTTGCAGCACGACCGTAGGTAGGAAAACACATTCGCACTAGTAATACACACTATTTTTTGTAACCAATGCATAAAATTTATAAATATTTATTTAATTGTTAATTAAATCATTTATTTAACAAAGTTATAAACAAATTTAAGATATTTAAATAACTAAAGTGCGCCATCTTCGTTGTAATAGTTGTAAATTATACTAGCTCACTTCTAAATTGTACTAAACTGTTAGCATTTAATAAAAATAAACATAGCAATTCATTTGGATTTTTTTAAAAACATTGCAATTTTGACAACTGGTTTTTATGAAAATGCCAAATAATTGTTTTTTCTTGCAATTCAATTGATTTTAGGTTGTTTTACTTAAGATAAGTTATTTTTACTATATGGTAAGTTATTTAAATTATTATTTTGATATTTTATTACTATTAAAATAATATATTCAGATATACTTATTACTTAACTAAAAATCTCACATGTAGGCGGCGTGCGTGCCAGACATACAAAATATTTTGTGGTCATATGTGCGGAGAAGTAGATATTTCTTTTATGTTATTCTGGTACAAAACTGAATATTTTTTGTGCATGTGTTACAAAAACTTTCTTTATTAAAATAAACTTGTCATTCATTATCATTATTTTACAATATTTACGTACAGCGGTTCATAGCCTATAAGCTACAACTCAGGAATACAAAACGCAAATATTTGACATGAGTATAAAAGGCCTTGCTAAGTCTACTGCGAAATGAAAGGGGAGTAAAAAACCTTTATATTAGGAGAGATAATTCTAATACACTTCTTCTATGCTAAGGTAACAAACTACATATATGAGACTACTTTATAAGAGAACCTAAATTAGTCCTCCATCTCCATGGTTTGCATACAAGGTATGACTTGTGCTTAATTCAGAAAACAAAAAGGTCCGAAGAATTTGAGAAAATTCATATTCACATTGAAATGAAATTGCAAGAGAAGGGCTCACCCGATATAAACTGTTATGTACGTTCAAAATTGATTAGCTTATTTAAAAAAGACAGTAAAGTTTTAGATTACACTGTTGAAAATATTAAGAAATACAATTTTTAAAGAAGGCGCTGATGCTAAATTTTAAAAACGTGCATCTTTGGTCAAAAATTTTAGATGTACAACTAAAATTTTTTATCAGAAAAGCTCATAACCGACTACTGATATCAATATTGTATTTGGAAGTTTTGTTATTCACAAATTTATCACCAGCATACTCAAATAAATCCATGGAAACGAATTGAAATGGATATGCAGGATTTTGCTCTTGACCTAGTGGTTCTTTTTGATTGATCATTTTAAAATTTTTCACAAATGTCACAAGATGCAATAATTTCTTTAATTTGAGAATTCATTTCTGGCCAATAATAAAGCATTCTTGCTCGCGATAAATTTTTCTCAATTCCAAGATGCGGCTAATGAATACAACTTGATAATTTTGGCTTGTAACCTTCCGATTCAGCAATTTCCGATAGGAACGAATACGACTGTATCACCATCTTGAATCAAAACCGATCCCAGCCCATCATTTGATGCATCAGTTTGGATCATTAATATTTTTTTCGGATCAAATGCCATTAGAATAGGCACCGATGTAATTATTTTTCACCAGTTGTCAAGTTCCGAATCACGTTTACATTCCATTCAAATTTAGTATCTTTCCCGGTTAATCGTCGCATTTCCGCAGTTAACTTTGATAAATTTGGAATAAATCTAGCTAAATATTTGAATAATTCAAGTAAATGCATGACACCGTCTTTATCCGTCGGCTTTTTCATGTCCAGAATTGCGGATTTGTATTTATCTGACGGTTTTATAGTACCCGCTGAAAAAATGTGACCCGTGAATTTGAATTCCGATATACGATATTGAATTTTTTTTTCCGGATTGACTTGACATTATTTAAACGTGCGCGTTCAAGTATAATTGACAAGATTTTATCGTGGGCAGTTGCTTCAGTTACAGCAATTGCAATGTCATCGAAGTAAACCATGATACCCGGTGTATCCTCGAAAATCTGAACCATTTTGTTTTGAAAAATTTTGGGTGAGCTGTTTAACCCAAATGGAAATCGAAAATATTCCTATTTGTCGAGTAACTTAAATGATTTGCCGGAAATTCAAATGTTGTTCACAGAATTTTAAACGTTGAACTGCTTGAATACATTATAAATCCATGTGTTGCCAACTGTCAGTTGTCCGAATGCACTGTGTGATAATCCTCTTGTATGCTTTAGAATTTAAAAGATTTTTATGGAATATATAACTACGTTGTACGATAGTCAACAAAACACCCCTTTTCTAGAATTTTTATATCTTATTTTTCTTCCGCCAGATTTTATTTATCTTTCAAATTTTATTTTGATACAATCACAAAAAAATGAATATTGATTGAAGCCGCAATTAGACTATTGCAGAATTCTGCAATATTTCTGCAATGGAAGTGTATAAAATATTCATTGCAAAAAAGTTTGGCAATGAACTCATTGCAAAACATTGCAAAGACTTATTGCAATGTTTTGCAATGAGTTCATTGCCAAACTTTTCTGCAATGAATATTTTACACACTACCATTGCACGACTATTGCAGAAATATTGCAGAGTTCTGCAATAGTCTAATTGCGGCTTTAGGTTTTGTTTTCAGTCTATTTGCTTCATTCAGCAGATTTATTATATTGTTGCAGTTTTTTCAAATATAATTACAAAAATGATATACAAAACAGTGTCGTTCGTTACATGGTCATTACAATTGTTTGTTTGACTGTTGACCTTAACATGTGCTTAGCTCACTGCTTAAAATATATCACATGCAAAAAAAACGACTATCCCTATACGATTTCAATTTAAATGTATTATAATTTTCTAAAGGACACGAATTGTTTCATTTTAATACAATTTTCTTTCCCCTAATACAAAATATCCAATTATATTCCCTTCCAATATTCTATGTTAAACTGGCGCCCTTATTAATTTTGTAGAAATAAAAATCAAGCTGAAGCAACACAGTCAAAAACTAATTCAATGTCAATAATTTTATTTCAATAGATGAGTTGCTTTTGTTTTACGGATTTTCTGTTTGTGGTTTGGATTTTTTACGTCAAAGTTAAAAACACGCACATTTGTTCAATCCCAATATGTTAATTAAAACAAACCCTTTTTGTTTTATCTTTCATTTGTTTGGAAATAAAAATAACGATTGCTTAAACTGTCCATCTGTTTTCAAGTTTTAATTGCTTTAAGGGATTGAAACCTGCCCAACGTTATTTACTTATATTACTTTATCAGCTCGTTGTCATTTTATTGTAGTAGAACCAAAACCTTAACATAACAGCAGCTAGCAGCTGAGCTATCCCATACTGCAGCTGAGCTATCCCATACAAGCTAAACGTTGACGTCAAGGTATTTGTGCTATAAGATGTCTAAACTCAATTCAAATAGTGATAGAATGAGAATAATGAAAACTGTTTGCATAGATAGCAAGTAGCAACTCCTCCTATTAAACCCCAGATAACATAAGTATAGCATCGCAAAACAAGTTTCTTTAGTTATTTGAACCCATATTCTGTATTTTTTTTTACTAAAATAATATCCCAATATTCTTCCAAATTAATCATTTTAAGCAAACGTAAATTTTTTCTGTTTTACTATAAACCACTAACATAAAACCAACCCTAAAACGTCTTCAAAATTTTACACAAACTTGTTTTTGCTTTCAGTCAATAAACGCGAATATTTAACCTTAATTCATAAAATTAATTTTAATCCGACATCAAAAGAAATTGCCATCAACAAAACACAAAAAAATAATCTTTACATTTTTACGAGTATGTATAAAACCACTTCCAGAAATCTTACATCACAATTAGTACTTAAAAAAAAACAACCATAAAAAACGAAACAAAGATTGTCACAACAATACAACCATATGTAACGCACATTTGATAAATTTAATAATAAAAACGCTTAGCAAAAAAACAGTGAAAATACAAATTAAAATAATAAAAAATATATATGACGCCTACAATTATAACTATACGTTCATAATAATTCTTTTTATTGTTATACAAATATGTAAAAATACAAAAATTACAAAGGAGAGTTCGATAAACTAAAAATATGCAAAATAAATATTAATTTTAATATACAAATATAAATGTGTGGCACCACACGACGCTACAAAAGACATCAAGGCGAAATGAAACTATTACAACTGTTTACTTACATTTACTAAATTTTTTTTTAATTTTATAAGTTTATTAGCATATTCAATTTTTGACAACGTTTTGAACACAACAATGCCACTAATGTTTGTTTATTGATATAATAGAATGGAAATTTAAGAAATCAATTAACAAAAAGCGAAATAATAAATTTTGTGTTGTTTTGAGGTTATGTTGATATCATGTATGTAGGTGGGTTTTATATAGTAAAATTGTTACGACAAGGACTAGGGGAAGTTAAGAATAATATATTTAAGAGTTGTCAATATATTCAAAATATAATGTCAAGGATTAAACGACAATTGTCATAAAATAATGTTGACATTTTTAAAAGTTTAATTTATCTGCTTAAATTTTCAGGAATAAAATTATTTAATAAAAAATAAATAAAAATCAATTATAATAAAAGCAAGAAACATGATATACTAATGAAAACCATTAATCAACAACAAGGAATAAAGTAATAAGAATCATGAACCAAAAATCAAATATTAAGAATCAAGAATAAAGAATCTAAAATCAAGTATAAACAATTTAGCATCAAGAATCAAGAATCAAGAATCAAGAATCAAGAATCAAGAATCAAGAATCAAGAATCAAGAATCAAGAATCAAGATTCAAGAATCAAGAATCAAGAATCAAGAATCAAGAATCAAGAATCAAGAATCAAGAATCAAGAATCAAGAATCAAGAATCAAGAATCAAGAATCAAGAATCACGAATCACGAATCAAGAATCAAGAATCAAGAATCAAGTATCAAGAATCAAGAATCAAGAATCAAGAATCAAGAATCAAGAATCAAGAATCAAAAATCAAGAATCAAGATTCAAGAATCAAGAATCAAGAATCAAGAATCAAGGACCAAGAATCAAGAATCAAAAAACAAGAATCAAGAATCAAGAATCAAGAATCAAGAATCAAGAATCAAGAATCAAGAATCAAGAATCAAGAATCAAGAATCAGGAATCAAGAATCAAAAATCAAAAATCAAAAATCAAGAATCAAGAATTAACAATCAAGAATCATGAATCAAGAATCAAGAATTAAGAATTAAGAATCAAGAATCAAAAATCAAGAATCCGGAATCAAGAATTAAGAATTAATAATCAAAGATCAAGAATCAAGAATCAAAAATCAAGAATCAAGAATCAAGAATCAAGAATCAAGAATCAAGAATCAAGAATCAAGGATCAAGAATCAAGAATCAAGAATCAAGAATCAAGAATCAAGAATCAAGAATCAAGAATCAAGAATCAAGAATCAAGAATCAAGAATCAAGAATCAAGAATCAAGAATCAAGAATCAAGAATCAAGAATCAAGAATCAAGAATCAAGAATCAAGAATCAAGAATCAAGAATCAAGAATCAAGAATCAAGAATCAAGAATCAAGAATCAAGAATCAAGAATCAAGAATCAAGAATCAAGAATCAAGAATCAAGAATCAAGAATCAAGAATCAAGAATCAAGAATCAAGAACCAAGAATCAAGAATCAAGAATCAAGAATCAAGAATCAAGAATCAAGAATCAAGAATCAAGAATCAAGAATCAAGAATCAAGAATCAAGAATCAAGAATCAAGAATCAAGAATCAAGAATCAAGAATCAAGAATCAAGAATCAAGAATCAAGAATCAAAAATCAAGAATAAAGAATCAAGAATCAAGAATCAAGAATCAAGAATAAAGAATCAAGAATCAAGAATCAAGAATCAAGTATCAAGAATCAAGAATCAAGAACCAAGAATCAAGAATCAAGAATCAAGAATTAACAATCAAGAATCATGAATCAAGAATTAAGAATTAAGAATCAAGAATCAAAAATCAAGAATCCGGAATCAAGAATTAAGAATTAATAATCAAAGATCAAGAATCAAGAATCAAAAATCAAAAATCAAGAATCAAGAATCAAGAATCAAGAATCAAGAATCAAGAATCAAGAATCAAGAATCAAGAATCAAGAATCAAGAATCAAGAATCAAGAATCAAGAATCAAGAATCAAGAATCAAGAATCAAAAATCAAGAATCAAGAATCAAGAATCAAGAATCAAGAATCAAGAATCAAGAATCAAGAATCAAGAATCAAGAATCAAGAATCAAGAATCAAGAATCAAGAATCAAGAATCAAGAACCAAGAATCAAGAATCAAGAATCAAGAATCAAGAATCAAGAATCAAGAATCAAGAATCAAGAATCAAGAATCAAGAATAAAGAATCAAGAATCAAGAATCAAGAATCAAGAATCAAGAATCAAGAATCAAGAATCAAGAATCAAGAATCAAGAATCAAGAATCAAGAATCAAGAATCAAGAATCAAGAATCAAGAATCAAGAATCAAGAATCAAGAATCAAGAATCAAGAATCAAGAATCAAGAATCAAGAATCAAGAATCAAGAATCAAGAATCAAGAATCAAGAATCAAGAATCAAGAATCAAGAATCAAGAATCAAGAATCAAGAATCAAAAATCAAGAATCAAGAATCAAGAATCAAGAATTAAGAATCAAGAATCAAGAATCAAGAATCAAGAATCAAGAATCAGGCATCAAGAATCAAGAATCAAGAATCAAGAATCAAGAATTAAGAATCAAGATTCAAGAATCAAGAATCATGAATCAAGAATCAAGAATTAAGAATCAATCAAGAATCACGATAAAGTCACGGATGACCTCTCTCTTCATCGTTTGGTTTAGAGGACAAAAGCAAAAGAAGCCTAGAAACAGAAGCCTAGAAACTTTTTGTAGCATAGTAGATCCATCTTTTCCATAGTTCTCCTTTTTGTTCCTGTGTCGAATTTTTTATCATGCATTTTAACGAACCTTTAGTCAATTGAAAGCGCTGTTCTGGACCAATAAGCTTTGTACTGGTGTATTTGTTTGCTCAAGAGTCGTTTCCTGCGTTGCCTGGCTCTCCTGTTTGCCCAGGTAACCGCATAAATACGACACAATTAGTACTTACAATCTTTTGTAGGTTTTAGTAGCATTACATACACATAACTTTGTGGCGAAGTGCGTCGGTTTCAGAGGCACGAGCCTTGCATTATTGTCAGAAATAATTTTTTTTTTGTATTGATGTATTTCCTTTCAACACACAGAATAGCACAGTGTTTAATGGCGAAGGTTTTGGATTGGAAGACCGTTTCAGAGCTGCTCACCGTCACAATTCGTTTTTTTCTGTGATTTAACAGCCCTGCATTAGTGTCTTTGTCGATTCAGCAGTCGTACGTGAACTAAACGCTGGCTTTGGGTGGCAGCAATTGTAGCCTGTAGGTAGCTCTACATACCGCACATTGTGTTGGCAGCTTATGCGAATTGTACCGATGGCTGGCTTCAGGGAGAGTAAGAACAGGAGAGAAAAGTTGATTGTAGATTTTTTGTTCCTATCATATCATATTAAATTTATATAAAATATCAATCCGATGGCAGTCACTCTATCTCTAAAAGAACATATCGAAAGAAGTCATTGCTCGGGCGTATAATTCCAATTAGAGCACTTGGACTTCGACTACATCCAAATAACTAAAATTTTGTTAATGTTACTTAACATAATTACGTCTAAATTATAGCATTCCTAGAACTACATATTTTTGATTATGAAGAAATTCAAATCAATCAAAAAGCAATTGGGAATTCCAACTTCAACATAATTTCCATTTAAATTCTTTATTTCCTTTTTCTTCATAATATTTCACCTCATTCCAAAAATTTTCCAAGAAAATATAAAAAAAAATCAAAAAAAAATGAGACAAAACACAACAAAAAACATTAAAGTGAAAGCCGTCTCTTATCAGATTCATGTTGAGTGTTATTTGGAATTTCATTCAATTTTGTTTTTCTGTCAAATTATTTGGTTGTTATGTAAAGCAAAGGTATAAAAGTTGTTTAATGTTCAAGGTAGGTGTTCTTCGTATGTTTTAAAATGTTTTATGAAATAATCAGTTAAAAGAGATAAAATATTTTAAAACGACTTAAAAGGAATCTTTGTTTAATAAAAGACTATCTATGTACGACCGAAAAACTATTCACAAATAATTGATAGTTGTTTTGCCGTTTTCAAAAATTTCGTCATATTTGATATTCATGATTGAGAGTTCATACAAATACTATCTCGATCGCTGAATAGCAAGTAAAACATAGGTTTATAAAGTATACGAAGATTTTTATTATACACAATGTTATGTTGGTGTTGACTTCTGCTTCCTGGTTATATGGTTGTTTTTGATTAGAGAAAAAACTTTACATCAAACAAATTATTTTTTCGGCAAACGGCTGTAAAGTTTAACTTTACTGCCGCTAGGGAGTTAGCTAAAGTCTTACTTTTTAGCTTGACAGCAAAAGTAACGTCTAGCGACAGCAAAAGTAACGCCATTTTTATTTTATATTACGGAGGCTGTAAAGTAGCATTTGTTATTTGTTAATTTGTTAGTTTTTCATACTTATTGTATAACCATGACAACAAAATAACAACTATTTCAATTGGATTATGAAATTTTGAAAAGGCTGCTTTGATAAAAAAATTTTATTCATACAAATTTAAATGTTTTTTTCTATTTTTTGGAAGTAATTATGACGATAAAAATTCATATTTATAAAAAGTTTGATGTATTAATTTCATATTTATAAAAAATTTAAACGTTTGCCGAAAAAATAGTGTATTTAATTCGGAGCTAAAGTGACTTTTTGTGTTTCGTCTATAATTGTCCCTGCGGTCGGCCGTCAAACTATAGACTCAACACAAAAAGTATCACTTTAGCTGCTAATTAAATAATGTATTATTTATTTTATTTAATTTTTAGAGTTATTTACACTTTATAGACTTATTTGATTTAATAAAAATTCGCGACTAACAAAGAAAGGTGAAAGAAAATATTTTAATTACAAAAATTCAATAGTTATTTGTGTAACTAGTGCAAAAAGTGCATATTTGTTGCACGATGCATGAAGTTTACAGCTCGAGACGATGTCGAGAGCTGCAACCATGCATCGTGCAACAAATATGCTTTTTACACGTGCTGCACACAACATTTTTTTACGATCTTAAGGTACTTTTCGCACTAGTAAGCTACTTTTTGCAATAGTGCAAAAAATTAAACTTTTGGCACAGTACAGGAGCAAAAAATAGTCACTTTTTGCAAGATCGTAGAAAAAAATATTTACAATTTATCTTAGGGTTGTTCATTTAATTATAACATTTTTTTATGGATGCGTTCAGTTCCAAACATATCGGACCATATTGAAGGAATATAATATTCCTTCAACATTAATCATCCACAGGCAGCTTGGACAATGCTGATATAGAACTTTTGAAAATATCATCCTTGGTTCTAACATCCACAACTCAAACTACATCATCCCTGCCAGGATAACATTTGACAATTATTCCTAGTGCCCATCTGGTGGTTGTAATATTTTTATCCTTGAGCAATACCAAGTCATTTTCCTTGAAGCTGGTGGTTTTGGTTTGCCATTTTAGACGCTGTTGCAACATTGTTATATACTCGGAGCTGCATCTTTTCCAGAATGATTGAATTAAATGTTGAACAAGTTGCCATCTAGAAAGTCGCCCAATATTGATGGTGTTTAAATCAGGCTCAGCAATTGGTGTAAGTAACCTATTAAAAAATTAGCAGGTGATAGTGCACGCATTTCATTAATATCATTAGAAATTTGACAAAGAGGTCTTGAATTTAAAATTGATTCAATTTGTCATTTCTTCAAAATTTAAGACAGCTTCACCAATAACCCGTTGTAGATGTGTTTTAATAGACAAGACTCTAGCATCCCATAGTCCATCAAAATGTGAATATGGAGGTTGAAATTTACAATTAATTTCATCGTTGGATGGCATTTTGAAAACACACAATGAGCTGGGTGTCTGGGCCTTTAGAATTTCATATAATTTTTGTAGTTCTCGGTTTCCTTTACAAAGCTAGAGCCATTGTCACTCTAAATTGCGTGCAGTTTTCCACTTTTTGCAATAAACCGTTTGAGAGCGGCCAAAAATGATTCCGTAGTGAGATCATTCACTAGTTTAATGTGCAAAGCCTTTGTTGTTCAACAAAAGAACACTGAAATATATGCTTTAATTCACTTTGAGTTTTTACCTCCCATCAGTTTAATTGCAATGGCACCCGCATAGTCTACACCTGTATGATAAAATGCACTAATTAGTGGATTTATTCTTGAAAGAGGTAATGAGCCCATTAGTTGAGAGCTCAATTTGACCCGTTTCTTAAAACATGATTTGTAGTTATGTATAAATCGGAATATAACATCTCTTCTCCCAATGATCCAATACTTTTGACTTAGTATACCAAATGTTGATTTCCAGAATTTACTTTTTTTAGATGTGCATCTGTAATGATTTTTGAGGTTACTACATGTTGCTTTAGTAATAAAATTTGATGCGGTGTGTCATAGTTAGACTTTATATGAGTAGACAGCCACCAACCCTGATCGTTATCGATGAAAGGGTACAAGGAACGTAATTCAATTTTGGAGGATATTTCCTTATTTCTCTTAATCGAATTGTATTCTTCGGAACAAATGTTCTTACCGTGAAATTTTGTAGCATATGAGTTTTATTTGCTGTATCTCAGTGTTGGTCAAAGGACCACCGTTTCTATCACATCTCTTGAGTAAGCTATTAGATATGTATCTTCAACACCAGACCAACATTTGGGTTTGTTGATTCCATGCAAATTTTGATAGATCTAATAAAAATGTTGTTGGCGAAGTTGAAGTTCGATTTTGAATAGCATATACATATGTTGGTGTTTTAGATGAATTTTGTTCAGACACTACGATAATATTATCAGATTGAAATTCAAATACAGGCCAATTAGGTGGAGAATTTCGGAAAAATGCAGGTCCATACCACCATATAAGAGTTGATGATATTAATTTGCTTGGTAAACTACATCTGGAAGTCGCATCAGCAGGATTGTCGAGCGTTAGTACATGTCGCCTAGAGCTGTGTGGTATATTTGATAATATTTTTGAAGTATGGTTTGCAACAAAATTGTTTCATTTGCCTGGGTGTGATGAAAGCCAAGCCAGAACCGTTGTGGAATCAGTACACGTAAAAATTTCTGATTCAATATTGAGGGCCATTTATATTTCTTCAAAAAGTTTGCTGAATAAAAGCTCTAATGAATGTGTTTCATGTATCGGAATTTCATTTTTGTGATATTCTTCCATACTACCAAAGGTCAGATATTCGTTCATAAATGAAGTATAATCAAGTATTAGTTGTTCGTTCTTTCAAAATTTCTTTCCATCGCTCCAAGCGATGAATTGTAATCTTACGTTTGAATTGTAATCTTACCACAATTCCTTGCCATCTTGACTTCGGCGATGGATTGACGTTTTATCTAGGTTCGGATTCATCAAAATTGATTGTGACTTTAACGGTATTTATATGATTAACATTTATTGGTATGTTGCCACAGAAAACCCAGCCAACCATGGTTTTGTGTGCTATTGGTGATTTTCCGGCCCAATTGTTTTCCCGGATAAAATTATTTCAAAACGTTTATCCCTTCCTATAATGACGTCAATTGGAGATTGTAAATTAAACTTGGGATTAGCTATAGTTGCAAATTTTTTATATACTGCCTATCTGGTGTAACAAGAGTTCTCGTGGGTGGATTGGATATGAAAGTTGGCAGTATTTAGTGCATTTAACTGGATCTCGTTACTAACATCATATTTTGAATATATGTGGAGTCTGGCTACATCTCTTGAATCCCTCTGGATTTTTGAATTGGAGTTACCATCATAATGCACCATGATTAGTTTTGAGATGAAATTTCTGACCATACAAGTATCTATGGAAGTGCTTGACGCATTCTATAATAACCAATAATTCCTTTCGGGTGACGCAATAATTTTGCTCTGGTTTGTATAGTATTTTGGAGATAAGCTATCACCTTTTCCTAACCGTCTATTCTTTGCGACAGAACTCCTCTTATACCTTCATTACTGGCATCAGTATCCAAAATAAACTGAACATTAAGTGCCTTATCTTTTCTGGTTAACTCATGCAAACTATTGTTAACGTTGGCGAATCCTGGAACAAACCATCTGTAATATGTGCCCAATCCAAGGAAGCTTCCTAGTTCATGTAGGTTGTTTAGTCTTGGCTAGTTCATAACTGCTGCAATTTGGTCATAAACTGTACGAATTCACTTTGCCATAACCTTGTGTCCTAAATATTTTACTTCTTCTTTGAAAAATGAACACTTTTCTGGACTTAACTTTAAGCCAGCTGCTTGCAGCTTTTCCAGTACGTCCGTCAAGTTCCTCAAGTGGTCATCAAAGTTTTTGCCCGTAACAATGTTATATTATGTTATCTAAATATGCAAGGCATGTGTTCCAGTGCAATCCTTTTAGTACCCGTTCCATTAATCTCTCGAAAGTTGCGGGAGTATTGCATTATCCAAATGGCATAAAGTTAAACTGCCATAGTCGTACACTGAACCTCGTTTTCTCCCGATCTTACTCTGCAACTTCCACCTCCCAGTATCCATTCTGCAGATTCAGTGTTGAAAACAATCTTGAGCCCAATAATATATCCAGTGTATCATCAATCCTAGGTAGTGGATAGCTTTCAATCTTAGTTACTGTATTTAATTTCCTATAGTCAACACTTTTCTTGCCAACTAACACCACAGGTGAGCTCCAGGGTCTGTCTCAAGGCTCGATTACACCAGCTTCTTTCATATCCCTCACCATTTTATCAGTTTCTTATCTTAAAGCCAACGGTAATCTTCTTGGTGCTTGGCTTATCAGCGTTTCAGCTCCAGTGTTATTTTGAAGTTTTACCATATTGGTTCTGCCTTTTTATTCAGGTGTACTGTACCATATTGGTTCTGCCTTTTTATTCAGGTGTACTGTATAACACAGACTCAAGACTGCTCAATCAATTGAGGTGCTGCTTTTTGAAAGCCCTTCTGTCCATTTCTGCACAAGTTGTTAAATTTCTGCATTCTGTTGTTTTATTTTGACCAAAATGTTTATGTTTTTCTGCTCACATTTTATTATTTTAGCAGCCTCTTCGCATTGCCCTATGATTGATCCTTTCTTACTCTCTGCTTATCTGACAAATTTAAAACCCCTTACTGGTATTTTGTAGTCAGCATCCGATCTAATCTAACTAAGGCTTTTCCTATAGTGACTTTCCTACGACTTTGATCTTTTCTGTTGGCTTCCACAACCCACAACCTTGATTACCCAGAACCTCTTTCTAATTTTCCTCAAAGAATTGTTTCTGATTGGGGTGGCAGCCTTTCCCTGTCTTATATTATTAATCTAATATTATTCGACGAACACAATTGGAATCTTCAACATCAATATTTCCGTACGTGGGTACTCCTTTTCCAGCATTAATAACGAATCCAAATTAGCCTCACGAAAACCATTCCCAAGATGACTTCATCCACACTGTCAGCTACGACTTCTTCATGTTGAAAGCGATTATTCCCGATTTCAATGTTGACCATTTTTCTGGCGTTTAATACTTGCACTTTCCTCAGTTGCCGTCTTCAATCGGTATCTCCCTGCTGGTTTAAATTGCTCTTTTCCTTCTTATATCTCTACATTCTTTTCGAAATATGATCCAGCTTGCCACATAACCAGCATCAAATTCTATCACTTCGGATACTCTCTCTTGGTTTTGACTTTTAATTGTTATCATCTGCCAACTCCACCAGCCGTATTTTAATTGATGGCTTTATAATAGCTTGTGCAATCTCATTTGTCTAAACAAAGGTTATAGTTTCAGCGAATTTTGCTTTGGCGACAACATTACTGCTTTTCGTGTTTCTGGATTATCGAATTCCATCAGTAAACGACTCGATTTTCATCTTCTCCTTAAAATATGGTGCAGTATTTGAGTGTGCCAAATGTACAATCCATTCCACTGAAGAAGAATAGTCCTGAAGGCTTTCTCCGTTCCGTTGCCAGCGACCTTTTAACTCAATTCTATATAATTCCTTTTTATGGTCGCTGTCATATTTTCGCTCCAGCGACTTCACTTCTGTATAATTTTTGCGATCGTTTTTAGCACCGCCTGTAATGCTTAAGCTTCTCGCCCTTAAGCACCACTTTTATTGCGGCTAGACCATTTTCAGCGTTCCAAACATTATGATCTGCTGCCGTCTCAAACTGGAACTTGAAGATGCCAAAAGATTTGGGACCATCATACGACGGTGGCTTTAATTTAATATTTGCTACTTGCGGAACCAATTCTGTATTAATTTTAGCACTTTTAACTCACTTAAGAAAACCATTATTCACAGCTATCTAATTCCACCGCTGTCACCAATGTTACGCTCTTCTAAGCTTTCTTCGAATTGGCATTACTCTCAGTTCAATAAACGCAACTCCCAAATCTTTTTCTGGATTCGATCACTGATTAGTAAGCAAACACACCGTGTTTTAACAAGTATTTTCCACACCTTAATTGTTCCAAAACAACAGAAAAACAATACACCAAAAAATATCCTAAATATTCAAAATAAATGAAAATCTTCTATACATGATTCTCTGAGATCCAAATTGAAACTGAAAAAATTGTTTTAAAAATTAACGTAGTAATTCCAATTTTACAAAAGTTTATAAAGATATGTTTGCTTACGAGAGAGAGGAAAAGATAGAAGATAGACAATATTCAAAATGAAAAGCTGTAAAACAATGTTTTCTAAATTTTTCGACTAAATTATTCCAGAGCTGAAGGAGGTAATAAATAAATATGTATATTGAATTATGTATACAATTACAAAAACTAATTTTGCAAATTATGAATTATATTGTCTAATTTATTTGATATTTGTGCTTTTTACATCTTTTTCTGTGAATTTCACAAAATTTTTAAAACAATTTCAGTGAATTTTGTAGATTTTAAAAAACGGTTATAACTTCGATAACTTTTTATTCAATTTATAATTCTTAGAGACTTTTGTCAAATTTCATTATCAGAACTTACAGTTTTAAAAATTTGTACCCATTGAAGTTAAAAATAATTTTGGTAAATTTTGTATATCGCGCAAGCATTGCCGTATGTTGTGAACATGCCTAAATAACAATTTGGTGCAGTTCAGTTTTCAAAATTCGATCCCAATAATTCTTTAAAAATAATTTAGAACAGACGTATGTTTCGATCAATAATCAAAAATTCTGTAAAACAATGTGATCGTATAATCCCAAAAATTAATTTTAAAGCAAAGCTTCAAAAAATTTGTCATATATAAAAAACACCAGAATTTTCTTATTCTAAACGTTTAGTTTTAATCGCATAATCTTAACCCTAATTATAGTTGAACATATTAAAAAAATTATATATAAAATCCAGTCTGTTCTTTTTTGATAATGAAAGGAAAAATTAAAGTTACTGGATCTTAATTTTAACTGGTTTACATATTTTTCCAATAATATAACTTAATAAATTATAAATAGCTAAAATAAATATTGAAACTATCAAACCGAAAAATCCAATCACATCCAGCGAGTGATATTGGAAAATATTTAGATCAACTGCATTTGATTGTAAATGTTTTGCACCATGATGTCGAATAACGTATTCCACCCAAAATATTCCGGTTTCTAGAGCTGTATTTTGTCGATCACGGTATATGATAGATGTTTGTTTTGCTTGATCTGCATACTTTGGGCTAGATACAACTTCATGAATAGATTTTAATAAACGTTCACTGTTTAGCTCAAAAAATGGAATTAGAACTCCCCACCCTTGACTCGCCACCAAATCAGCATTAGGCATTTGATCACCAAACATTGGTACGACTATAAGTGGAACACCATAAAATTTTGCTTCTGTTACACTACCCAAACCACCATGTGTGATAAATAGTTTTAAATTTTTATGATTTAAAATGTCACATTGTGGAAGCCATTTCGAAGCTAGAATGTTTTTTGGAAACTGATACGTGTCGTTTTCGAATTTCCATAAGACGTTCAATTTTATGCTACTAAATGCTGTAAGTATTTCATTGAATATCTTATCTGGTAATCCAGCACTAAGCATATTTGAACCTAAACTAAAGTACACAACACCATTTGTTGATTCATCCATCCACTTTTGTAAGCTATCAGGAAGAGAAGATTTTTTGTTCTGAACGTGTATTCCTCCTATTTCAATCATCGATGGAACAAGTGGTCGTACATTGTTTTGACTAAAATGAGTTGCTACCAGATGCAATGAAATATTTTTTAACATTTTATCGTATGACGGATATTGTGGCGAGGGAAAAAATTCTCTGAAATTTTAGAAAATTTAGTAAAATAATATTTTTAAATTGTGTTCAAAATCAACTTACTCATACGTACGTTTGTGTTTGTCATAAAACGGAAGGTCCATAAAAAAATAATCAGTAAAGTATAGTAACATAATCTTAACTCGACTTTTGAAAGATAAAACATTATCGAATTGAAAACATGGATTTGATAAGTATGGTAAGGCAAGCGGATTACCGATAAGCCTATGTATAGAATACATTGGATTAAATGATTGAAACAAAACCATTGGACATTTAAAATGTGCACCTAATCCTAGTAATGCATTTCCAAATACTCCTTCAAATATTATTAAATCAAACGATTCGGTATCCATCAGTTTTTGAACATGTTCTTCGATTAATAAATTCCGAACATTAAATATTGACATATCTGTTATAAGTGGAACATTTTTGTAAAGACTGAACATATTGCCTGCTTCTCTCGTAAAAAATGGTGCCGGTGCTGAAAAAATAATATGTGTTAACTGAAATCGACCGACGAAAAATAAAAATATTATTACGTGGTTTAACTGTAGCTATGCTGATTTCTTGATAGTTTTTCGTTGATATATTTGATGGATATGTCGTAAGAACTGTTACATTATGACCTTTATACGCTAATCCTCTAAACAATGCTTCCGCTACAATGAAATGAGATCTACTTGGGGATGGAAAAGCACAAAGGATTTTATACGAAATCACATTTTGAACGAAAATAATTAAGCATAAACAAAATCTTATTCCTAATAATTTCATCTTCAATCTTATACTGAGTCGTAATTGTTTTTTCAGATACTTTAACATGAATAACGAAGATTAATTTTTAAATTATCTTATTCATGTCATTTGCTACACAAGCTGATAGAGATAAGCGGTAGATCAAAAAAAAAATACTCATGAAAATACTCATGGAAATAATACTCATGACATTGTTAAAGTAGAGTAAGAAATAAACAAATTGAGGATCAACAGACTTTATTTTGTTACCATTAAGGCGTATCTCTTACCGTTTTGTTTTTCAAAAGGTGTTTCATGCCAATTATCATGTATGAACAAATATATTATCATATGAAATAAAAGCGCGATCATCCTGAAAATTATACTTGTAAACCTTATATGAAGTTTTTTGAAATATTTTTTACTAAATCATGAACTAGTTCAAACTGTCTATAAGATTGTGTCCGAATATTTTCTATACTGGTTTTCTAATCAGACTCATTCTAATTGAAATTCTACTTAAATGCTATACCTCAACTCTCTATATATTGGATTGTGATACATCCCCAAATGGAAATCACCTCTCAGCCAGCTATAGAAGTAGTCGGAAACAAGATCCCCTATCTGGCTCATTACGGACCTGGGGTAAGTGCGGTAGTGGTATTCTCTGGTGTACATCCTAAGATGTAATCAACGGATGGGATACAACAACTCACCATTGGCTCCAGTTCCGAATCAGTAGGAGAACCTATATCCAACTATGTAAGGTGTAGGACCAATTTAAACATTTAAAAAAAAGTGACAGTGTTAGGCTGTTAATGATTCGTCTGTGAATTCCAAAACCGAATCTAACGATTCAAGTTCGCCAGACTACCCACCAAAGTTATGTGTTTCGGAGTCATATGTGGCATACTTTGTTTCATCAACAACTCATTCCGGTAAAGGAATTTCGGAAAGAAATTGAAAGACTGCTTGTACTAGCAACCGTGCACCTCCATTGACACCAATGGACAACAGACCTCCTCAACCAACTATTTCGACCCTGGGTCAATTCTTGAGGATTTATTTCGAGGGTATTATATCTACGTTTCGAAAAATTGTGAAATAGCTCCTCCCAGGCTCACGGAACGTCTACCTCTCGCAACAACACACCGTACAAAATTCATTAACTGCATACGCAGATTGGCGATCTATTCAGTCCAACAAATCCAACTAAAAACGACGAGTCAGAACACCATGTGGAAGAATTCAGCCGCCAATTATGTCCAAGATATAATGCAACAAATCGAACAACAGCTGCTTCAGCTAGACCTCAGGACTCTACTGAATACTTGGTCTGCTGGAATTGTTAACACGTTAGACACAGATTTACTGATTGTGCCTTGCCTCCTCAACATCTGTCAGACCGATCGTCCACAACTCGGGAATGGTATGTTCGTGGACACCATCAACTATCCCGAGAATTCACATAGAGGATGTGGCTTCCAAAACGGAGCACAGACGTCACTGCAAAAGCACAAGAGCCCGGCAGCCTCAGAATTACATAAGCCACCGGATAACGTCACTGCTAAAGCACAAGAACCCTGCAGCCTCAGAATTACATGAGCCACCGGAGATCTTCTTTAGCGTGTCTTCGAATACTCACCCAGAACGTCACCAAACATTAGTGCCGAACTTTAATAAACTTCACCTTAAACGGATCCAGAGAGCTTGGCAATACTCCCTCGATAATTTCTAAATTCTAAATGATCCTCGTCGACATCTGAACTTAGATATTTTTGGATCAAAATTGATTGTCCTTTTAGACAGTGTGTCATCAGTATACTTGTATGAAACTTTCTTGACTTCTTATCAAAAGCCGATGTTTTCTATCGGAAATTTACTACATGCATTAAAACTGCTGATGGGACTCCCAATTTGATCCTTGGGTACGTTGATATTTCTTTTTCATATACTAGCTTCACTAAGTCTAAACGTATGCATGTCGTTTCTAGTTTGAAAGGAGGATAATTGTTAGGCTTCGATTTATAGGGTACATTCGGCATTATACCTTTGGTTATCCTTCGAAATATCATGCCTTAACACAGGATTAATTCTACGAGCTTGAAACGGTCAAGGACACATATTCTTCATCCAACAGAGTCTAGGGAAAACAACATTGATGCAACATGTAGTTGACGTTGGTGACAGTACGTCAGTTAAATAGAGCCTCAGTTTCACCCATCATGCAAGCAAAGCTTTACGAAGAACTAGACCATGTGTTGGAAGTAGGGGTAATCGAGGAGAGTACATGTTCGTGAAGATCGCCGTTGGTATTAGTTCCCAAATTAAACGGTAAGTCTCGGCTTTGCCTAGATTCAAACAGGTTCAACTCGCTAATCAAGAAGGACGTTTATCCACTACCACTAATCGATGGATTGTTAGGTTTTGTACCCAAATTTTATTAAAATTTCATTCACGGTACCTTGGCGACCGTTATATAGATTTTATGCCTTTTGGGTTGCGTAACTCCCCTTAGACCATGTGTCATCTTATGCATAAAGTAATACCACATAAATATTCCGAAAAAGTTTTTGTGTACCTCGGCTACCTATTAGTTACCTCTGACAATCAATGTTGATAAAAGTAAATTCATGTTAAAAGAAGCCAATTGCTTGGAATTTTTAGTTAAAGAGGATGGATTGTGTACAGATCCTGGGAAACTTAAAGCAATTCATGATAACCCCGGATCATCTACTAAACAAACTCGTCGCTTTTAAGGAATAGCCTGACAGTATCAATGATTCATCCCTAACTACGCAAGTATCGTTTCACCTATAACAGTTTTGTTGAAAAAGAATTGAGTGGTCTCTTGAAGCGCAAACTGCTTTTGAAAACGTAAAGCAGCTACTTACCTCAGCCCGTGTTCTGGTTAACCCCGATTATGTAGGGAATTTCTCATTCGTTGCGATACAAGCGATATTTATAAAAAACAACAGTGCAATGATATTGTAGGGAATCAAGAGTTAATGTCGATCATCCACAATTCGTATAGCTCGCTTTTGAACAGAGTTAAAAAATGCAGGGTGGAAACAGATACAACACCTCAAACTTAAAACAATACTCCACACAGGGACGAATAAAGGATTTCTAAATGTGGGGTAATTGATACGCACTGAAGGGAAATAGTACTTGAATAGAACGACAAACGAAATTATATTAATGACCTTAATATTATTATTCAGCTGAAGTAGCATTTTACTGTCTTAAAGAAATGGAAATTGATACATTATGAAGTTTTCATCAAACAATGTAATAACTGTCAGCATATCCAATTTTTAGCGTGTATACACATCTGTCAAATCATATTTTTTGTTTGTTTGTTTTACTTTCTGAGAAACCGAAATCTCTTCCCATAGACGTGCGTAACTTTTTCATTTGAATCAAAACTGTACAACTATAGCGAGTTAGCAACAGAAATAGCGACAAGAAAGCGACAAGAAAAAAATGACATTTTAAATTTTGTTCTAACCAAACACAGTTTTTTGAAATTTCATCAACGAAAATTAAATTTCTCAATAATGGAAAAAGCTTGTCAGCAAATTTTCATAATAAACATTGAGAATAGTTACATAATTTGAATATTTCTTCATGTAATTAAAAAATATGTAAATGTGATTGTTCTTTATAGAATATTTGACTTAAATAACTGGACATACATAACTCAATAAATTTAAATTACTGCCGTAATTATCGTCAGTCATTTTATAAAATTAGCACCACTATGAAGAAAACATTTAATATTTTTTGACATTTTAAATTTAGATTTGCTCTTAATTCATGATTTAATAAAAAAGTTTAATGTAGTAAATATAAACATTGAAAAATAAAACAAATGAAGAAAAAATTGAACTTGAATTTTTGTCTCTCTTCATAGATTTTTTTTTTAATTATTTATTTATTTCAAGTTTTACAGTCTTTTTATATTTAATTTAGTTACAAAATAAAAAAAAAAATTTAAATTTTAAATTTAAAATAAAAATTCTTGAAAAACAATGAAATATATTATGTATTTTAATGCCTACAACTGCATAAAAATGCATACGTAGACAAATTAATTAAAAGTTTTATTTTCATTTTCGATCGGACAAGCGCATTATACGAAAAATGTACATATTATATCAGTACCTCGGAGGTAAACTGCACTATGTTCTTTGTAATTTACTAGTAACATAGTGCAGTTTACCTCCGAGGTATAGATATTTTGGTATTTACATTCCCTCCCCATATATATACTTTAATAAAACGTTCCCTCACTATTTTAAGACCAATAAAACTGCATGCAACTTTAATGAAATTTATAGTAAGCAATTTAGTCTCAGAGAAAATATTCAAAGGAATTTCATTGTTAGCTTTCAAAACTGAGAATATTTATGTCATGCCGCTTAGATTTCAATCTACTTCTTTTATTGCGTTAAGTAAAATAATGGGAGTACTTACGTTAGAAACAACCCAAGCAAAAGTTTGTCAGGGCTCAAATGGGACCCTGATTAGGTTTGCTCTAGTTCTATTGGGCCCGGATCATGAGTGAAACGCTTTTCACTTATCCGGCCCTGATTGGGATAGTCGAATCAGGTCCTGATCAAGTTCGTCGTAAACAATCAAAGATGGCAAACCCTAGTAAGGCATTGCGTATAAGACCCTGAACAGACCAACTAGGACTAAAATACGAAAAACCAAATCAGGGCCGGATATATTCAAATATGGTTTACCATAGAAGGGTATTCTAGTTCAGGTCCGGAACAGGCTCATATTAGATTACTCTAATAGGATTCAATCTGAAATTGCAATGGACAAAATCTTCGGTGTCAGTCGTACTTTCTTTTCACGTTATAATTACCTATAGTAATATACTATAAAAGTATTCGAAAATAAATGTAAAATATTTTCAACAAACTTCTCAACCCACTTGTGAAAAAACATAATTATTTAAAACATTCCAAAGGATATCTGACACTATCGGAAGCTCGTATCAACTTTTTTTATTTTCTATTTATATTTTTTCACCTAATAAAATAAAATTTAAGCTGACGAGTTCCTGTTTTTAACTTAATTTAAGTTTTCGTCTTGTATCATATAATTTAAAAATATGAATAAAATGTATTAAAAAATTATAAGTATTATTATGTGATTATTTATTATTATTATGATCATTATTACTATATAAAAGTATTAATCATTATAATTATTATTATAATAGAAAACTATTATTTAAATTTAAATTTAAAATATATATTTTAAATTTTTTGTATGTATTTGTATATTCTACCAACCATTTGTTTTTAAATCAAAATTAAAAAATTAATAAATAATACCTCGAGTCGCAAAATAAAAAAGTTTAACAAAATACTTATTTTCTTCTAATTTAAAAATTATCTTTTCAAAAATAAATTAATGGAGAGAGTTAAAGTTCATTGTTTAAATCGCAAAACAATATATTGTGTCCATCTCGTGCGCATACATTGGTCCTTCGAGCCGGCTATATCAAAAATATTTATAACATGCACCATGGCACCACGCAATAAATTACCATCGTGCGTACAGTTACTAGCCGGTGTTAAAAAGTGTTTAAAAATGATTCCAAACTACAGAGAATTCTTTATCACGAATCCTGTGAGCAAACACTTAATTATACCAATTATCAATCGTTTCGTTCGGGGTATCCTCTGCAGCTCCATATTTAGCGGTTTGCTTCTTTTTGCAGTTAGCAAAAGATTAAAATGATTTCCAAGTGAACGATTTCCATGTTGTCAGCAGAATATTTAATTGATGCTGCACTTACTACGCAACTTGATCTATACGTATAATGAATGTTAAAGTCCGGTGGTTTGGAACTGAAAAAAAGCGTATAAAATCAAGAAAGGGCAAGAAGATTGTTTCCGTTTTAAAATAAAAATTGTTGATAGCTTACCCTACATGACTAAAAGACATGCTCCTAAGACATGCTACTAAAAGACAGACGGATCATAATTAATTCCAAATGTTGATGCAAAATGTCCAAATCAGTTAAAGATTTTCCGAATATTGAAAAATTGAAAAAACCGAGATATATTTATTACCAGTCGAGATATTTTTATTCCCTGTCCCATCCCATCCCAACCCATAGAAATTCGTGGGTTTTGTGATGCATTGATAAACGCCTACGCAGCTGCTATATATTTGAAACTGATGAGTTTCTTTGGATCACGTTCCATACCTTTTGCAGTGGCTATCAAAGTGTGAATCGCGTCACGGTCACTTGTTCTGGAAACAAGAAACCGTTCGTTCGGTGATATATTCAACAGAGCCTATTGTTCCTTTGAGGGGTCGGAGTGATCGCGGAGCATCAGCGTTAGTTTCATCAACTTTTGTTTAGTCTGCGCACTCGATTTGGTTCAAGAAGTTTTTCCAACTATAATTACACCAATATAATGCTAACAAAGCTTATTAGCGTGCATCTAGATAACAAACACTTACCAGCTGTTGCAAAATCACTAGCTTGTGATTTGCATCTTGATTCTTTAGCATATTCGCGTTCAGCCCGCGTGGTTTCCAAAGAGACCAAGTCCATACCAATCATTGAGCCAACGCGACCTTTCAATCTTTACATTTTCTGAAATTAAACATCTTTTTTATTTTTGGTCATTGTGAGAGCATCGGCATTTTCAATGTCAAAGAGCAATAGGTCATCCAATTTGTCGATGAATGCAGCCTCTCTAGCAACAAGAGCATCACCGCCTTGTACGCAGAATGTCTTTGCAAGTCACGACACTCATCCCGTAATTTAATAATTTTATTTTGAATGTTGGGCCGGTAGTTGAAGGGGATTGTAGCCTGACGCCAAAAATTGATACTGCGTCAGTAACTAATATTGCACTTTCGGGTGGTGCCATACGTCGATACATATAGTGTTAGTAGAGCATTTTTAGCACTTGTTTGTTTGATGGCAATTGCAAACTCGGGTACACAATCAGATACATTTGAGTATTCGATCGCAAAACAACTTTATCTGAAGAAGGTGATGCCATTTTCACTTGGATCTGAAATTCATAAATTATATTCGCATTAAGTTGAGTTTGATTATTTCAGAATATTACGATTGCGCAATATTAGACACCCGTTTCGATGCGTTAATATTTTAAAGGCACTGAAATATCAGTCAGCGATAGTATTACCTGCGAAGCCACGAATTCCCGATTGGCAATTGATGCAATGATGTCGTGTTCACAGTGTGAATGGGATCTTCACATTCTAACACGAGAATTATTTCAAACTTTAAGTTTTTTGTAGGGGAACCTGAAAAAGGGAGGCAGTAGTGGGCAGGTATGTTAGGAAGGAAAAATTAGTAGGACCTGTCCCTCTAGGTAGCTATGAATTATTTAACATTTTTCTTCATTTTTTGTATGGTACCCTGAGAAGGGTGACAGATAGGGGGTAAGTGTGCTAGATGGAAATTTTGTCGTACATTGGATCCATCTAAAGGTCACTTTGGGGCAGTCTCAGTGAATTTAAACAAAATATCAATTTTTCAGGTTTTGTATAGTGGAACCTCTGGAAGGGTGGCAGATAGAGGGTAGGTATGTTCGGAAGAAATGTTGGAGAGAAAAAAATAATAGGATCTGTTTATACTTTTGACCCCTCTAGGGATCAGCCTGGGGGATCTATGAATTATTTTGTTAAATTTTTGTGAAATTGTTCCCTAAGGGGGATAATGCAGCTGTTACTCCTTTCTATTAAAAAACTTTGGCTCGATCATTTTTTACGATCCCTAACAAAGGTGGCCCAAAGCATTCTTTTTGATATTATCGAAAACTAAGCTGTCGTGAGTAGGAGGGTACAATGATGTGCGTCGAAATGTTTGGCGTGAGCCTGCATGAAGCCATCATTGGCACAGATCTTGGTGGTAGTAGCAAATAATCGAATGGTAGAAACCAAGAATATCGCAGCCGTTTTTTCATACAATACTAAAACCAGCTTACTCCACATATCACCGTAATCAAATCAAAAGATCAAATTACTAGTTTAATTGAACTAAGGTATTCGATCGCAGAGTTAAAACATAAAGTAAGGTTCAGTGCACAGTGCACTCTTAAGAAATTATGAGTTTTATTTTTTTTTTCTAATTTTTGGAATCTATAAACGTCAAGCCACAAAGAAGACTCTAACTAGACGGAACGATTCTAATCTAGATAAACCTAAACGTCGGTGGTTGTTTAATATAGAGATCAAGGCAGAAGAGGGGCTTGTATAAATCTATAATTTCTTATATTGCATTAACTTGTTTTTCTTATTCAAATTATTATAATCCTAAATTTAAAAAAAAATTCATCTTCAATTTAATTAATATTAATGTTAAATATTGAGAAAAAAAATGCTATAAAATTATTTAACAGTTTTATATATATGAGCAATTTTACGAAGATTCAACAACGTTTTGACTTGACCCAGAGTTTCGAACCGGAACCGAACCGTAAACCGAAAACCGTTATTAAGCGAAATTTTGGGCTGAACCATACGTAACCGAAACCGTAATTTTTTATATGTAATGAACCGTAACCGTAACCGTAATCGTGGGCGAGATGGAAAAGTGGATAAGTCAACAACATCACTTACAAGGAAGTTAAGCAACACTGGGAAGGGTGCGAACTTAAAAACGGGTGACCGCTTGGGAACTTCACCAGAAAAAAAATATGGAAATATGATTGAATCACATTGAAGCAGGAATATCTCGCCCACGGTATGCCAGTATACCTTATCCAGCAGCCCTGGAAACTGGCTAGGATTCGATGGCCCATTCACCCGTTAATCCGAAAGGTGAATCCGAAATTCAAATGATTAAAGAAACGCATACTAGAAATAAACAAAGCAAAACAAACCGGAATAATAAAATATCGACCCTTAGCTATCGTACCCGGACACGAGTAGGAAACTGGAATGTCAGAACTCTGATAGAAACATCGCGGTTAGCACAAGTTGAGAAAGTAATGAAAAAATATAACATCGAGATACTAGGACTCAGTGAAGTAAGATGGAAAAACAGCGGAGAGTTAACAACAAGTGAAGGAAACTATATGATGTTCTCTGGTAAATCCAACACACATGAACAAGGCGTAGCAATATTAACAACACCTAACGCATAGAAAGCACTTCTCGAATGGAAACTAATCAGTAGCAGAATAATAACAGCAAGATTCCAATCGAAAACTAGAAACACAACGATCATACAGTGCTATGCACCTACCGAAGAAGCTGATGATGCGACAAAAGATGAATTCTACGAACAGCTCCAAGCAACGCTGGCTAGTGCACACCGAAATGACATCAAAATAATACAAGGGGATTTCAATGCCAAAATTGGAACCGACAACACCGGAATGGAATCAGTCATGGGCAAACATGCACTAGAATCAACACGTAACAATAATGGAGAAAGGCTCATCGATTGTTGTGTCACAAATCAACTATTCATAGGAGGCAGCAAGTTCCCACACAAGAACATACACAAATACACTTGGACATCACCAAATGGAAGAACCAAGAATCAAATTGATCACGTACTGGTGAATAAGAAGTTTCTATCCTCACTACAAGACGTCAGAGCAAGAGGAGCAGACATACACAGCGACCATCAACTGGTAATTGCAACATTCAAAATTAAACCAGCCGCTGTAAAACAAAACAACAAGTCATGTCAGAGGAAATTTAACATCAATAGATTGAGCGACAAAAATACAAATAACATCTTCAAAGAATCGCTCCAGCTCAATCTACCAAACAACGAAACCACCAGCACTGATGAAAAATGGGAACAAGTTAAAGAAGCTTACGTCAAAACTGCTACAGATGTGCTTGGATACCAAGACAAATCACGGAAACCATGGATTAGCGATGATACATGGAAGAAAATTGAAGAGAGTCGACAGCTCAAGTTGCAGTTGTGTCACCAGAACACAACCGAGATCCGCAACAAATATGAAAGCACAGCAAAACAAGTTAAAAAGATGGCAAGGAATGATCGCAGAAGATATACAGAAAGCATTCTCAAGACTGCGGAAACAGCAGCAGCTAATAGAAATATGCGCACACTACACAAATGCGTGAGAAAGGTCACCAACAAATATACAAACATTCCACCAATAAAGGATGAATCTGGTCAAACCCTCACAACTCATGAACAACAGCTAAATAGATGGAAAGAATACTTCGAAGACAACTGCCACCAACATGAAGTTAATTTGCAGTCTCTGGATGACAACTATAACGAAACTATCAGCACCCATCCACCAACGGAACGGGAAGTTAGAGATGCCATACAGAAACTCAAGAACAACAAATCTGCTGGTACAGATAATATATCAGCAGAATTACTCAAAGCAGATGTAAACACAACAGCAGAAGCTCTAACATAACACCACTATTAGCTGAGGTTTAACCATAACAATCCCAAAGAAAGGTGATCTAAGAGAATGCAAAAATTGGAGAGGTATATCTCTGCTCAACACAATAATGAAAATATCTCCATCAATTAACATGAAACTAAGAAATGAACAAGCCGGATTTAGGCCAGAAAGAAGCTGTACCGATCATATCAACACAATCCGTATCATCATTGAGCAATCAAATGAATGGAATTCACCATTGTATCTCCTCTTCGTCGACTTCGAACGCGCCTTCGACTCAATCAACAGGAGCGCAATATGGAAGACACTTTGTGAAATGGACATCACGAAGAAAATAGTTGATCTAATCAAAGAAAACAGAATACAATACAAAGGACAGCAAAGTGATGAATACTACAACCACCGAGGAGTGAGACAAGGCTGTGTACTATCCCCGCTACTATTCCTAATAGTACTAGATAGTATCATGAGAAAGCTCGATGATGCAAGTCCAAATGGAATTCAATGGAATACAACAAGACGGCTCAATGATCTAGACTACGCAGATGACATCTGTCTACTTACACACACACATACGGACATGCAGCAGAAAATACAGAAGCTATCAACCCTTGCACATGAAGTCGGTCTCAACATTAATATCAGAAAAACAAAGGCTATGAGATTGAACACCAAAACGATAACACCAATTACCATCAACAATACACAAGTGGACGAAGTTGACAAATTTGTGTACCTTGGTTGTACTGTAGCAAAAACAGGCGGGACTGAAGAAGATATCAGTCAGCGTATTAACAAAGCCAGAAATACGTTCACTATGCTTCACAAGATCTGGAATGCATCCGTCCTGTCAAGAAAGACAAAGCTACGAATGTTCAATGCATGTGTCAAGTCAGTACTGCTGTATGGGTGTGAAACGTGGAAACAAACAAGAAAGATCACAAATAAACTACAGGTGTTTGTGAACAAATGCCTGAGAAGACTGATCAAATGCTTCTGGTCAAACACCATCAGTAACCAGGAACTTCTACGGCAGACAGAGCAGCTAGACATTGAGACCGAGATAAAACAAAGAAAATGGAGATGGATAGGACATACACTGAGAAAATCAGTCGAAGATATAACAAGGATGTCCCTAGAGTGGAATCCACAAGGTAAAAGGAGAGTTGGAAGACCACCCATGACATGGAAGAAAACGGTGCTAGCTGAAGCAAAACAAATTGGTAAGACATGGGGTGAACTGAAAGCGATTGCCCCCAACAGAGTTAGATGGTCCAGTCTAGTAGACGCCCTATGCTCCTAAATGGAGATAAAGGAAAAAAAAAAAAAAAAAAAAAAAAAAATGAACCGTAACCGGAACGAAAAAATCATTTTTTTACGGTTCATGTAAAACGGTTTGCAGTGAAAATACAAACAAAAATATTCTAACAAAGAGCTGCTTATATATTATGAGTAAAATATTTTCATTTTGCATATAAAATTAGCTATAGGTACTACAATTTTGGTTTCTAATCTATTCCAAAATTTATTACATTTTTTTAAATTACCATGAAATCATGCAACAAATTTTTAGAGGCATATTGAACGGTTTCATAAAAAAGAATTTTAAATTTTAAAATGTCTTAAAATATCAACAAAAGCTTCATGTAAACGAAATCTGCCATCAAAGTTAAGCTCAAGTGGTGTAATGACGCTTACTCAAACGTTATTAGACATGAGATTCAAATCTCAAAATATTACGGTACTATGTTTGAAAAACTTCTTACTGAAGCCTGTATCGATGTTCTAGATTCAATAATTACTGAAGTTGTTTTTTTTTGAATTTTTGCATAAGAATACTGAAAATCCTTGATTTTGACATCGGAACTGAACCGGAACCGAACCGAAAACCGGAACGAAAAAATAAACTAAGGAACCAAACCGACAACCGGAACGAAATAATAGTCGGAACGAAACCGTAAACCGAAACGGAAAACATTTCGGTTCGAAACTCTGACTTGACCCCTTTTAATTTTGATTATTTTTTGTTTATAGATAGTCTTTCATAAATAAAAAATACAAGTTCTCTTAGAATTTTTTTTTCGACCAGGGGTCTTCACAGGGTGCCCCTCAATTTTTTGTTATTTTGTGATGTGAGTGCATTTTGACGAGCGATTGTAGAAAAACTACTGAATCGATTTTCATAAATGATATGTCGTTGAATAGGTATTAGAACAAAGTTTTTAAAAATGTACACTGTTAATTTTTTGAAATAATTTTTAATGGTGTAACATAAGAAAAAAACGGTGTAATTGAAAAAAAGATGGCATAGCCTTTTTTTTTTTAAAACTAAATTGAAAACTGACTTGTCACTCTTATAAAAAATAATTTGACAGTCTCGACTGCAAACAAAAAAACCGTATAAATAACAAAATCTATTTAGGAACTTTTGACTGGAGAAGTATTATGTTCGTATTATGTTATTATGGTCATAAAGTAAAAGATTGTATTTTAACATTAAATTACAAATATTTTATTATTGAATAAACTTTTTAAAGTATCATACAAATTATATATGTAGGTTAAAGAAAATAAATATAGTTATTAAAAATGATTTACTTATTTTACATTTAAAAGTTTCTTTTGAGTTGGAAAACATTTTTGCATTTATTGTCTTGGTATCTAATGGTATTTTTTTTTTTTTTTAACGGCGTTCATGCTCCATGTAGGAGCGTTGCCAGGCTAATCAGCTTCGAATATTCACCACGGTCATACGCAACAGCGACATAATTACCATGGCAGCCGATTTTTTTAAGGTCGTTTATTACGTCAGTCTCCCATTGTAGTCGTGGTCTACCTCGCGTTCGCCCACTCCCTGGGGTACTAACGTACATTTTTCTAATCATTCCAGACTGTGAATCGGCTCGTAGAACATGCCCAAACCAAGCAATCCTATTAGAACGGATACAACCTATTATATCAGGACCCTCAAGAAGGTCTCTGATCTCAAAGTTATATCGGGTTCTATACTCTCCATCGTCTGTCTTAAGTGGACCAAAAATGTAGCGTAGGACTTACGCTCAAATACAGAGAAATGCGATTCGTCATTTTGTGTAAGGGTCCACGTTTGTGACCCATACATGACAACCGGTCTAATCAATGTCTTGTATAACTTGAGCTTGGTGTTAGTTGATACATACGGTGATCCAAGGAGAGGTTTGATTGAGTAGAAAGTTCGATTACCTGCAGCGATTCGAGCTTTTATATCTGTAAGTATGCTGTTGTTTGAGTCAAGCATTGATCCCAAATATTTAAAAGATTCAACTCCCTCAATTCGTTCATCGCCGCACATCAAATCTTTCTTCTCAGACTCTCTTGAAACATTCATATGTTTGGTTTTATTGTAGTTAATTTGAAGACCAATTTTTCTAGCTCCACTCTCAAGCGACTTAAAAGTCTCACTCATAACAGCTTCACTTCGGCCGAGGATGACAACATCATCAGCGTATGCAATCATCTGTACTGAGTTTATTGACAAGATATTGTTGTTAGTCGGTAGTTTCTTTTGACGGCACACATATTCCAAGGCTAAATTAAAAAGTATAGGAGAGATAGCATCACCTTGTCTTAACCCGGAGTCGACTTTAAAAAACCTTGATATTTCGTTCTCTACTCGTACACAGCATTGAGAGTTCTGTACTGTCATTCTGCATAGTGATACCAGTTTACCAGGAATTCCCATTGAAACCAGAGCAGACCATAGAGTCTCTCGTTCGAGAGAGTCGTAGGCCTGTCTGAAATCAATGAAGAGTTGGTGCACTGGTGTGTTGAACTCTCGGCACTTTTCCAAAATCATCCTTATCGAGTAAAGGGCATCGGTGGTACCTCGGCCCCGCCGGAAGCCACACTGATATTCTCCAAACAGTTGTTCAGCAAAAGGATTGATTTTGGATAGCAAAATGTAAGAAAAGATCTTATATGCTGTGCAGAGTAGAGCGATTCCTCTGTAGTTTGCACATTGTAGGCGATTACCTTTTTTATGGATTGGTATCAGCATAGCTGTGTTCCAGTCCTGTGGCATGGCTTCAGTCCTCCATATCATTTGAACAAGTTCAAACAATCTTAAGGATAGAGTTTCACCACCATGTACAATCATTTCGGATGTTATATCGTCGATACCAGGTGCTTTATTGCATTTTAATTTTGACAGTGCCGCATCGAATTCCTCTTTGGTGGGTTCGTCTACATGTACCTTTGACGCACGAATAAGCTTTGCTCGTCGCCCGACTTGTTTCTGGTCACTTAAGTTGAGAAGATTCTCAAAATAAGCGGCCCAAGTGTCTAAAATATTTTTAAGGTCTACTTGTCTACTACCCCATCTTCGTTTTGAATAGCAGTCGATCTAGTTTGAGAGCCCTTCTTTAAGGTTTTAACCTGTTGAAAGAAGTTACGCGATTGATGTTCCTTATTGAAGCTTTCAATCTCCTCACACTTTCTCTTCCACCATTCTCTCTTCGTTCGTCTACATAACTTTGTAACGGCTTGTCTTGCCAGTTTACAGTTTTCATTCGTGGACCTGGTGTTGCGTCCTTGCAGACATTTCAGATAGCAATCTCTTTTGTATTGAATAGCGTCAAGACATGCTTGATCCATCCATGGCTTCTGGGAGTGGTTTTGTGGTCGTCCAAGTATTCCCTCAGCAGCGCTTAAAACAGCATCTTTGAGCAAATACCATGACTTATCGACGTCTCCATTAATGGTTTCTGATTTCTCTAATGTTTCGGCAATATGGTTTTGATATTTCTCTTCTGTTTCTGCATTCTTTAGTGATGAGATGTTAAATCGTTTCCGTTGATTGAATTTCGGAATGCTTGGGTTTGGGAAGTGGAACCTTATTTTAGCACATACAAGAAAGTGGTCACTTCCAATGTATGCACCTCTAAAGGATCGCACATCCAGAACACTCGAAAAGAAACGTGCTGTAACTTGCATGTGATCAATTTGATTTCGAGTGTTTCCATTCGGTGAGACCCATGTCTGCTTATGAATCGATCGGTGCGGAAAGAAAGTACTGGCAATTCTCAAATTATTTGATAATGCAAACTCAGTCATTCTCTCACCATTATCATTCGAATTCAAATGCAGACTGTTGGGGCCCACCACATTTCCATAAGAGATATCTCTTCCAACCTGCCCATTAAAGTCACCAAGAACCATAGTGAAGTCGCGTGTTGGTGTTTGTTTCATAACCTCTTCCAGCGCTATGTAGAAATTATCCTTCTCGTCGACGGTCTTAGCTTCAGTAGGTGCATGCACGGCAATAAGAGAAATATTGTTATATGTACCACGTACACGTAGGTAGCAAATCCTCTCACTGACCGGGATGAATTTCATCACGGCTTCTTGTATGCGTGCACCAACAAGAAAGCCAGTTCCAAATTCTCTTCGAGAAGGATGACCACTACAGTATAGAGAGTGACTATCCAAATCTTGTTTTCCGATTATTGGCTGTCTAATTTCTTGCAGAGCTATGATATCCATCCCATACCTCTCAGCCTCTGTTTCTAGACTTATAAGAGCATCAGGAGCGCTCAGGCTGCGCACGTTCCACGTTCCGATTCGGTAGTCTGGTCCTTTTTCACGTCCAGGTAAAATTCTGTTTTTGTCCGGGTCTGTTTTTCTTTTCTGATTTCCAAATTTAACAAATAATTTTTTTTCCGGGGTTAGGGTGTTAACCTTAGGCCCAACCCAAATTGTCGTGAATGGGTCCGTTTTGCATCTTAAGGTTACCAGAAACAACCTTTTGACACGTTTATATAGCGAGCCGCTTGATCCAAGACAGACGCCCGCTTCAAGCCGCCCCTAACATGGAGAACAGACGCTTGAGTCGCATTGGTTTTAAGGCGCCAATTCGCCATGATGTACCATGATCGACTAAGCAGTTTTTACCCTGCTTGTCTCCGGTACACCAACCTAATTCTGTCAGCATTAACCAGGCAGCACGGCGTGGACGTCGAATTTCGGATTTCGCTACCCTAATGGTATAAAAGAATGAAATTTTTGAGTTCCACTTATAGTAATCGCATTTTTATATCGATTTTGTAATTTTTTTTGTTAATTGATATTCATTTTTATCGGCGTATCCAAAGTTCATGGTAGATTCCCATTTTAAAGCCCATTCGAAAAGTTTTTTTGGTGTATCAATAATATCTTTGCGACCTATACTATAACGGTGTGCAACACGCTTCAGGTGCTGTATATATTCACTTGCGTCACTTTTAAAATAAATGACAAATGGATGAATAGTAGCTTGTGAATTATTATAATAATAGCCTTGAACCGCATTCTGAATTATGAAGCCGTAGTTTTCAGAAAAATCCCCTTGAACGAAGCACTTCCTGCTTCTAATTTTTTTTCCTTGATGAATGTAGATTGCTGTTTTGCTATAAAGTTGTGTGGTATCAAAATTTGTAAACGGTAAATAAATTTTTTCATAAATTCTTCTACAGTTTCTATTAAAGTATCCAAATTGCATCGATCAGTGGTACAGTATTCCATTGTTGATATTTGACTTGAAGGATTCCTTTAACGTCAAAATCATTTAGTAATTTTGTTTCCAGTTCTTGAAGTTTTTTTGAACATTCATTGCACTTCAAAGTATGACAATCTTCTGTTAATTCACCACATGAAACAAAGTCAATGTTTTATAATTCTGGAAAGCAGCATCATTAATTCAAGACATCTTAGAGTGTTGAATCATTAGTTTCATATTTTGATGTATGGTACACACGCACACATTATGAACTCCTTGGGATAATTTTATACATTCTTGTGGTAGAAGGCACGTGAATTTAGTAAATCCTATTTTCACATCACTAAACTTATTTTTAAACTCTACATAAGCTTCATTTAATGTACATAGCAATAAGCGCTTTTGTGTTTTTATGCGCTCATCTCCTTTTTTAAAAGATATTGCATCTCGTTTGCCTGGCAATAATCTACTGATTTCATCACTTTTATAGAACTGCTCCACAACATTTATATCTGTTGTGGATACACCTCTTTTATCCGTCGCAGATGAATGCTGAAAATTATTTTAATGTAGAGTTTTACTTTTTTCAACCAAATGACGCGTAGCATTACTGTTGTTTGTTATTATAATTATATTGTTATTATAATTATATTATTATATTTAAAAATATAATAATTTATATTATTATATTTAAAAAAAATTCTACTTGAAGTCGTATTTTTCATTTATCAAAGGCTATCTATAAACTAAAAATAAACCAAATTAAAAAGGGTCAAGTCAAAATGTCGCAAAATTTTGCTAAACTTGACTGAAATTGCTTTTTAAAAAGTTCATTTAATAATAAAATATTTGATATTTAACATAAAAAAAAATCTGAATCTAAAAATCGCCATTTTTATAATTTTCCTTAAGAACAAAAAAAACTGATTCCCGACAGTCATATGCACAACGAATTTTATCTTTAAAACAAAAACTAACGCTAGTCCCAAACTTTCACAAGTGGTTAGATATAAAATAAGCTTCAATTTAATTTAAAAAAAAAAGCTATGCCATCTTTTTTTCAGTTACACCGTTTTATTCTTATGTTACACCGTTAAAAATTATTTCAAAAAACTAACAGTGTACATTTTTAAAAACTTTGTTCTAATACCTATTCAACGACATATCATTTATGAAAATCGATTCAGTAGTTTTTCTACAATCGCTCGTCAAAATGCACTCACATCACAAAATAACAAAAAATTGGGGGAAACCTTTGAAGAGTCCTAGTCAAAAAAAAATTCTAAGAGAACTTGTATTTTTTATTTATGAAAGACTATCCATAAATAAAAAATAATCAAAATTAAAAGGGGTCAAGTCAAAATTTCCCAAAAACTTGCTGAACTTGCGTGAAATTGCTCATATATGGAGCATTCTGTGTCAACTTCCACCCCCCATCTGCCAAAAATTGGAGCAAATTTCGAAAATTTGTTTAAGTTCATTTTATAACCTACAATACAACTTTGTTTGTTTATTTTAGCCATGATTTTTTTTTTTGGAAATTCAATATGGTGGATCAGTATGGCGGCTGCAATTTAGTCACCTTAACGTAAAAGAATATTTTCTTCGATGCTGCACTTGTAAAATCATCAGATCATTTAATACAAACTTTTTTTTTGCTTCTTTGCTTGCTAAACACGAAAATAACCTTACTTTTTGAGTCAATCAGATGAAAAATATTTAAAATTTTACGACAACTTGGGTGATCGGTGAACTCAAAACACAGTTTTTAATAGTTTTTTGGGGCTCAAGAGCAAAAAGTTGAATTTTTAGTACAAGGTATGACTATATCCGAGCTTAGAAAAATTGGAGACATTGAAATAATGTTTTTTACACTTCCACCACAAATTAGGTATCCCTTATAAAAAAGAAATACTTTTTGGGAGTTTTTGTATAGTTAAGGGACCAATTGTGAAATTTTAGTTGATGGTGATGTAGTTTTTTGTATTATCTCGCCAAGACGGCATTAAAAAAAATATTGTCTTGCATATTTTTTCTTCATCTTTGAAATTAGGTAATTTCAACTGGCGGATAATATTTAGGAACACCCTGTACATCATAAATACAACTTGCAATTAAAGGAGTTTTATTAAGTTAATACATAACTGCGTATAATAATATTAAATAGCAATTTGTAATTATGAAATATTTACAAAAAAAAAAACAATTAATTTAATTAACAATAACAATACCGATTTTTTCTCATTTATTTTCTAATATTTTATAGCAAATAAATTAACCATAAAAGTGAGTTCTTGTTCAAATCACGCATACACAAATAACTTTTAAATTAAAAATATGAGTTTTTAATTTAATAATTTTGAGCTTAGGAACAAATGCTTTCGTATTTGAATCAAAAATGCAACATTTTGGAATTAAAAATTTTGTTATTTAAATCAAATATTTTAGTTTTTAATTTAAAATGCATGTCTTTAAATTTAAAGTTTTTACGTCTTTAAATCTAAAATATACGTGTTTGAGTTGATCCTTAAAAATAAATATTTACATGCTTGAATTAAAATGAGTTTTAATTTTAAATTGGCGCTATAAGTTCACGAATTTTTCTGTGCTAAATGTGGTAATATAATAACATGTTTTTGAATTTACTATTCGCGTTTTAAAATCAAACATTCATTTCATAAATTTAATAATAGAAGTTTTTGGATTAAAAATTTTCGTATTAAAATCAAATATTTATGGTTTTAAAACAAAAATGCCATTTTTAAAAGTTTTGACATTTCTGTCTCTCTGTGAAACGTAATCTATATTTTGGTATAAAAGAGTAATGACATGACAAAACACGTTTATTTTATTCCGATTCAACATTTTATAATTTCAAATCAACATTTTTTTTTATAATTTAACATTTGGAGTTATATAAAATCCAACATGTAAAATTATTAACTCTAAATGTTAAATTATAAAAAAAATGTTGATTTGAAAATTATAAAATGTTGAATCAGAATAAAATAAACGTGTTTTGTCATGCGAAATTGAAAAAAATATATATGTAGTCACATTTCCTTTCTCGAAGTACGTGGACGTGAATTTAGTTTTAAAATTGTTCAATATATTAATATTTTTAACATAAAAAGTGAGTGAAAATAATAATAATTTTAATATTAAATGCAATTCGTGTTCTAGACAACGCAAAACGTATAGGTGAAATTTTAAAGTATTTAATTTTAGAACAGGGTGGTCTGAAAGATTTCTTGGAAATTCATGTTTATGGTAAGCTAGAAATCAAATTGTAGGAGAACGACTCATCTGATATCAACCATTTTTTGAGCATTGGTAAGGTAATTAGCTCATTAAAATCAAAATATACAGTAAATTCGTACTAACACCAGTTATTATAAATATTATGAAATAAATTATTTTATTTGTTGCATAATGCAAAAATTTTCTTTAAATTTTGGCACGATTGCAACAATAAAATAAAAAAATGCTAAACCTATGACATCAGCGCCATCTCTAAAAACATTATTTCATTAAATTATAACTTATTCATCAAGTAAAAGTATAAAGTAAGCTTATAGTTTTGTTTTTATTAAATAGACCGATAGGACAGTTAATTGTCTTTCAATTAATAATTATTTCAGTCAATTGTCTTATCAATTGTCTTTCACCGTTGATATCGGCTGATCCGTTCTCTTGTAATTTTATTTAAATATAATAATATAAAGTTACCAGGCTTTAAATTTGTCAGAAAAATTTCGAACCACCCTTTTCTCGTATTTTTTATTTCACTTATACAACTTGTACGCCAAATATGAACTCGATCAAAAATGGTCGGGTACAGCGTCGGTCGTCCAAATCACGAAATCCATCCTTAATAAACTGATAATTTATTCGGATATTACTTAAAGTGTAAATTATTTAAATTATGAAACAAATTAAATAATTTTAGTGCTACAGCAAGATGAGGAGTTGCATGCCCTTCTATTGGAATTTGACTTGGAAGAATTATTCCCTTTATTAATAGGTAATTTATGAGAACTATACGTATGCTAAAAGTTTATTAATTTTTATTTATAATTTTAATAAATTTAATTTTAATTTGCAACATCCTAGAAAAAGGTGTAACATTCGAGAAGTTGCAATATTTAACAAAGGAAGACATTGCAGAAATGATCAAAAAAATTGGATTACGAGCAGAATTCCGCGAAAAACTTTTTAAGTGGAGAAATCAGAAGGTATAACTACACCCTTTAATTAATAATAAGAACTGAATCTAAAAATTCATGGTGCAAATTATGAAATTTAGTGCGATACACTCAATTGTCGATGGCTCTAGTTTCGAACCAATAAGAAAGTTTTAAACTTTACAAAAGTTTATCATTCTCATCAGGACTAGCCGACTAGATAAACTACCAAAAAATGTGAACGCCTATAAACATAAAATTAGTCTATTGTTATAGCGAATCATAAAGAAATCAAAAACATTACAATAACATGTATTTATGAGATTCAGATTCGTTTGAAACTAGATCGACATTAGATCGATTGATGAATTGGTTCGAAACTAGATCGATCGACTATTGACAAATTTTTTGTCAATATCGTTTACTTTTGTTTATGTAATATAATTAATAAAATAGTATCCAGAAAGAACACAAATGATTTCATCTATCTCAAGAGTTTTTCAATGGCTTCAATCCACATCAACGTATAATAATACGTTAAAAAGAAATGTTAGAGATTTGCAATACAAGGTATCTTCGAAATTAGCTTTTGGCATTTCGTTTAATTTGATATTAATTTAAATAAATATACTTCTTAGAGTGTGCGTGATATATTGCTAAGCTCCGTCACTGGAAATGGGATACTAAATTATTACAATCAACATAAAGAATTACTAGAAGCACAACAAAAAAGTCTTTTGAATTGCATTTTCGAATACTATAACGATGGAGAAAATGATGAAACCTTTATCTCAAAACCGTCAGAAATGGAAAGAATAGCCGACGAAATTGTTGAATTATTTCCATCTGAAGATAAGGTCAGTATGATATTTTGGTATTATTTAAAAAGATTTATAAAATAAATAATGATAAAGTACTTTTTTCTAGAATTTTTATTACATTCAAAAGCAACTTGCAAACGGTCCTAATCCTAAAGGAAAATTATTTAACCGTTTCAAAAACGTTAACAGAGGAAAACGATGTTGCAAACCTAAAACTGACACATCAATTTCTGATATAAGCACAGTTGATGAAAGAAAAGGCGATCTCGATGAAGTCACAGCAAAGACGGTTAGAAATCAACAAATTACAACAGATCAACCAGGATCCACATAAGTATGCATTGATTCTCCTATCTACTATCTAAAAACAGACAAAATCAACAATAATATAAGTTGTCAAAATAGGAATTTTGTTTATATATTCCTTAAATATAAATTTAAATTCAATAATTTGTGACATTGTAATAATAATTAATAGAAAATCATTTAATAAAAATAATATAATATGGAAATATTTTTGAGTTTAATTTTATCAGTAATATAATGTTGATTCAAAATTTTCATGTGAACATTTTACACTAATACTCCATCAATGGCTTCATGTCTCAACATTTTAAAATGTGAAATTTCAAAAGCAAATTATAAGGAAAATGTTATTTTGAAGTGTTCGAAATATCAAAAATGATATGATATTTTAAATGTTAGCGGGAAATTATAACTTGAAAATGTTAGTTTCAACTCGCTTTTAAATTTTTTTTTAGTGTCAAACGCTTTCCAAATTTTATCGTCACCGACCCCGTAAAAAAATCGTAAAAAACCTCAAATTTGACAAGCCTCAAATTTGACCGTTTTGAAAACTCCTAAGGACATACTCGAAATAAAGTCTTCAAGAGTTAATACGAGAGAACTTCATTAGAAATCCAAAATAGTCCCAACACTATCTCAAATTGTCCCAAAACAAGGAGTTTAACAACACCAAGAACTGGGGTCTGGAAAACATTCCTCCTATAACACTACTCCTAAAAACGTTTTCCAAAGAACTTTCTCACCCACTCTAACCAACATTTCCTATAAATCTGGCATTTTTCTTTCGTGCTAGAAGTTGGCAATTGTCTCTCCTAAAAAAAAGGATGAAATATATTTCAGATATTTCAAATTATAAACCAATAGTCGTTTACTCCTAGTCCTATCTTAAATATTTGAGCACCACTATATTAATTCACATATATACAAATTTTTGGAAAACTACTGGTCGTATCTGACAGCCAAAATATACTTGTAACGCGATAGCAAATATTTGACACAATATGGCACGATAGCAAACATTTGACATAAATTCTATTTACCAAACAGGTAACGAAACAGGTACAAAAAAAGCAAAGTTTTTTTGCTTTTTTTGTAGCAGATATATACAGAGAAAACGTAAATACCGAATATATGAAAATTGAGAAAAAATTTTTCATAACAAATCGTTCAAATTCAATTTCTATTTCCTCCATGTGGATTTGTTTTTCAATGTTTATATTTACAACCCCAAACTTTTTTATTAGGTAGCGAAAGACGAAATTCAACGTCAACGCTAAGCTACCTGGGTAATACTGATAGAATTAGGATGGTGTACTGGTGACTGGCAGAGTAAAAACTGCTTACTCAATAAAGCTACACCACGGTGAACTGGCGCCTGAAGACCAATGATACACAAGTGTCTGTTCTCCACATGAGGAGCGGCTTCAAGCGATTTTCTTAAATCAAGCGGCTCGCTACAAGGTTGTTCTGATAACCTTAACATCAGAACGGATCTATTCACGAAAATTTTGGTTGGGCTTCAGAGAATGCCTTCAACCCGAAAAAAAAAATTTACGTAGCAGTTGTTTCTGAAATAACTCCACCCGCTTTTACCGATTCGATATTATGGATATGATTTTTTATCGATTTGTCTCTACATGATACATAATCAATTCAATGGTTGTTTCTTTTTCATTTCTTTCCTCGCGTTTTTTTCCGTAGTTTTTTTTAGATACATGCTTTTGGAAAATTTATTTGTCAGACATTCGATGAGATTTGAGAATTATTTAAGATGAGAATAGCTCTCAATTTTTTTTGATGTTTTTGCGGTGAATATCGAATTATAATTTCTTTATTTGTATTGTGAATGTTGGTCATTCTGTTGGTGCAAATCAAATACTCATGTAAATACAAAGAAAGAATTATTATTTGTTTATTTCATAAAAGTCAGTTCGTGAATAATTAAGATAACGCTTTAAGCATCTTTTTTTAAATTTTTGATTTAAAATTCTAACAAAATTTAAATTCATTAGGAAAAATTAGTTAAACTGAGTTTTTAAGTAATTTAAACTCAAAACTACTAGAAAAATGGAATTTTTTAAAAACATTTATAGTAAAATTTACTAGCGCAATGTAAATTAAATTTCATTGAGGAAAAAATGGTAGTCGTACAGTAACCTTTCATGGACATATTGTAGTTGCTCTAATAAATTTAATGATACTAAATTTTGTAGGATAAGATTATAAAAAAAATGAATATTGTGTTATAACATTTAGAATACAATAAATTAAAAGAAAAAAATTTATCATGAATTTTAGTTAATTCAGTGAATCACAGTTATTTCTTTTTGGTTATAATTTGTGACAGTAAACATTTTACCTTAAAACAATTGGATATAATATGCTGGCATTTTATGTACTTCCATTAGCATTGGCAATATCGTACGGGAACCCAATATGTTGCGTTTATAGAATAATAGATATCAACATGTTCACTATTATCAGTGAGTAAAAGTTTTCTTTATTATTGTAACTAGTTCAGGAAGTGGTCTTTCCCAACAGTAACATCAGTAACAGAAATACAGGCTATATCAACAACATTGGATGAATTTAAAACCAGTTAACAAATATCGTACAAGATCTGCCGTTTGGTGGTAGTAATAAATTATCCGTTTTTACATTCTTTTGACCACAGTTGTGGTAGTTCCTTGGCAATCGTATAATGTTCACTCTCGAAGCTATTGTCCAATATTGAGTAATTACTTATGACCAACTATCGCCTATACATTGGCGCAACTACTGCATAATATTAAATAATTGTTTCGGTGCATCAATTGACTGTATCGCAGCTATTATTTTAAGTGCAATAGGTTCCTCAGTATGGTTGGCTAGGGATGAAGTGGGTGAAAAGTTAGATTAAATATGAACTAATGAAGTGAGTGAAATATAATAATTAATTAATATGAGTGAAATATAATAATTAATATAATAAATAATTTTGGTTGAACATTTAATAAATCTATATTAAAGTATTGTATGTGACGGTCTTGGTTCATCTGTATTAAGGGGTCATCAGAGTCTATGGTCACTACTTATTTAAATCCGTTCTCTGGTTAATGTTGTTTGCGTTCAATTCTGCTTTTGTACTGGACTGGTGAAATACCTATTCGAATTCACAAAATTGAAGCTAGTCGAAATTAAAACTCGCAAGGCAAGTAGTTCCCCTAAAATTGCTGATAGTGATTGCACTATCAGGATCAGTGTTCATAACAAAAAAAAAATTTTTTAATTAAAAATCAGAAAGAGAATAACAGACCCATCCGAACACAAAAATTGCGAGTGACCGTGGTGAGTAATCAAAGCTGATCAGCTTGGCAACGCTCCTACATGGAGCATTAAAGCTACAAAAAACATTTTTATTAAATTATAAATTAAAATCGATTAATTTAAAATGTCAAAAAATATTAAATGTTTTCTTCATACTTGTGCTAATTTTCATAAAATGAATTACAATAGTTACAAAAGTAATTTAAATTTATTGAGCTATTTCCACTTTTTATTATTTAAGTCAAATATTTTTTTTTCAATAAAATGTGTTGTTGCCTACTATCAATACAACAACACATAAAAACCTTTTAATTGGTAAAATGCTGATGAAATTATTTCGTGTTTAAAATATTTATAGTAAAACACTATCTCAGCTTCTGTTTTTTATTTTAATTTAATTATTGTTTTTAACATATTTATTTCGCCTCCATGGCATATCAGAAAATATCTTATAAAAGATTTAATTTTGAGTATTCTAATGGCTGTAAAACTGTAATGGCGAGTTGAAAAAAAAATATTGGTTTTGTATTCAAAAAATTAAATAAGTTAAATAAATTAACATAAAACACATAGAATAAGAAGTTACTACTTACATTATACTATTAATTTACTTTTAATATATTAAAAACTAATTTACAAACAGAGATATATGAAGGTTCGTTTCATCGAGTGGGATAATGTGTCATCATTAAAGAATATTCCAGAGCTAAGACTGAGGAGAGTGCTACCGTTGACACTTCATTCACCAGCACCCTTAAGATATCACATTGTCAAGCTATGTCACTGATGTTGGCAGTTGTATGTGCTACCTCACATTAACTGGTATGTCAATAGCAAGGACTGGAGTACGCAGGGCTGCCACACCCGTAGTTCAAAAATTGAAAAAGTTACAAATCAATAAAAACTGACTCAACTGATTTTAAAAAGGACAAACAATATTTTCTAAAGACATGAAGAAATATTTATGTTATGAATGTCTCAATATATATTATGTAAATTTGCCGACAAACCTTTTTCGATAAATTTATTTTCCATTGATGAACTTTTAAAAAACTAGGTTTAGTTATAACAAAAGTCAAAATGTCATTTTTCCCCTGCGCAGAATCTATTATTGTTAGTGATTAAATTATGGTGACAATTACATTGTTTTCGACCACCCTGCTTCCCACCTGCCGTTTCATCAATTCATTTTCACTTCATTCGTGTTCGATTTGACTGAAGTAACTGAAACAACTGAAAGATTGTATGCAATTGTTGTTGTATGTTTAGTTATTTCAGTCAAATTGAACGCACCTTTCGTCTTCTGTGTTCGAACTTCTTATAAATTTATCGGGCTACATTTTTTCGTATGCAAACTGAATTTTGGTGTGCTACCCATATCTAAGTCTTTAAATTTGATTATGTTTTTCTTTTTTTTTTATTCAAAGTAAGGCATGTTTAGTGTTAATTATAATAAATTATAAATTAACGTCTCTGAATATCCGAAGATACCATGCCAACTAGGGATAAGAATGGAATGCAAATTAAGATTCTCTGAGAAATTTATGAACGTTAACTTTAAAGCCTTGAGGATTAAATTCATCAGGGAAAACCCAGGAAGGTAAGGCATTCCAAAGATGAGAGACTCTGTTGAAAAAGTCACGTTGGAAGGCTACAGTTCTACACCTAATTATTTGAACTGTAAAGGGATACGCTGCTACGTTTGCTCTGGTGTGACGCGAAAGGTTTGCTGATTTAGGTAAAATCGATTTGATCTCTTCAGAAGCTCGTTCATCCATAATATATTTATAAAATATAGTCAAATCAGCAACATTTCTTCTGTGCTGCAAGGAATCAAGACCCTTAGTAAGACTTGGGTAACCAATGAGTTTAATAGCTCTACGCTGTACAGAATCAAGGCAGTTGAGACTACTCAAGTAAGCTCCACCCCATATGTGAGAACAGTATTCCATGCAGGGACGTATAAAAGATTTATAAACTAAAAGAAGTTGTTCGCTATCGAAAAACTTACGACATCGCCCCAAAAATCCTAACTTTTGAAAAGCATTCTTAGCCAGATTAAAAATATGAGAATTCCACTTCATATTATTTTCTATCTCAACTCCTAGAAGTCTGACAGACTCATTCTTTAAAAGATTTTTGGGGCCAAACGTTAATGGAAAAGGATTGGGTGTCGTTATCCTAGAAAAATGACAAACCTGTGTTTTGCTTGTATTGAATTCAACACTGTTAGCAATACCCCAATCCATAATTGTTTTAAGATCAGTGTTAAGGGAATCTATCAATTTTGACCTACACTCACTAAGCGCTAAGGGTGCATATAATTTAGGTGCTTCATGAGACGCATGAAGCGTGCTATCATCAGCAAAACTATGTATAGGATGAACCGTTGAGTCCAACAAATCATTAATATAGATAAGAAAAAGAGTTGGTGACAAAGCGGAACCCTGAGGAACTCCTGCATTAGTTGAAAAAGTATACGATGATACACCGTCAACATTGACCCGAAATTTTCGATCAGATATAAAGCTCTGTGTCCAAGATATAAGCTGCTCGTCTAAACCATAGGATCTCAATTTGCATATAAGGTTGTTATGCCAAACTTTGTCAAATGCCTTGGAAATATCAAGAGCAACACCGAATGTTTCTCCAAAGTTTTCAAGCGACTTGTTCCAGATATGAGTGACAAAAGACAGCAAATCTCCCCTCGCTCTTCCTTTTCGAAATCCATATTGTCTCTCATTAATTAATTTGGAAGACTCTAAGAAGCTCATTAAATTAAAATTGACATATTTCTCAAAAATTTTAGCAACTACCGATAAAATTGAAATGGGTCTGTAATTCGTAGGATCAGTCTTGCTGCCCTTTTTTGAAACTGGCTGTACACTAGCCATTTTCCAAATTTCAGGAAAAATTCCTTTCTTATATGACGTTTCGCGTTTAGCATCGTTGCATCGTTACATTACGTCGCTGTGAAGCTATGTCCAAATGCACTTGTTAATGAAAATTTCATTGCTTTTGAAAACGAAGAAAATAAATGTGGCATCACTTTCGTTGAAAAAAATTTGCATTCAAAATTTTCCACAATTTTTTATAAATTATATTCAATAAAAGAAGAATAAATTTATTTGTTTCAATTTTTTTACAATATATTTTGTTTTTATTATATTGGTTTCGGTGAACAAGCTGGCTAGTTTTTTTACAATAATCATAAAGATATTGTTCTTTCATTAATTTGTTGTGTATGATGTCATTACAGGCTGACATTTGATTTTTTTTAAGCGCGAAATGTTTTTCAATATAAATATAATGATGCATGTTGTATTTGCAAATACCCAGTGGTGACATCATATGATAAAAATACTAGTTGTCTCCTGAAAGGTAACGAGTATAATATAATGATGAGACAATAATTGAATCCTTTCCTTTTTTTTTGTTTCAGATAGGCTCTTAATACATATAAGCATTGTTATTTTATAATTATTATTCAGTCAGTATTTGATTTTGAATCAAATGAATTATGTTTTAATCTTGGATCGTGTTAGATCAAAATTTTTCTAAACGGTCGGTGAACTTGATAAAATAATTGATTTAAATTTGATTCGAATTTGTTTTGAATTATATTCTTGTATAGAAAAGTTATAAAAACAACAAATGTTTGTTTTATTGTAGAAATGTTTGTAAATCAATCTGAAAACAACAGTTACAAATAATTATAAAAATTTAAATAATTTAAACAAAAACAAAATTTTTACGAATCTGTTATTATTTTTGGAAATTATAACCTTATAGTTGTGTAGTCGCAAAACAAGCAAAAAAGTTCTTTCATGTTGTGGTTGTTAGTGAAGATGAAATAGGGTGAACATTTTTTTTTTGCTTTTAACCTGTAAGAAGTAAAAAGATATTGAGTCGCTATTATCGAACTTGGAGAATCAGGGAAGTTACATTCCTAAACAAAGGGGAATCATTCCATAGTATTGCTTTTGGGGAATCAACGATAATGTATGAATTTAAACTGGGTGATGTCAGAAAAATAGTGAAGACCATCAAAATACCATTAAGCAAATTAAGTTAAGTTACTAGTTTTGGTTATTTTCTTTATATTTTGCAATTTTTGGTTCCAGTTTTTTTATATATGGGTAGTTCTACAAACATAGGAATTTTGGACGGCTCTGCTTATTTCGTATATTAATATAAAAAAAAAAAATTTTTTTTCAAATGAAATTTGTAAACCTAAGCTATGTCTAGCTGGTCACCCAAAATAAACCCGTTTCAAAATATATGTCTTAGAAAAAAAATTATTCAAAACGTCAAATTATCAGTCCCCTGGCGTGTCCCACCTTGAAATTCAAAGCTGGTAAACTAAATAATCAATGATTCTAAGTGTGTAGAGACAAATTAACTCTGCAGTAATAATTTTGAATAATGATGCTTTAATAATGTGTAAATAATCATAACATTACTCTATATTTCATATAAGATATATCCTATTAAAGTTTGTCCCACCAATTTGTTATTATTCTCCTGCCCAATCAAAACACATTAAAAATATTGGAAATTCATATTTCTATCAAGTTATCGCTCGTCACAGGAATTAATTAAAGTTCAATAAATATAAAATTGCAAGTGTTTTACTTGGTCCGAGGTTTTATCATTCAAAACAGTCATCATTAGTAGCAAGATCGTGTGTTGTCCAGTCAAATTATCAGTCGCCTGGCAAGTATTTTCGTAAAAAGTATTTTAATTACAGGTAATTTTGTAATTTTATACGTCGTGAAAATGTATTGCCTTGGTATAGAATCCGTTTATTTTTTTTTTTTAGACGTAATTTTGTCATTTTTAAGCGAAATACTGATAAATTATCAGTCCCCTGTTCTCAGTCCTCTGGAAGATTTAAAAGCGGGCAGACTTAGACAAATGTTTATTTCGTATTTTGAGATAATATTGAGATAATTTTGAGTTAATTTAGGATTTAGGATTAAGAAGGATATTTTTTAATTTTGACTCTTGTATTTTTTTTTTTTGTTTCTTTTTTTTTTTTTTTTGTTTTTTTTTTGACTGGCCACATTCAGAAAAGTTGAAAGAACGTCATCAACTTTAACTAAAACTAGTTGCCAGAACTTATACACAAAAAACATGTCGTGCTGTAATTAGCTCAATTTTCTTCCTTCGTGTGTAGAACTACCCATATATATATATTGATAAAACTACTTTTCGTTAATTCACTTTACTTTTTGAGGTGACATTAAGAATATGAATTCGTAGATTCTAACCTTTATCAGAGATTTTCCTGGGCCAGAGGCCACATTATTATTTGGATTTTTTTCATAAATATTAATTCCGGCATAACCGTAATAACGGGTATAACAAATTCATTCACAAACGAAACTTGTATGCATCCAATAAACATAAAAACTAAGTGAGAAAAATCACCTGTTGTATGGGATCCAGCATACCCTTTGTACAATGTAGCCCTTTGTAGAATTTTGAAATTAATCCAGATCTTCCATTTCAAGTGTGTAACGACCAAAAAAAATCTGATCAGCGGACATTTTCTTTTAAAATCTAAAATAAATAGTTCTCAAATAATCACACATATTTCGTACTATCAAACAGCTTGCGATTCCTTTCATAAAATAACATCTGTCTATTTATGACGTTCCACTGTTATGCATAATTTTTTTTTATTATTTTAAAGCATTTAACGATTCTTATATTTCGGTAATTAATCAATTATTTTTTTTTATTATTATTTTTCGTTTTTCATGTAAGACAAATGTGTTTTTGTTTTTTGTTAAACGGATATTAAAATAAAGTTAATTGATCTGCACAGGTGCGTTGTAATATTAATCGTTGATCGAATTTTGAAGGACCCTATGTATATATATTTTTTTTGATATTATGGCTTTATTTGAAAAATGAGACAACTAAACACAATGATGAAATAAATATATTTTAAAAAAAAAATCGTTCTGTGAAACGATTTTAATCATAATTTTAGTTAAGTTTTAACTTTCAAAGATAAAAATTAGAAAAGTATAATTTTTATGTCTCGAGCGTTAGAGAATACTTTTTGTCTTTTGGTGAAGAATATTTATAGCTTTTGAAAATATATATTATTTTAATTCTGGCTTTACGATTTATTTTTTGAAAAAAATTGAACTTTTTACATTTGGCTATCAAGTTAGTGTAAATAAAAAGTAAATTGTATTTGTTTTTGTAATGATAGAAACAAAAAATTAGTGCATTTTAATCATGTGTATTAATTTATTTTAAAGACTTCGAATTTTATTCTATTGAAATCAGTGTATTAATTTATTTTAAAGACTTCGAATTTTATTCTATTGAAATCAGTTCAAAAATCAGTTCACCAATACAAAAAAAAGGGGATTTTTGAGAACAATTAAACTCAAGTAAGTAAGGAAATTATTGGAATATTTTCAATTCAAAGGTATGGTTGGTTATGGAATTTATGTTTCAATGAAGAAAAAGCTCTTGGATTTAATATAAATCGGTTGTAACAGTATACATATTGAGTTACTGTTGGTATAATTATAGAAACTGCGACAAGATACAAGTTACAGTGCATACATTTGGTACCTTTTTACATTGGAACGAATTAAATAACAGGCAACTAAACTCAGGCTTCTAGTTACATATTGGAAATAGAATGGATGGTTTTTTTTATACACAAATCAGCTTTGACTGTAACAAAAAATCGCTACCTAAGATTTACAAATAGTAATATTTCACAAAAACATTTAAATTAACCAAACCAATAAATATTATAATTAAATTTATATCCACACATATTATTGCCAATTTTTCTAACATCAAATAAATTCGGTTAAAGATTTTTAATCGCCCACATATATACATATATATTATTTTGTATTTCTAGATTTACTTTGTGTTACTTTGATTTCCATATGAAATAATAATAACAAAAAAGGTTATTAAGTCCTTTTTTATTTAAAAATAATTTTATTAGGTTAATTAATAAGAAAAAAACACAATCTCAGAGAAAGTTTATGGATAGAAAAATATAAATAAATTAACTTTAGTTATTGCGATTTAAGTCGTTGCAGTTGACAGTTGGTGTTGCAACTAAAGTAGTTGATTAAAAAGTTTTAATGGAAACAAAAATTGAAAAGAGAGGTTTTCACTGGAATTGAGATAAAGTTACAAATCTGATTGGCAACCTTTATATTAGTACTGAACAAGTTGGAGGAATAAGGGATTTTCTGTGAGTTTGAGTTGTACAATTTCGATAGAAGTATTTTGAGTAATTATGATAAGTTATGGATTATAACGTCTCTAAATATCCGAAGATATCATGTCAGTATTCTTGATGATGACACGATACTGCTTCCATGAAAAAATTATCTTCCTTAGTCTATCTTTGAATTAAATAGGCGAGTGGTTACTCAGGCTGGCTTAAGACTTGGAGATCACGGGATCAACCCCCGGTAGAGTAAATGGTATTTTTATAAACTTTTCTTGGAAATAAGTAAATGAAAAACAAAAGGTTTTCTATCTACGTTGTGAATTCAATACTATTTAAAAATTAAAAGTTCTCAATCTAAAATTATTTTAAACATAAGTTTAAGAAATTCATCAAATTGGATTTTTTGTCAATGAGTGTTGAGTATGGAGAACATATTTTTGGTTATTCATGAGACCCATGCAGCGTTCTATCTTCGACGAAGTTATGAATATGTAAATGTTACAAAGTTTATGAATGAAAAGTGAATAATTCAGATTTGAGATAAGAGTTAAATAGAGATAAGAGCAATTTTTCATTCTATTCAATTGAAAACATCCAGTTTTAGTGACTAATAATTCCTAAATCTAAGTTAATATGGTCTTATGAGTTTAAACAGAATATTTTCGTTGGAAATTTGGAAATGTTTTAGATGTATAGTTATTTATCAACCACAACTGATTTCATTTTATTTTTACTAAAAATTACATGCATAAAAAAATGATAGATATTTGTAGTGTTTTGGGATAAAAATTGTTTGGTAAATTTTACATTTACATAGATCAAGCAGTTTCGGTTAATATATTTAATTTGTTTTTAAAATTTGTTTGATAATTCTAGTTCTATTTAACTTTTTTTAATTAAACTTATCTGATTAATCCTGTTCTAATTGTACATAAATCTGTCTGGCCAAAAAATCTACCTAGTTTTGCGGGCATCCTTCCACTTTGACTTTTTTTAATATTAATTGTTTTTATTTTAAGAGTTTTTTTTCAATATTTTTTAACAATTAAAATAAAAAAGCAAAATTTTATTATACTTTTGGCCAATATTATATATAATATTATATACTTTTGTCCAATAAATTTTAGCATTAAGTTTTATCGTTTTGTAATAGAAAGGTTAATATAATGTAAACTCAATTGATTGTTGTGTATAGTTTTTAACTTTACAAGTAACTTTTTTTGTAAAATTTTTATATTTAATCTTAAAAAATATCGAGAAAAAAAAATTTTAAAATTAGAATTAGAAGAAGAAAAAAAAATCCATTCAATTTGATGCGGGATAACACCAAGATCTCAATTAAAAATTAAACCGTTTGCGAAACTAAAGCGTTATTCTTCATTACCACCGCTTTCGGGAGGACACGAAAAAAATGCAAGCTTCTAGCAGAGATGATCTACTGGTAAGGCTATAGGGAAACAAATAACGGAGTTGTCAGAATTTGTTAAACCAAGAATCAACATAAATGCCGAGATCAGAAGGAGAATCGGTGTAGTTTAGGCGTTGTATGAAACAGCTATGAGTTATGCGGCTAAAACTATCATAATTTGCCGTGCATGCCATACTGTCCAAGTGGAGCTGGAAGAAAAAAGAAAGCGATCAAAACAAAGAAGGGAACAAGAGACACGTAAACAGGAGAAAAGACGCTAGTGTACCATCAAATGAAGGGAGAAGCGGATCAGCTGGTCCAACAACAATGAGAAGCCACGGGGATTCCAAGAAATAGAAAGGGGGCACCAACGGAAAAGATATTGCTTGATAACATTGCTAGACAGACATTGCGGGATAAAATATCTCAGTTCACCCACTACCTGCGAACAACGATGCTGGTTGGAAAACGGGCCGGAACAGTGGAAAACGACAATATCAACCGTTTTTTGCAAAAGCAAGAACTTTGTATGCCGATATTTTAAATGATGTTAAATCTTCGGTAAAACCTGAAGATTTTGGAATGGAGATCAAAAAAATTCGATGCACCAAAAACGAGCAACTACTGCCGGTTCTTACCTCTTACGGCCAAAGATTCAACCAGATTTAGTCATGTTTTGTCAGAGTCAATCAAGGATAAAACTGAAGTCACGACCCTTGCCATGATGGTTTCTGTCGAAATAAGAGACATCGATGAATCGGTGAACATTGAAGAGGTGAAGGGGTGTCTGGGAGAAGTTCTGGAAGGCAATCCTGACAACATAACCTGCACGCTTTTGAAAGGTTTCGCCAATATGCAAGTAGCAGGCTTGAAACTTTCCCTAACACGAGCCACCGAAAAAAAAACGTTGGTAGAATCAACTACAAAGCTTGTTTGATTTTGCGTCTAATACGAACGTGGTTATTTTAACCAATGTAGCATTGTCAATTTATTTTGAAAAACGTAACAATTTTCATTATTTAAATCAACCACGGCGTGATCAATTTTTCTTGTTCATATTTTTCAGTTCGTTTGTTCGTGTTTTTGTTTGAAAATTATTGTGTTCGTTAAAATAAAAAACTAGGTGAAAAGAAACTAATAAACAAAATAAAGAAAAGTAATAAACAAAAGAATAGAAAAATAAAAAGTTTTTATATATTTTAACATGGCTGGTTTTATTTAACATTTTACTTTAGGAAATAATTTAGATGTGTTTAATTGATTTAAATAATTTCCATATTTGCATATAAAATTATGTGCGAAAGAAATTTTTCAGTCAATGTTATAACAAAAATATCGTTAATGAAACAGGCCCTTTCTATAATTAATTTTGGTGATTTAAAAAAATTATTATATTTTTTTAATATTTTTTATTTGTCTTGTTTCATGTCCATTTATCGATATTTTAATTTAATTTTTCATAATAATGAGAAAATTATAGAAAATTAGTATAATTTTCTATACATAATTCAAATATTTAAATTTTTTGATTTCTGATGTTTTGTCTTTTAAATCGTATCATTAAAAAAATGGCGAAAAAATGGACGCATCCTTTACAAACAAAATCACACTCATACATTTCCTATTTAGAACGTAAATATACGAACGCTAGCTTTATGCATAAAAATATTTGTCGGGATTGATGCGAAATACATACTTCTAATATAAAAAATTTCAAATATTATATTTACGAAAAAAACGAACCCATACAAACATCGATAGCAGCAAAAACAAAACAAAGATGTACCAAACCAAAAGATTTAATACGGCGTATTGCTTGATTCTATCACAAACGTATTCAATATCACTATTTTTAGTCTAATTTTTAATTTACCACGTTTGTAGTCAATTGAAAATTAAATCATAACTGACTCAACTACAAACATGGTTAAATCAAATATGTTTGTGATACTTATAAAAAAATATATCAACAACGGTTAAATTGTTAGTTTAAATACGGAGCGTTGGTTGATACAATCACTAACGTATTTAGTTCCCCAATTTTCACTTAATTTTCGATTAACAATGCAACATGTTTGAATCAAGCAAGATTTTTTCTTTCGGTGCAATGAAGATGCTAAAGAAGGGAAATATAAAGATCGATTGAGTAAACTGCAGAGTTAAGGAGATGATGGAAGTCATTCGATGCTTTAAATGCCACTGTTACGGGAATAGAGCAAATACTTGCACTGGAGTTGAAAGGAAGGGGTCTACTGGAAGTGTGGCACTATGGCTCACTTAGTCAAAACATGCAAGGGTGCACCTTAATGCGTCATATGTGCGGATAAAAGTAAAAAGAGCAACCACACTCAGATAAGATGTCCAACCTTCCAGGCTGAGCTCATAAAGGAAAAAATGGAAAATATCATTCAAGTAAATCTGGCGTCTGGAATCTGCTCACAGTTGTAGCAAAGGAAACAAAAATGAATATTTTGGTTTTTAGCGAACAATGCAGAAAACTCGACCCTAACGTTTGGTACCAGGACCAATCCAGCAGAGTTGGCATTACTATATACAACCAAGAACTAGCAATAGTGAAGGACGGTACTACAGAGCATGGGTTTTTGTAAAACGAGGTGGTTTTGAATTTACAACTCCTATCTAACGATGAAATGCCAAAGCTTAAGAAGGATGTGAAGGCCCTAGAAGTGTAAGCATAAAGACATCACAGAAAGAGTTTATAATTATCGAAGACGTTAACAGCAAATCACCTGCTGCGGGTGAGTTTAGGACCGAGAGAAGAGGTGTCTGCGAATTCATGGCAGCAAACGACCTTACACTGCTTAATATAAGGAACGGCCCATCTTTTAGTCGGGAAAATGCCGATTCTATAATCGATTTGTCGATGGCCATGTTAACCATGGTAAATAACGCAGAGCAACCACAATTTCATCTAAATGATTAGACTCAAAAATTAATGCATGTCAAACAGGATGAGAGGAACTCAAGCTAGAAATTAAATAAACTAGATAAGAACAACTACTTAAGTGAAGCCGAAATCATCGTCGATATGGGCTGGGTTCAGGAGAAGAAGAGCTTAGAGTCATCTCTAAGAAAAACAAAGAAAAGGTTGCCTAAAGATTGCAACGCATCAATGCCGAAACAGTCACCAACATGACCAAACCGAACACCCGTTTTCTAGTGGACAATCGAAATAACACAACATCGAGCACTTTGCAACACAAGTAGATTTAAATGGTCTAGATCAAAAGAGAACGAAGAATGTGCAAAAGTTAATAAAACAGAGCAAGAAATGCTGCTGGGAGAATCTTTTGCAAGAGGTGGCAAACGACACGTGAGGAACTGTTTACAAGATCGTTACAAAAAAACTGGGCAGGAGACAAAACAGTTCGAAGATAAACAACCCACAGATGGGATTAAAAGATTATTGGGGATTTATTTTCAAAACATTTTATTACTGCATACACAATTCCAACATGGCCAATGAATATGACTGGCAATGAAATAGTAACGTCATCCTACACGCCTATTTGTCTGTTACACACAATGGGTAACATTTTAGAAGGTCTAATTCTCCGAAGACTAAGTTCAGCTTCAAGAAAGGACAATCCACTGTCCATGCCATACAAGCGGTAGTAGAAACCGTTAAAGCAGTAAAACAGGGCAAAGATAAAGGAAAGGGATTCACCACGTTGGTCTCAATAGATTTAAAAAATGTTTACAACTCGATTAGATACAAAAACATCATTGAAGCTTTGAGGAACAGAAATATGTCAAAGTATCTTATAGTTAAAATCGATTCGTGATTTTCAAAGGTTAATATTTTAAAATAAAGGAAAGGATGTCATGTGGCATTTAACAAAGTTCCAAACTTGGTACTTTTCTACGGAACATGCGGTATGTGACAGCCTGCTAAACATGAGTTTGCCGGAATAATCAAAGCTGGTAGGTTTTGCTGACGACGTTATCGATGTATGCTTATCTGTTCATCTGGACATACTGCAGATCCGCTTGACGGACTGTCTCGAGAGGGTTGAAGATGACTGGACTAAAAGGGTCTGCAAATAGTAATCTACAAAACAGAAGCTGTGCTAGTGACGGATAGGAGAAATTTTATCAGGCCAACAATAAAACTAAGTGGGGAGATAATCCCTGGAACAACCAAATTTCCTATCTAAAGGTGGAACTAGACCAGAGAATTAGTTTCAAGGCACAGATTACCAAGTTAGCAGAAAAAGGTGCTGGAGTGTAAAGACTATCTCAGCCAAGCATCAGTTTCCAGACAATCGCAGACGAAAATAAGAATTCTGATAATAGTAACAACGTCAAAATGGTGTACGCAGCACCAATATGAGCTGAACCCCTGGATAAAAAATCGTATAGAAGTAATGCATCTTCGGTTCATAGATGTTCTGCTCTGAAAAAAGCATCAGCATACAGAACTGTCTCGGACACAGTCACTATTCTTGTGTTACCCAGATTACCACCGTTTGACCTACTCACAGCAGAAATAAATGAAATTTTCGTCATATCCAAGAAGCGTTAGTAAGCACAAGTCAAGCCTAAGTAGCGGCAAGAGCTTAATTCTCGATAAATGGCAGGGGCTTTGGGAACGTAGCACGTCAGGTAGGTGAACGTTTCGTCTAATTCCAAATATTGGGATATGATTGAGGAATAAATATAGAGAAGTGACTTCTACACAACGCAAGCGCTGACGGAACAAATGCTGTTTCAAATCGTATTTGTATAGGTTCGGAATACGTCATAACAGAAAGAAGAGGATGATGCCTTCCACACCCTTTTCATATATGAAATGTGGGAAAGTGTAAGGTGTGCGGTGGAAAGTGCTAACACCTGAGAACATTGTTAATAAAATGGTGGATACGGAGGAGAATTGGTATGCAAGAATGGGTGTTTTTCTCCACGATCATGAAATGCTGGCAGAAGTGGTTCAACAGAGGTGATGGCAAAGAACTAGTGTAAGCTAGGGAAATTAATTCTGGAGTAATGCTAAAAGGCAGTGCCGTGATTGACCCTGTCCAGCTATGAGGGTAGGGGTTAAGTTTACAAAAATCTAACACTCTTACAGTTAATTAATGTTTCAAATGAAAGGTCTTAGGAAGATTCCTCCTTCACCAAAAAAAAAAAAATGTTATTAAATTTGAATGCTTTTTACATAAAAGATGATTTGTTTGTTTCTGTTACTTTTTCATATCGATCTTAACTTTATATGTCATGGACAATGTTATTTGAATGAAATTTTTATATAAATTATAAATACATTGCACAAGATTCAATGAAAACAACAATACAAATTTAATGTTTCTTTATTACTTTTGTACGAGTATCTGAAATAAAATTAAATTATGTACTTGAAATTAGTTTTTAAATTATTGGTGATAGGATAAAACAAACACATAAATGAAACAAAATAGTTATCGTATCGTTTTCAACACGAGATCTATTTCTACAAAACATTATTAATTAGCAAATAGCTTGTATAGTTGTTGTAGTAGCTCTGCGTTACTAACAAACCTCAAATGGTTAAAAGATAAGTTAGCTTCGTATTTTTTATATCAAAAATAATTTTATTTTTAAAAATGTAAATGACTTGTGACATCTAACAATTAAAATCACCCACCCACCCACTCATCATTCATCATTCATCAACCAGAAACAGACGAAGAAGGTAAAAAACATGTTTTATGGGAAAAAATACAAATAAAAAAAATAATAATCGAAAATAAAAAAAAAGTGTATGTCATAGTGATTGTATAACAAATTGGTTTTTGTATATAGTTGCAAGTTTCCATTTTGATTTTACATTAAAAAACTATTTTTCAAAATTCAACACAAATATATTTTTATTTTATTTTAAATATGAATTTTAATCTAACTTCTAAAAAACAATTTTAATTTTCTTATTTCTCTTACACGTGTTTCAATCTTTCGATCATCCTCAGAGAGAAAATATTTACAACTAAATCTAAAAATTCCTTCCTTTACAACGAAACTTCCGTAAGCTAATTAAATTGATGTGGGAAAAACCGAAATTCGAACATTTTAAGAATAACAATTGTTTTAAGTATAATAAAATAAGGATAAGTACAAAAATTGGACCATTTAAGAAACCATTTAAAAAAACACAATATCCAAATCGCAACAAGAAGCACAACTTTAGGGAACTTACTAAATAACTATAAGGACCAGGAACAGTCTTCGGAAAAGTCGGGTATTTACCAAATCAGCTGCAAAAGCTGCGAGAAAAAGTACGTGGGGCAAACATCTAGGAAATTCTCTACCCGGTTAGAAGAACATTGCAAAGCAGTTACGACAGGAAACGTCAATAAATCTAGTGTTGCGCTTCATATGGTCGAAAACCCAACACATGCAATAGATTTAGCCAACTCCAAAATTATAAAAACAGTTCGGAAAAATTGGGAACTAGACGCATATGAATCGCTATATATTGAAAAACACAAACCAAATATCATGAACTGCGAAGAAAAACAAAACGTCATAACATCAGACTTATTTAACCTCATTAAATAAAATTATAAAAAATAATCATAATCAAACTGTAACTTCTCAATATTTAGCTTTAAGATGTTTAATTCATAAATTCATTTCTATTTTGTATTGTTTAAATTCACAACGCCCACAATTTTTGTACTTATCCTTATTTTATTATACTTAAAACAATTGTTATTCTTAAAATGTTCGAATTTCGGTTTTTCCCACATCAATTTAATTAGCTTACGGAAGTTTCGTTGTAAAGGAAGGAATTTTTAGATTTAGTTGTAAATATTTTCTCTCTGAGGATGATCGAAAGATTGAAACACGTGTAAGAGAAATAAGAAAATTAAAATTGTTTTTTAGAAGTTAGATTAAAATATATATTTAAAATAAAATAAAAATATGTTTGTGTTGAATTTTGAAAAATAGTTTTTTAATGTAAAATCAAAATGGAAACTTGCAACTATATACAAAAACCAATTTGTTATACTATAGTGATTTTACCGCACTCCAAAACCAAAAATTAAATAGTGATTGTGTTAGTGTTTATTTAAAGGGGAAAAAAAAACAAATAATCGAAAATAAGTGTATTGTATAGTGTTTGTGCTAGTGTAAGTGTTTGAAAATAAAGTTGTTAAAGAACGGAGGCGTACAATTATATAATTGGTGAGATTGTTCTTTTTTTTTAGATAATTATTTGGTATTTTATATTTGCTGTTACCAGATTGGCAGGTAAAATTTTACCTTTTATTATTTTGATGTAATAAATTTATTTATTATTTTAAAACATAAATTTGTTTAATATTGCTTGGTAACTGGGAAGGTAAAATTTAGTTTTGGTTGTTAGTGAGATTTTCAAACTTAACCCTTTATTTGTACTCTTCAATTTTGTTAGTGTCTTTTGTGTCCCCATTTTTTTATTTTATTTTTTTTTTTTTGCTTTTCTCTTATCGAGCTACTGTTGCATGAAACCTGCTATCGTGTTTTTGTGACAGAGATACCCAGTTTCTTTTGTATTGTGTAGTGTTGAAATTTAGGCCTGGCCGAATTTCAGTATCTATACCTGCAATGTCAAAGGGTAAGTCTTTGTCTCAACAAAAATGCAGCAGAGTGAACCAACAGCTTAGCATTGACTTCACCAACATAAGAGGTCTCAATTCGAATCTAAACGAGGTTCATCACTACATCGAAAAAAATAAACCTGACATATTGTTTCTTACCGAAACAATTGTTAGTGGCAAAGCATCGAAATTGGATCTCGATAAATACCGGATACCTAGTTACGAATTGGAACATTCCTTTTATAACAAACATGGTGTCTGTGTATTTGTTCGAGATTCACTTTCATGTATGAGAATTAAGGCCTACGAGTTGAACTCTAAGCACCATAATTCTATAGCACTGAAGATCTCAGGTGTTGATGAAACTATGTTTGTAATAGGATTATACAGATCCCCAAATTCTCTCTCAGGATGTCCCTTTTTCGATAAAATATCGGCTAATCTAGACAAGATTACCACGGACTACCCCAAAGCAAGACTGGTCATTCTTGGAGACTTCAATATTCATAATAAAGAATGGCTTAAGTATTCATCGCGCACTGACGACGTAGGAAGGCAAACCGAACTGATACTCGCAGATTATCACGGTTTGACGCAAATGATAGAGTGTCCCACTAGAATCGCAGACAATTCACATCATAACAATAATTTGCTGGATCTCTTTTTGACAAACAAACCAGATACTACGAAGACAAAAGTTGACCAACCCCTGGGATCATCGAACCATTTACTAATATCAGCAATAGTGCAATTCACATCACCGACACAAATTAAAGCAAATCCTCGTCGGGTCTGGAACTATAAACGCGCTGACTGGGAGGGACTGAGAAACTTTTATGATGAAACACCTTGGAAAACTATTTGTTGTGTTGATCAAGATCCTAGCACATCGGTAATAAGAATTTCTGAAATCATAAAAGAAGGAATGCGGCGGTTTATTCCAAATCGATTAATCACTCCTAAAACTGAGCCTTGGTTCACACGGGATGTTGATGAGGCAGTAAGGAATAAACGCAAAGCATTCAAGACGTATAACGCTAATAAAACTCCCGAAACCCATAGAGCCTATAAGAAAGCCAGAAATATTAGTAAATTCAAAATAGACTTGGACAAAGACGCGTTTATCCAGAAGAAAGCAAAGAAATTCGCCGAGCACCCATCTGGCTCACGTAGTTTCTTTCAGGCAGTTAAATCAGTCCAGAGCAATTTTACTCGATCCTCTATTCCAACCCTAGTTCTGAATGACATTCCCGTGAGCGACTCGAAAGAGAAAGCGGATCTTTTGGGTCGTATTTTCGCAGAAAACTCAAACATAGTTGAACCCCCTCATTCTCCTACACTTATTTCCCCAGTTGTAACGAAAATGAAACCAATTATTTTTCGTTGCAATATTGTACGGAAAATGCTTCTTTCTATCAATATCAACAAATCTGCTGGCCCCGACGGTATTCCACCCCTCATTCTTAAAAACTTTGCTAGACAACTAGCTCCAATTTTAACAAAAATTTTCTATTTATCTTATAAAACCGGAATATTTCCCGACTCTTGGAAGCTGGCCAGCGCTCAACTCATACCAAAGAAAGGCAGTAAGATAGATCCTAACAATTATAGACCAATTGCAATTCTGTCGGTTTTAGCTAAAATATTTGAAAAATATGTTAACTACAATTTGATAGATTATTTGGAAATGTCGCGAATTATTGATGATAAGCAGTATGGTTTTCGTAGAAGTCATGCAACAGGTGATCTGTTAGCCTACGTATCCCATCTCTGGAACAAATCGCTGGAAAACCACGGTGAAACATTCAGTATTTCACTTGACATCTCTAAAGCATTTGATAAAGTGTGGCATAAAAATCTTATAGCTAAATTAAAATCTTATGGCATAGACCATCTTACTGTCTCATGGATTCATAGTTTTCTTACAGGTCGCCAATTTCATGTTAATTTAGATGGTATCACATCCAATATTTTCACAACCAATGCTGGGGTTCCCCAAGGTTCGGCACTCTTACCAACCTTGTTTCTTCTATACATTAATGACTTACTTATTTCTACAGTGCACCCAATCCATAGTTTTGCTGATGACAGCACATTACATGCATCACATGCATCTCCAAAATTTCGATCTCATACTGCAGTTACCACTGATAGAGAGTTGCTAATTGATTCTATCAACAAAGATCTGGAGCGTATAATGGAATGGGGTGATCGTAATCTTGTTTCATTTAATCCAACCAAAACCAAATTATGCCGTCTTTCACGAATAGAGCGACATAAAAATTTTCCTATTAAAATAAACCATGAGGAATTGCGTGAGGTTGAATCAGTTAGACTTCTTGGAGTGGATATTCAAAATAACCTGAAATGGAATAAACATGTGTTCAACCTCGCTAAATCTGCAATGCAAAAATTAGGATTCTTGAGTCGGTGTAAAAAATATTTCAATCCCGAGCAAATTTTGCTAATCTTCAAGTCCTTTATTCGTCCATGTATGGAGTACTGCTGTCATGTTTGGGGAGGTGCTTGTCAGACAACAATAAATTGTCTAGACTCTGTTCAGAGAAAAGCAATACGGTTGATTGGTAATACCGAACTAACGGACCAGCTTGATTCACTCCAGCACAGAAGAAATGTGGCTGAATTGTCAATCTACTATAAATATAACTTTAGCGAATTCTCCTCTAAGGAAATTCAAAATATCCTTCCATCGTGTGCGCAGTATAATCGACAAACAAGAGCTGCCGAGTTATCCCATCCATTTGTTGTACAAATACCTCGTTGTAGAACTGTGTCCTTCCAAAACGACTATTTTAATAGAGTGGCCAAATTATGGAACTCATTGCCTTCCTCTGTATTTCCCGATGAATTTTCCCCTCAGGCATTTAAAGAAAATGTCCATCATCATTTAAAAAAATTAGTATAGTTATCCCTATATACCCATTCCTTCCATTTTCCTCATCTCCTTCCTTTATAGTTGACATGGTATCTTCGGATATTCAAAGAGTCTAAATAATGAATATTTCGTATTTAGTGTGCTAAACATGTCTAACTAATTAATAAAAAAAAAAAAAAAAAAACCCATATCGTATCGCAAGAATAAAAATATTATCACATCGAACTTTTCGTAACTGTTAAAATATACGATTATCACCTCAGTCATAAAGTCATAAACTTTAGTGAAATATAAAAAACTTTAATGCGACGCCTTAATGTCTCTAGATTATTTTCGCGTAACGGTTTTAAATATTATCGACATCATCCAGAAGCAAATGAAAATATCATCTTTACGTGATAAAGATATTTTATTATTATTTTATTTTTTTAAACAAAGAATTAATAGTGAAGTGTGACATATTTATTATATAATTGTTTATTTGTTCTCTTGCCAAAATATTTTCTCTTCAAATATAATTGATTTAGGAATATGAATAGTACAATTTTCGTAGAAAAATTCAAACTTATTTTAAACGATCATAACATTTGATATATTTTGTTATATTTGAAAATATATTAATATAAACGAGGAAAAGGCGATAAGTTCATAGTTGTATATGTTCAATTTCTGTAGAACAGAACAAAGGTGCAAAATCGAACAAAGAGAATAGAACTTATCAAAAATGGTAGCAAATACAGAGCTATTACTCCAATAACATTTTTAAGCAACTATTGTTTAATAATGTTTGAGTTCCTTTAAATAAAGAAAATTAAAATAATTATTATCATTTAAATCGAATTAATTATGTATTAAAATTCTTTCAAAAAATCCGGCTCGAAGGACCAAATGTGTACGCGATTAAATTTTTTATGATGAGCAGGCATAAAAAACAGCCATGATCTAAATCTAAATGTTTGAAGAGGAATAACTAACCATTCCAAATCAAAATAATTAAAAATATTATGTGATATACTACACCACTTTGATGCATCAAGGGAATTAAACAATATTGTTGAATGAACGACAGACACAGCTTGATGTCGGTGGAAAACAGAAAGTACATACATACTAAAGTTCTAATTGTTTTTTTTGGACGATAATGAAAGTGTACTAATCCAAGAAAGTCTTGTTTTTTGTTTGATTGACAAAAACGTATGGGATCTTGATGAATCATTGGTGTATATTGAAAATGGAAGCTCTCGATTCATTTCAAATTGGGCCAAATGGCGAGGGGCCTTTTGAACACCCGTTAGTTTGAATCTAATCCTGGGTTTCATTTGTCTTGAGACTTGGTATTTAAGGTTTTAATACCGTTTCTAATATTTTTGCATACCAACTTTTGGTTTTTCACATCGGTTAAAAAGTTTTTTTTAATTTTTATCAAAAAAATTTGTTTGTGTTTGTCCCTACTGTAGGCTAACTTACAGTTACAAATCGATTTTCATTCAATGTTGGTAAAGGTTTTAATCAATATGAAGATTTTATTAGCTAAGAAGGTATATTGATTGCACTAAGGGTTGGGACATGGGAGGTCCACCATACAACATGCGTTCGTGAATTAATTTTGATGACACTTTGACCAAAGATGCAAATATGTATGACAACGAGCTAATTAGTTTTCTAGTCATTTTCAAGATAGTGGTGTGGAGTCGCCCAAGCAACCGTTTTTTTGTAGGCTGGAAAAACATCTATATAAATTTTGAATTTTTTGAGATCAATTAAACTCAAGTAAGTAAAGAAGTATATATAGATAAATGATAATCGAATATAGGATATAGGATATAGTTAGGATATCTATAGATAGAATATAGGATATAGATAAATGATAATCGAATTGGATAAAACTTGATGCATAAGCAAGTACAACATTTCTGCGTCCCAACTTTCACTTTTTCGCTTACGGTAAAACATTTTTTACAATAATTAAGTGATTAGGATAAAACTTTAAGGTTTCAATTACTCTTTTGAAGATTATGATCATTAGCTCATGATTATTGATTTTGATTAAACTTGTAGTAGATATACTTAAAGTGTGATTTGTAACACTTCTCCATTCCAACTTCCAGTTTGTTACCTCTGGTAACAAATTTTTTTGTACTTTTTCTAGTCATACAACAGAATTTGGCTGTTGGGATATTACAATTTTTAATGAAATTTTACCAAAATATGGAAATAAGCTTTTGAGCGATAATAGGTAAAGTGGTAGGTGCCTCCGGAGTACCTTTTTTTATAATTATGAGCTACGCAAAATCAAATAATTCTATAACAATATAGTTATAACCATTAGTTGAAGTATTTGATATGGCTAATAGCTCAATATATATCCAGGACATTTTGTTTCCAGAACTGTGGTGAAGACAGATAATATTCATCAGCTTCGAACATATTTTTGTTTAATTGCTTTTACGTATAACTAACAACAATGAGCTTATCAATTAACTTCTGGATGCGTTTAATTAATGTTGGAGCTAGGAATGTAAGTAAAGGCAATAATGTAATGGCAATAATTTTTTTTGAGAGGACAGATTAATGTTAGAGGTTGGTTTCTGAAAGGAGAATTAATTGTTCCTGAAAAACAAAAAGTTTAAGGCAAATACATATTTTTCAATTGCTCCAGATAAAATTTTGTGCTTTATATCTGTCTTTTTTGTTTTAGAGATTTTGGTTTCGGCTATTGTTTTCTTGTGATTTCTTCATAGGAGCATGCTATCGGGAACCATCCATGACGTTTTATTTTTTCTGAATAAACAATTACTGAACCCCTATCATGATAGGGTTTTATGTTGAGTTACCTTGGTGAACGAAATCACCGTGGTTTTACTCAGGCTGAGTTTCTGTACTGCAGACGCCCACCGTGTGTCATCCAGTTTTAGTCCCCTCTGTACAATTTTACAGAGTATCGCATTGAATTTACCTTAGCTGGGAATAAATATGTTATCGGTGTAGCCAAAGTGTTTAATGCCATGGTTCCCTAAAATAGCAAGAACTTCAGTCACCACATTCACCAACACACATGAGGGATGATAAAACTTGACTTTTCGCTTAACTTTTAGTAACACCAAGACTGATATATACAATCATAAGCCTTAGTTTCTGCTAACGTAGTTCAATTCAATCTGTGGCCCTGTGACCCTAATTAGTTATGGCTGCCCAATCTGTTGTGGTGTCGTTTTCTTCTGCATTGAGAGGCATTCCATGACCGCTTCAAGTGAGCCTTTGTCAAATTCTACTATAATGTCTATAGAAAGACAAATCCCACAACTTTGTTGTTGTTCGCCGTCTCTATCAATTCTCCAGTCAACTTGAACTACGCGGTTTCCAGTATCCTCCCGTTTTGCACACGTGCTGGCTATCTTACAAATGCGATCTTATCAGAGTACTAGTTCGTATATGGTTTTTATAACCCCCATTTTCCATCATTTGAACGCAAATGATGTTAAGCTAAAACTAAACTAGCTAAATGATAACCCATCGTTTTCCATGGTTCTGGCATTTGTCTAAATGATAGACTGCTACTAGAAGAATAGCTTGCTGTTCGTCCTCCGTAATCGTCTCATGCGACCTTCTAAGCCAAGTTTTGATATGAACACAGTCTTTCTCAGAGGCTTAAGCAGTCGAATAAACCTATTGAGGAGATATTGTCATAGAAGGTGCTATGAGTTCTTCTCTTAATCTTCTTTGTAAAGGTGGTTGGTACCATTGTACATTCAACTTAGTTTCAGAATTTTTTAGCGCTGTTGAAGAGTTGCCGTACTTCTTATTCTAATCTGTATAACTATTTGCTACACCGAGAACCATTCTTGTTTCTTATCATGATTATGGGATAGTGTTCTTCAGTTCTGCAGGTTCGAACGGATTCGATTTCGAACGGATGTAACTTGTTCATTCGTATACTAGGTAGCTCGAACATAAAACTCCTTTGCTCAACCAAGGATCGACATTCCCTATCATTAGGTTCCCTATCCCTGGTTTTCTATTAGTAAATATTCTAACTAACGTCCCTTTGGTTACTTTCTGTTCTACCCAACATTTCGTTGTATGCGTTAGCGTCACATTCAAAGATGAGAAGTTATTTCTTCTTGTTACACAATCCTATCAACTCCTATACCTACGTATCTGCATGCAATCTTCAGCAAAGTATTCCCATGTCAAAACTTTCAATGCCCTCTATTGTGGAATTGATATTTATGGTCACCAGAATTCTTATAAGAAAATCTGTAAGACAAAAAGTTAATGTTTTCCCTGATCATAATGCAAGCTCTGAGTGAGTCTGCATTAGTGTCCAATACTACCTAAGACCCACTTTTTCGAGGTCTTTCTTTGTGGTATCAAGTTGAACCCTTGAGTTGTTAATTAAGTGTTCCGAACGTTCTGGCGCTGTTTTTTTCATGCTGTACATGCATTTGTATGGAACATGGTTTTGTTCAAAGAACCGTCTTATGTTCCAACTGTACTACTATTAAGAGTATCCAATATGCCTGACCTGTTCCATTTTCATTTAAATTCACGAAGATGGAGGCGAGTCCTTACCCACTTCTCCATTCTTATTTGTTATTATTTTCTTCCCCGCTTCCCTCTAGTTTCTCAAGCCTAATTCACTTACTAATATGGAAGCTGAGTATATTTTCCGTTTTTAAGATGGTTTTTCTGGAGCTGTCAATCGTTATTGATCTCAATCATCAACTGTTAGCATTTTCTTCATTCCGTTATCCTAGAATTGTTCATCTCTTAGCCAATAACCCCGAGTTCTAGCTTGCAGCTAACATCTTGCCAGAATGTAATGTCCTGTTCTCGCCACAAGTGAATTCATCTATCTTAGGTAAGAACTTAGGTAAGGCTGTCTCAAACTAGTCGACCGATTGCTCGTCATTGCAATCTACTACACAGTAGCCTGGTTTGAAGTATATACCTCAATATCTCAAAAGCTTGCAGTCACAATCTTTGGAAATTAGGCCCATCAGAGTTTCTTTGACCTATCCAAATCCTCTGTACTTAGGTACTCTGTAGTCTTCTGTACCTTCTGCCAAAATTGTCACTTTAATTGTTTTTGCTGTACTTGCGTAGCTGGTGCCCAGTTTTAAGGAGCTGTTCTTTAATGCTCAAGACGGTGGTTTCCCGCCTAATAACCGCATTATCTTCCTTAGCCAGGGCCAGAAAGGGCAAGTTCTATTAGGGCAATCTGATGTGTTCGTTCCGGGCCTGTTCCGGGCCAAAATTTGAATACCTTTGGGCTAATCAGTAGTAATTAAACTCTTCAAGTGAATCTTGACATGTACCCACTTGAAGTACGAACGTCAGGGATTATTAATTTGCAACCAAACATGTTTACGTCAGAGACTATTTATTATTAACCCAAAAGGACATATACTTTTCAACCCACCCTTGTTTAACATGTTGATTTGACTTTGAACTTTTTAACTGAACCCTGACTATTCACAACAGAGACTAATTATTTGCAACCCAAACTACCAACGTCTGAGACTATTTATTTTCAACTAACAAAATTAAAACGTCGCATGTCTGCAGGGATGTAGGATAATAATTTATCAATAATTAACAAATAAAACTACAGATGGTAATTAAATACGCCTCTAAGTTGTAATTACAATTTAACATTGATAAATCGATTTTTTAAATGGGTAGATTTCGATATCAGACAGTTTTGTGTACAAGTAGAATCTGATGCATCAGATTTGGTTAAACAAAACAAACTAATTAAAAACAGATATCGAACAAATTTTAAAAAGAAAATTAGCTACATATAAGCAAAACTACATCTATCTAATTTTGCAACAAACAAATATCAAATCTACCACAGAACATATGTGTGACAATTTATGACACTATATGAAAAACACACGACAAACCTACTCTATATCATATGTCGTGCAATTACTGCAAAATATCAAAATAGTTTATTTCTAAAAAAAAAAATTATTTTCTTCTATTCAAATCTTTTTATTTTTTTTTCATTTACTGTTATAAGGCTTTTGCAAATTGTTGTTGTTGGGGATTGTTGAAGTTGAAGTTAAACTTTTTTGTTGAAGACGACAAGTCAAAAACCTCTAACTGAAGAGGTTTATATTTATAAGAAACAGATTAAAATGTTTTTACAGTTTCTAAACTAATGAAGTTTTTTAAAATATTAGTATTCAAACGGCCGTTATAACGGATTTAAAAAACCAATATATTTTTGTATAAAGCCTTTAGTTTCTTAGCCATGTGTTGGATTTTGCTGGTTTACGAACTTGTCCAAGATATTAATAAAACACACATTTTTAAAAATAAGTTTTTGATCTGGCTCCACAAATGCGACCGTGAGAGTGGATTCAAACGCATTTTGTGTTTTACAATATTTTTTGTTGGAGCCGCTCACTCAGAAACCTCCAACTGCAGAGGTCTATTTTTTGAAAAAAATTGATAAAAAAGGTTTCAAAGATTCTAAATTTATGAAGGTTTTAAAAATATTAATATCCAAATGGCCTTTATAACGGATCGAAAAATCAGACTTTTTTTTAGTATAAAGCCTCTAGTTTCTTAACCATGTGTCGGATTTATTTGATTTACGAACTTGTCCAAGATATTAATAAAACACATTTTTAGAAAAGGTTTTTTGATCTGGCTCTACAAATGCGACCATGAGAGTGCCAGTTGTTTCAAAAAACATTTTTTTTGCAAACTTTTTTGTTGAAACCGCTCACTCAGGAACCTCTGACTTCAGAGGTCTATTTCTAAAATAAATTATAATGGTTATAATGGTTTTAAAAAATCAATTTTTTTTAGAAAAAACCTCTAGTTCTTAACCACGTGTCGGATTTTGCTGGTTCCCGTAATTGTCCAAGATATTAACAGAACACACATACACAGAAATTTTTTTTGATATACCTCAACAAATGCGACCGTGAGAGTGCCGGTCGTTTTCGTTATATCTCATATCGTTTATATATATATACATATATATATAAACTTTTTTTTTCTCTGTCTCCGCTTATCATATATAGCCGTTTGGCACCAAAATTTTTCCGAAAAGCCGAGATGAGGCACATTGCACTAGGTAGATTTTTATATGAAATCTGCCTAAAAAAAGGGGGCAGACAGATTAGGATATTATGTAAATTGAAACATTAACAGATAAATTAAATTTTTGATAATTTGAATGATTTCTTTTAAGCAAAACAAAACAAATTTTTCTTATAAAACCCAAACAACTTGTGATTGTAAATGGCCAACGTCATAGACTATTTATTTTCAACCCAAACTACCAACGTCAGAGACTATTTATTTCCAACCAACTAAAATAAAACTTCGCAAGTTCTAGAATGTACCACAGAATAATACCGCCAACGTCAGAGACTATTTTTTTCAAACCATAAGGCCAACGTCTGAGAAAATATTTTCAATCAAACAAAAAACGTCTCTAGTTCTCGAATGTACCATATAATAATACATAATTAATTTACCATGGTCAAATAAAACTGGTACTGAACTCTTTAGGAGGCGTAGTTTTAAGAGGAATCGCATTTAAAAATTTGGTTTTTTTTTTCAAAAAAATTAATTTTAACAACAACGTCTAAATATTTCCCTCCGAAAAAATTGCTGCCTTTTTCCAATAAATGGAGGTATCTTTTTCCAAAATTTGAACTTCATAAAATTTTTTTTGTAAAAGAAAACAAGAAAAAAGAAAAAAATCGGTTTTTCACATTTTTTTCGAAAAATGTTGAGGTGAGGGTAAAAATGGTCCGTACAAAAAGTGTAGATCTTTTTATTCCCTACAACTTTTACATATAACTCTTTTTGATAGGATGCACGGTTTAGCCAGAAATCACAAAAAACCCCTTTCAACCCCTAAAAACCCTCCCCATTCTCCCCCGGATAGCAGCTGCTGGTTCGATTTATGTTTCCCTCTTTTACAATATCGTGTTCTACAATATCCCACTATCAGTTTGCTGTAACGAATTTTTTTGTTGTTAAAATACTATTTTGCCTGGCCTAATTAGCATATCGTGTAAATTAAAACTTTACTAGATAAATCTAATTGTTGTTACTTTATATGATTGTTTTTAAACAAAACAAAATAATTTTTTCTTATATAATCAGAACAAATTGCGATAGTAAAATAGTTATAGCGAAAAGTTTAAAATTTGATATCCTATTTGTTTTTTGTCATATCATTTTTGGTATGTTTTTAATTTTAATTTCCATTTTTAGAATATTTTGACACAATATTTTAGATACTATTCTGATATTCTCTATACTATTCTGTTTTAAGTATCATATTTTGTCCGTTATTGTTTCGTTTTTTTTGTGTTTAAGCTTTGACTCCTTTGCACCAATTTGTTAGCTGCCAATCGACTGATTTTTGTTTGAAGAAAACTCAGCGTTGATTGTTCAATTCCAGATAAAAATTTTAAACTTCTCGATCTTGAAGTTTTTCTCTTTTTTCTATTGTTTAGGAACTTTGATTACATCTCCATTGTTCGGTACTAGATCGGCTTAGAAGAGAGCCTTTCGAATTTTATATCTTTCGCATCTTCGAGCTGTGGTTATCATTACTTTATTACTTTTTCAGTGTAGACTTGGAGTAGTAGTTTCAATTGCATTCTTCTTTGTATAAATTTTCCGGGCTATTATTTTGAAAACGTACATTTTTTTGTTGATTTTTAAATTTTTGATTTTTAAAAAATCTGAAATTTTGATATATTGTTGGCATTGACGAAAGGAAAAAAAAGTAATTTCTGCTTTTATTTTTTGAGTACTCTGAATCGGAGTTAGGCGCGGTTGAATTTTGAGGCTTTTTCACGTAGTTTTGGTAATGGTGGCAATGTTTTGTGAATAGGTGCCACAAATTTCATCCGACTTACGTATATTTTTGCAAGTAAAAAGGAAAATAATTGAATAATTGAAATAAGTAAGTTTAAAATTAATAACTTTTCTCTTTTCCGCTAGGCGGCGCGTAAAACCTTGGTTTACTTCAAAGCTCATATCTCAAAAAGTATCTTTTTTTGTTTTTCACAAATTTTAAAGTAAACATATGCAGCTATGAAATTGAGAAATAAAAAGTCAGCAATTCGATATGGATTTTTTTTTACGATTTTTTAAAGTTTGGTATATGGAAAATTCACATGTGTTTTTTTATTAAGTTAATAATCCTGTACTAAATGTGGATCTAATAAATTAAACATTTCATATTTTAACACCTGCAATAAATTTGAACCATTTTCTGTGTGGTTAAATGGTTAAAAACTTATTAAAAGTTAATTTAAGTTAAGTGGTAAAATAAAGGAATTTAAATTATTAAAAGGGTGTGTAAAATGTTTATTCATTTTAAAAAATGTCTATTCAGCCCCTTTTTACAAATTAAAATCTCATTAGAGACTCATAATTTTAACATTTAAAATTTCTAATGACGCCTACAAACGGTTTTTGGAACAAATTATGCTTGCATCCAATCAAAATATATTAAATTGTACCTACCTAATTTTACCTGATTCTACCTATGTCAAAACTATTTAAAAGGTATATATATTGATGTGATTGCCTTATAGCAAGTATATTCAAAAATATTTAGAAGACAACGTTTAGAAAAGATAATACATAATAGAAATGCCTTTCAAATTGTGCTGTAACTTGTACGGTCTCAAAAATCATAAGCGGACATCAAAAAATGTGAAACTGGTCACACCAGCTGTTATTCAAAAAGCTGCGACCCTAAATTTCACTTTGCGTGATGACCAGTTTATATGTGAAACATGTGGCACATATATCTATAAAAATAAGGTAAATTTAATTATTTTATTAAAATGAATAAAAATTCATATGCAACTAATATTTTCTAAAGCAGCTTTCATGTTCGGAAACTATCGATAGTGAAGTTATTTCTATAAATCAGGATGTTGAAAATGTTCCAACGAACGAAAATATTCAAATACCTCCAGCATCTTTAGATCCATCACCAGTTTCGGTTGATACTACATCTCCACCACACTCAGAAAAATAATTAATATAGGTTTAAGGAAAAAATTACATCAGAATTATGTTACACAAACTACTTTGTTTGTAAAGAAAGATTTATTGCTTTTATAATTTTTTACTAATTTAATGAAATTTTTAAACTCATATTTATTATACCTAACATAAATTTTAAATATTGAAATTCTTAAAAAGAATGTCACATTTTTTTATTAAATTTGTTACTACCTTGCGTAATATTTACGAAATAAATTTCATCAAACATAAATATATTTTCAAAATCAGTTTTTCCTAAATTTAAAGCACATTTTCATGAAGTGTATTACTAAACTAAATAAATAACATAAAAACTACGACAAAAATTCATAAATTTTAGGACTGAAATATTGCATTAAATTTATGAAATAAAATCCTACAAATTAGCGCAATGTAGCGTAATGCTATAGCTTAACAATATTGCCAATTAATCAATCGTAGTGAACACACAAAAAGACTATTTGATAGTTAAAAACTGAAGTAATAGAAAAGGTAAGTCTTTTATAAAAAAACAAATATTTTAACAATGATTACCACAAACATCTAGTGAAAACTTTACTACACACTTGTGTAAAAAAACTACAAAAGTCAAACCTCTGCATTTTTCAACAATTGCAGATCAAATCAATATTTTGTTTGAAAAAGAGATTAAGGTAAACACTTAGTAGTCTAACGTTTTATTGGTAAAGTTTATTAAAATAATATATTTAAATATATTCCAGACAACTTATTACTTGCCGCAATTAAACGCCCTGATGGCTTATACTACACGTACCACCATATGTTGGCTAAATTTAAGAGTGGTTTTACAGAGCCCGCTAAAGAAAATGGTACAACAGCAACATAACTGCCCCTTTTGTCGATGAAAATACAGGTAAGAAGTTTTATATATATTTTGTGTTTATTGATTAATACTTACGCCAGTCCTTTATTTTAAATTTTAATAATCATTTGTAATATGTTTATAATTTCCAATCGGAATTCGGAAAAATGTAATGTTATATGAGAATAAATAATCATAAAATAAACTCATCATACAATTTTTTGATATATAGAATTGCAACTGGACGACTACACTATTAAAAAAAATAAGGATAACCATACATGGCTGAAGCATATTCAAAATTATTAGTATTTCAATAAGCTATTTTATAATATTAAATAAAAATTCTTATTAAAATGTATATTATATGTATTTATGAATTAAATGTAATAAAAAAATAAAACGACATATATGGACTATGTGATAATATGTTAGGTTTATCTAAATATTTATATATGTATAGGTAAAAATAGAATAAACTCTTTAAATTTGAATTGTAGAGTTTCCTTTAAAACTCATATGAAATCCCAAATATGTACATCATACATCCATCATGCAACCTAAAAACAGTTTATCATTGATATTAGGTAAAATGTGTGATATCAGTGGCGTCATTTCACCAAAATCTTGGGGGGGGGCGAGAATTTAAATGACATAAAAAAATTTTTTTCGTAAAACATAACATACACATTTTTATACACACATATATTTAAAAGCATTTAAATGCATGGACTAAGAAATAAAAATAAAATGATTTTGAGCTACCTCGGTTACTCTGCTATATCTTTGTCTTCTGTTGTTGTTTCATTGAAGCGAATGTCGCAAAGTTCTGCAAAATCCCTTCATTTGTTAAAAATAATTTTAAATTTAGTATCATCTCTGCATTGTTTAAGCATCAAGAAAGTAGTTTTAATTAAAGCGCTTGTTTTAGAAATTATTATATCTTTGCTTTGTAACTGTTCAGAGAGTGAATTTGTAAACGACAGCAGATCGTGCAGCATAAAAAAAAGGATGGTTTTTCTATACGATCCCAGGCATCCCGAGATTTAAAATTTATGAGTCACGTAGTCCCAGGATCCATAAAACACCACGGGATTGCAATCCCTACGTGACTCCTCTTATGTCGAATCGTTTTTTTGTTTGTTTTCCTTTATTTGTCTCAGAGAGAAAGAGTTATGTCTACCCTAAACTGACCAGAGCCAAATCGTTAAAATGTGGGACAAAATGCAAACATTCTTCCAAATAATAGCTAATTAGAATATCTATTGCGAGAAAGTGGGACGGTGAAAACGTGCTAACTAGATTGTGCATAAATTTACTATTTAATGCTTTCCTTTACTATTTGTTTACTATTTAATTCTACAAAAAATTATTTTTTTTTAATTGGACATTTTTCAACCGTTAGGAAACGTGCTTACAGTGGTTCGTACATTTTCTAAATTCTTTCTAGCGCTGGCATTACCGCCAGCCAGCGAGTTTCACTGTATCCAACAAGTTGGTTATGTTTGACATTACTTTTGCTGCAGAACTCCTTCAACTTAAACCAGTAAAGACAGTAAAATATCCCAATTTTTTTAACCCTGCCATTTCAATCAGCAGCACTTCTTATTGCGTTATTTAGAATACGAGAGGCGAATCCAATACCCTATACATTCTGGTTCAAATTCGCGTTTAGCTTGCTTTTAAATTTTCACCCCTTGACGTGACACCACTAAAATTGGTGTTCGTGTTATCAGCGCAAATTGCAACTAGCTTTTTGTCAATGTTAAATAACAACAAGAAAACAAAATAACAACAAAACTTGTTTAAGCTACTGGAGCTGGCGGCTTATAGCAACGCTTTTTTAAGTTTATCTGTATCTATATGTCTTTTAATATCATAATGTCCGCTGTTAATTTGCAAATTCACTCCGACTGGTAATACAATAAACTTTTGCGTCGTTATATTTTGATTTGTTTTATAAAAGGATAGTCCAATTCAATATCGTATGAGAATTTACGTAAACGTTTTCTATCCGTCTTGATTTGCAGGAGAACTTTTAAATATAATTTTAAAAATTAGTATAAATTTACCTTTTATAGTAGCTTAAAACTTTTGTTACACAAGTAAAGACTGCAAAACAATTGAAACAATTTATTTTAATTTTACTAAATAATTAATATCTTTTCTGTATTCTGTAAGGTATATAGTATACCTCTCGTTCGATCTTTTGCAAATCTATACCATTTATCAAGTTTTTATGCTGTTTACTTTGTTTGTTCTTTATTGAGAAAAAAAAATTAGAAATTAGAAAGTAATAATTTTACTTTTGAGCTACCTAGTTAAAGTGTGTTTAAACAGAGTTTGAAACGCTACTTATATCACTCTTTTACTTTGTTCTTTCAGAGTGCGTAGCTTAAAAAAAATATAACACTCCCACACAGAGGAGTGAAAATAGTAAAATATCATTCTTGCTACTAAATTGAAATAAATATTTTCTTTCAAATACTCAAAACTTTTATTTTTGCTTCAAATTTGATGCTTTCCAACGTAAAATGCTTCGAATGATTCGTTCAATTATTCATGTATTGTTAGAAAAATGAATATAAAGGATGACTAATTTTGTTCTTTTGCAAATCGAATAAAAGAACAGGAAAATGTAATCTGCTCCAAAGAAGTAAAATCGAAAAAACAAAAATTTTACTCTTACGAGTAAGAACGATATTCAAATTATGAACATTTTAATTTTTGAATATTATTTCAAAGGATTGAAATGAGTGCTCGAATAAAGTAAAATTGTAAACTCTGGTTTGAAAATTTAAATGTTTATGAATTTATACGGAAAACTGCGTCTTTTTAAGTAAAATATTTTGTATTTTATTTTTCATAATATACTTTCGATCTCTCGTATATACACCGGGGAGATGTTTCTATAAACAAAGAAACTTTTTCGCTGAGATAGATGTGTTAGACATCAATAGATATTTGCAAAATAAAATGTAAATTATTGAAGTGAAAAAAACTGAGTTAAGTATTTCTATGAAAATTAAGGTTAAAACACTATTTAGTAAAAAAAATATTGCACTGGTTTGTTCTCTCAATATAGTTAAATCAACATATACATATCATCATACAAACTGCAAGAAAAAACTGTGAAGCCATTGCTTTGACTAAGATATTGCGCAAACTGTACGTAGGTAGATATAAGGTTTTTTGATTATTTCGATAATGCGGGCAAATGTGGTAGTAATATTTGTTTCGTGGGACGCTTCGTGGGACAAGTTTCTCCGTGAGACAACGCAACGAAATGTGGGACATTTCCACGCAGCGTGGGACGTCTGGGCAGTTTACTACCCATAAACGTGCGTGAATTTTTTATTTGATTTAAAATTGTACAACCAAATTGTAGAAAAACCTACCACAAAAAAAAAATAGTTTTCCCTCCCTGTATAAAAAAAATGAACAAATATTGACGTTTAGGATACATTTTACATTTTATTATAACCAACCAAACATACAATTTTTGCTATTTTATGAATTAAAAATTATAGTCCATATAGCGAAAAGAATTTGTCAGCAAGTTTTCATAACATATTTTGAAAATATTTACATAACTTAATTTGTTCGTGTCGTTAGAAAATATTGCTTGTCCATTATAAAACATTCACTATTATAAAATCACTGGAAATAATCCGCAATAAATTTGAATTACTCCCGTAATTATTTTCATTCATTTTATAAAAATTAGCACAACTATCAAGAAAACTTTTGATATGTTATAGGATTTTTACACGTAAAATCCTATACATTTAGAATTGTTTTTAATTTATTGTTTTAAAAAAAGCTGTAAAGTTTGTACAATATGATATAGATAAAAAACAGGGCCAAACAGTCAGGGCTCTCAAAATATGTGGGGCATGGAGGGATCAGTTTTTATTGTTTAAAATTTTTTTTTTAGTTTTGATCTACGGGTGTGACAAACCCGCGTAATCCAGTCCCTGCTATTGACATACGAGTTAACGTGAGATATCACATACCACTGGCAATAGCAGTGAGATATCACTAGCCAAGGTGACATCTTAGGGGTGGTGGCGGATGAACTGTATTCAGTCAACGTTAGCAACCCTCAATCTTAGCTGTGAAATAATCCTTGATGATGAGACGCCATTGCTTCCTTGAAGAAACGAGCCTTCATATAACTATGTGTGGACTTTAATCATTAAGAAAGATGGTGCGTCAAAGAATCAAGGAATAGGCAACCGGCTGGATTATTGGCAACTACATTTTTGTTTTGATTCAGCAAATGTTTGCCAAAATTTGCTATTTACTTTTTAATCTACTCTTATTTTCTGTATTCTATCATAAAATATTGGCCTACGTCATATTTTGTCAGTGATAGGATTTTTTGTTTAGTTATCCATTCTTTAACAAAAAATATAAAAAAATAAAACAAAGGAAGATTTACGTCCATCAACGCCTTCGAACGTATGTTGTTGTGGGACCTTGGTCTTAAAAGGTTTTTAAGTGTTATTGTGACACATATTGTAATTCCTACTACACAACACATTTTATTAAAAAAAAAATAATTAGGTTGTGTTCTCCTGCATGTACTTACTTTTAAGTTTATATAAATTACCAATGGCCAATAACAATTGAAATTTGAATGTTAAATACTGCACTATAAACTCTCGAGGAGCCCTATACTAATGAAATATTTTGTTTCCTTTGGCTCAGACACGAATATCTTATAAACAAAACACAATCGTTCTTCTAAAAGCGGCAATGCCGCGCACCTTATAGTGCGATAGAATTTTGTCAAAATACGCACCCAAGGCGTTTTTGGAACAACGATCGTGTTTTGTTCATAAAACTGATTTCATCAGAAGATTAGAAGCAATACGACCGCCTTTCGTATCGGCGGCGCTCTAGTCCTTGATACAAAGAACGATAACGGTTTGAAAATTGCGGTGAACTGTACGTTAGTCGGGCCAAAATAATATGTAACGTAATAATTATATTATCAGATATATTTCAATTAATAGTATGGGATAAAATTGGAATATTAGTTAAGTAAATCTTCTAAAAATTAGACGAATTTACAAAATAACCGTGCATTGAAATTTTTATAGTGTATAATTCTACCACGATTGGATGGTTTTATTGAATCGATGTATTGAATTATTGATAGTATCAGATCCTTGGGGGGGGCCAATGCCCCCCCCAGCCCTACCCAATTGACGCGCCTGTGTGATATACTATTTCAAAATTAAATAACACATTTCCAACGTTATACGTATAATGAAGCTACGTTTTTACATAATAATAAATATAAAGCAACATATAAATAAATTAGTTTTATTAAATTAATATTATGTTAAATTCGTAGATCTTAAAACCTTTAAAATAAACCCTATGAAGTTTTCTATTCAAATTTAGGTCATTTGCGGACATAATGTTTACAACACATACTTCAAAACAAATATCCATATTACACCAATTTTATGATACGTATTTATTCATTCCGTTAATTTTATGAGATACGGTACTACAAATTATGAAATTTTCCTTATTATTATGTGACGTTTATATCATAAAATCAATGAAAATCATTAATTTATATTATCAATATGCATTGACTCGAAATCGTGTGCAGATTTTCTTAGTTTTTACGTAGTTTTTCATTGAGTTAATGAGGCAGTTTTTTGAGTGCAGTTCTTGAACTACTTAATGACACTTTAGAATATATTAACAATGTTCTTGGAAGGTTGGCCGAATCTCCTATCAAACAAAAACATATTACAACAGGAAGTTATAAAAAAATTGCAAGTGTCACACCGGCAATAAGTCAAAGAATATTTCAAGTAGATTCAGTTAAAGTGTTATCACCAAACGAGGAATGTGAATATACATCATGGCTTATGAACCTTAAAAAGGAATTTAAAGATGCCAGCTCTAAATCAAAACAAGTGTTTTTGTTGACAATTCTACCACGTAAATTTTGGTCAAATCAACGTATCCAGGATACTCAATGATAACGCAGAATGAGATAGAAGCTGCACAATAAAGTTCAATAAAGTTCAAGCCACAATCCACACAATCGTAATTTACTACAAATCGTGTAATGATAAACTAGAGGTCTTATCTTTTGTCATTATATCTGATCATTTAATGCATAACACAGTTGCAGTTCATAAATACCAGGAAAGGTGTATTGAATTCATTGAAAAACAGCAAGAAATATATCCAAGTATCAAAAAAATTTTATGTTTTACTGATGGTTCAGCAGCTCAATATAAAAATAAGAAGAATTTCATAAATCTCTGCAAACATATTGATGATTTTAAAATACCTGCAGAATGGCATTTCTTTGCAACTGCCCACGGAAAGGGTCCATCCGATGGTATTGGAGGAACACTTAAAAGAGAAGCCCAGAGAGCTTCGCTTAAAGGAGAAAAAATATCAACAGCAAGGGAATTATTTGAATGGGCGGGAATTTGGTCGAAAAAAACCAACCACGTTATGAAGTTTTCATATGTGTCTTCAGGAGATATCGAATTACAGGAGCAATTTCTTTCGATGCGGTTTTTGGACATTAAAACCATAAGTGGAACTCAAGGATTCCACTGTTTTTTACCGGATAACACTACACCCGATAAAATAATTGCCAAAATGTTTTCTTTTTCTGATAATCACAAATATTTCAATTTAAAGGCAAAAAGAATTATATAAATTAATTTTTTAATGTATTAATTTAGATAATATGGATTAAATTATAATGTTTATAGAAAAAATATTTTTTTAATTTTTTTTCTAATGATAGTGTTGGTGATGTTGAAATTATAACAAAATCTTCGATCAATGGGATCTCCTATTCTTATTCTGAATAAAAACCTGTTTCTCAATCAGAAATACACAGAAAATGGTTCAAATTTATTGCAGGTGTTAAAATATGAAATGTTTAATTTATTAGATCCACATTTAGTACAGGATTATTAACTTAATAAAAAAACACAGGTGAATTTTTCATTTACCAAACTTTAAAAAATCGTAAGAAAAGATCCATATTGAATTGCTGACTTTTTATTTCTCAATTTCATAGCTGCATATGTTTACTTTAAAATTTGTGAAAAACAAAAAAATAAAAGGGACTTTTTGAGATATGAGCTTTGAAGTAAACCAAGGTTTTACGCGCCGCCTAGCGGAAAAGAGAAAAGTCATTAATTTTAAACTTACTTATTTCAATGATTCAATTATTTTCCTTTTTACTTGCAAAAATATACGTAAGTCGGATGAAATTTGTGGCACCTATTCACAAAACATTGCCACCATTACCAAAACTACGTGAAAAAGCCTCAAAATTCAACCGCGCATAGAGTACTCAAAAAATAAAAGCAGAAATCGCTTTTTTCCTTTCGTCAATACCAACAATATATCAAAATTTCAGATTTTTTAAAAATCAAAAATTTAAAAATCAACAAAAAAATGTACGTTTTCAAAATAATGGGGTAAAATTCAGTAAATTCTTCTATCGAAAATTTCTGCTGTTCTTTTATTTTTTGTATGAAATTTTATTTTCCCGTTATAAAATTTCATACAAAAAATAAAAGAATAACATAAACTTTCGATAGAAGATTTTACTGAATAGGCCCCAATAGCTCATAATTGTCAATTTATTTTAAAAAACGTAATAATTTTCATTATTTAAATCAACAACGGCGTGATCAATTTGTTAAAATAAAAAAGAAAAACAAAATTCGTTCAATGATAATAATAATAAACAAAAGGTTAAGGATTTTGATATAGTTTTCGGCAAAAAACTTTTATGAGGACATGGTTTTTAGTTTTGGGCAGCGATGTACATCAAACATAACTCTTTGTTAAAGTACAAGTATTTTTTATCTCTGTTTAAAAATTTATTACAAAGTAACACGAAACATCAATACGTTGCCGGAAAATTATAATCAAAATTCCAAAAATATGGTTAAATTAAATAAAATCAAACTTTTTCAAAATTCCAAAAATATTCCAAATATTAGAATAAAATCAAATATTTAAATATTTTCTAAATTCCAATAATATTTCAAAAATTCTTAAAAATTCAAACTTTTTCCAAAATTCTAAAAATATTGCAAAAGTTATTACAAAATCAAAAATTGAAACTTTTTTCAAAATTCCAAAAATTATAATAAAATCAAAAATTAAAAATTTTTCAAAATTCTAAAAATATTTCAAAAATTCTTACAAAATCAAAAATTAAAACTTTTGCCGAAATTCTAAAAATATTGCAAAAATTATTTCAAAATCATAAATACAAACTTTTTCAAAATTCCAAAAATATTTCAAAAACTATAACAAATTCAAAAATGTCCATGCCCAATTTCATTTTAAATTACATTTACGTCATAAAAACAGCTACATTTTTTTTCCCAAAAAATTGGCTAAAAAATTAAATGAAATCATTTTTTGACACACTTGACATTATTTTTTGACAAACTTATAATGCCATAATTCTCTATAATAATAATAAAATATCATGTCATACGAACTATTAATTTTATTTTTTTCTAAAAAATTGGGTAAAAAATAAAAAAAAACCTTGACACACTTGACAACATTTTTTGACAAACTTATAATGCCATAATTCTCAATAATATTAATAAAATTTCATTTCAAACAAACACTTTTATTTTTTTTGCAAAAAATTAGGTAAAAAACTAAATAAAAATCTTTTGACACACTTGACAACAATTTTTTGACAAACTTATAATACCATAATTCTCAATAATAATAATTAAATTTCATTTCAAACAAACAATTTTATTTTTTCCAAAAAATTGGGTAAAAAAATAAATAAAAATCTTTCTTTTGACACACTTGACAACACTTTTTTGACAAACTTATAATGCCATAATTCTCAATAATAATAAAATAAAACTTCATTTCAAACAAACAATTAATTTTATTTTTTTTCCAAAAAATTAGGTAAAGAAATAAATAAAAATCTTTCTTTTGACACACTTGACAACTTTTTTTTGACAAACTTATAATGCAATAATCTAGTTTTTGATCTCACATACCAATCCCGACCATCAAGATTTCTCCAAATTTAATGTTCCTACTCGTAATCACTTAAAATGAACGTTTTTTAAGCCAAAAATATGAAAATTTGCTATTTTTGACACACATAATGATTTTTTTGACACACTTCCGGTACAGTTATCGAACACAGCGTCCTTTCGGACCTGTCCCTTGAGTATACCTATTTTTAGAAAAAAAAATTTTTGAAATCCCTCCAGCGGTTTTCCCTGCAGCGTAGGTAATGACGGCCGGCCGGCAGACATACATACATTTTTTTTTTTTTGCTTTTTTAGAATCAGGAGGTCCTAAAACGTCGAGAAATGTCAAAAAAAGTGGGGGTAAGAATTTCACTTTGAGCTCATGAATGTAATACTTAGGTCTTTCAGACCGAAGTAAAATCTTGTTAAATTAATAGGCCCTTTCCATAATTAATTTTAGTGATTTAAAAAAATTATTATATATTTTTAATATTTTTTATTTGTCTTGTTTCATGTCGATTTATCGATAATTTAATTTAATTTTTCATAATAATGAGAAAATTATGTAAAATTAGTATTATTTTCTACACATAATTCAAATATTTAAATTTTTTGATTTCTGAATTTCGGTCTTTTAAATTGTATCATTAAAAATATGGCGGCATCCTTTACAAACAAAATCACACTCATACATTTCCTATTTAGAACGTAAATATACGAACGCTATCTTTATGCATGAATATGTTTGTCGGATTTGATGCGAAATACATATTTCTAATATAAAAAATTTCAAATATTATATTTACGAAAAAAACGAACCCATAAAAACATCGATAGCAGCAAAAACAAAACAAAGATGTACCAAACCAATAGATTTGATACGGAGTATTGCTTGATTCTATCACAAACGTATTCAATATTACTATTTTTAGTCTAATTTTTTATTTACCACGTTTGTAGTAAATTGAAAATTAAATCAACCACGGCATCGTTGCTCGAAAATGAAATCATAGTTGACTCAACTACAAACATGGTTAAATCAAATATGTTTGTGATACTTATAAAAAAATATATCAACAACGGTTAAATTGTTAATTTAAATCCGGAGCGTTGGTTGATTCTATCGCAAACGTATTTAATTCCCCAATTTTCACTTAATGCTCGATTAACAATGCAACATGTTTAAATCAACCAAGATTTTTTCTTTCGGTGCAGAAACAAAAATCGTACGCTTTTCCAATAAGTTAGAAGTGAATGTTATGTATGTATGGAATTTTGCTTACAGAGCTGCTCGAATGGGAAGTTATGAAGAATATACACGTGATAGAAATAGGTTTCAAAGGCGTATAAAACATATTGAATCAATAATCTCAACAATTTTAACACAAAATCACCGTGAAATTATTTTCAAAACTAGGTTCATGATGCATTTTGAAAATTAGAAGGCACACATACAATTAATTTATGTTGTTGTATAAATTTTTTATATGCTTATAAATGTAAACCACTAACTCATTGAAAATAAAGTCATTACTTCTGTCTGAAAGACCTAAGTATTACATTCATGAGCTCAAAGTGAAATTCTTACCTCCACTTTTTTTGGCATTTCTCGACGTTTTAGGACCTACTGATTCTAAAAAAGCAAAAAAAAAATGTATGTATGTCTGCCGGCCGTCATTACCTACGCTGCAGGGAAAACCGCTGGAGGGATTTCAAAAATTTTTTTTTCTAAAAATAGGTATTCACAAGGGACATGTCCGAAAGGATGCTGTGTTCGATAACTGTACCGGAAGTGTGTCAAAAAAATCATTATGTGTGTCAAAAATAGCAAATTTTCATATTTTTTGCTTAAAAAACGTTCATTTTAAGTGATTACGAGTAGGAACATTAAATTTGGAGAAATTTTGATGGTCGGGATTGGTATGTGAGATCAAAAACTAGATTATTGCATTATAAGTTTGTCAAAAAAATGTTGTCAAGTGTGTCAAAAGAAAGATTTTTATTTATTTTTTTACCTAATTTTTCGGAAAAAAAAAAAATTAATTTTGTTTGTTTGAAATGAAGTTTTATTATTATTATTGAGAATTATGGCATTATAAGTTTGTCAAAAAAGTGTTGTCAAGTGTGTCAAAAGAAATTTATTTATTTTTTTACCTAATTTTTTGGAAAAAAAATAAAATTAATTGTTTGTTTGAAATGAAGTTTTATTATTATTATTGAGATTTATGGCATTATAAGTTTGTCAAAAAATGTTGTCAAGTGTGTCAAAAGAAAGATTTTTATTTATTTTTTACCCAATTTTTTGGGAAAAAATAAAAGTGTTTGTTTGAAATGAAATTTTATTGTTATTATTGAGAATTATGGCATTATAAGTTTGTCAATAAAAGTTGTCAAGTGTGTCAAAAGAAAGGTTTTTATTTATTTTTTACCCAATTTTTTTAGAAAAAAATAAAATTAATAGTTTGTATGACATGATATTTTATTATTATTATAGAGAATTATGGCATTATAAGTTTGTCAAAAAAATAATGTCCAGTGTGTCAAAAAACGATTTTATTTATTTTTAGCCAATTTTTTGGAAAAAAAAATGTAGCTGTTTTTATGACGTAAATGTAATTTAAAAATGAAATGGACATGGAAATTTTTGAATATGTTATAGTTTTTGAAATATTTTTGGAATTTTGAAAAAGTTTGGATTTTTGATTTTGTAATAATTTTGGCAAAATTTTTAGAATTTCGGAAAAAGTTTTAATTTTTGATTTTGTAAGAATTTTTGGAATATTTTTAGAATTTTGAAATATTTTTAATTTTTGATTTTATTACAATTTTTGGAATTTTGAAAAAATTTTCAATTTTTGATTTTGTAATAATTTTTGCAATATTTTTAGAATTTTGGAAAAAGTTTGAATTTTTAAGAATTTTTGAAATATTATTGGAATTTAGAAAAAATTTAAATATTTGATTTTATTCTAATTTTTGGAATATTTTTGGAATTTTGAAAAAGTTTGATTTTATTTAATTTAACAATATTTTTGGAATTTTGATTATAATTTTCCGGCAACGTATTGATGTTTTGTGTTAGTTTTGTAATAAATTTTTAAACAGATATAAAAAATGCATGTACTTTAACAAAGAGTTATGTTTGATATACATCGCTGCCCAAAACTAAAAACCATGTCCTCATAAAAGTTTTTGGCCGAAAACTATATCAAAATTCTTAACCCAGACCGAAGTCTTGATATCTCAGAGCTGTGAGATTTCAGCCCCTCCATATTTTACTTTTTAGATTCAAGGGAAATAAAAATTAAAACCAAACAAAAATTAAATTAAAACTCGTGTTTTATTGAAACTTTTACGAAGTTGATAAAGATTATCCTTCCTTTTACGATAAATTATATGAAAATAATCATTGCATCTAAATATATTAGGTCCAAGTGATTGCACAAATTGGAGCAAGAGTTCGCTTAAATGTTAAGGGGTTAGTCTTGATCTTTTATCAATGGAAAATAATCTTTCTGATGGAACTGACATTCTTTGTTTTTTGTTAACAATTGACTTCGACGTTATATCCCCTCCCCCTTTCTAGCATATTTTAACGGCTCTTGTACAGTTTTTCGCGTTTAGTACAAAAACATAATCTAATTTTTAAATATATAGAATAAACGCCATAACATTTTTTCATTACAATAGCATTATTTTAATGAATCGGCCAGTCTAAAAGAAATCGATTCTTTCAATATTTTTGGATCAGAAGAATGGAATTGCAATTTGCATCGAATATTTTTTGAACGATTAATCGAATAGATTGAAGAACCAATTACGATGTTCTTTTTCTATCATCAAAGTAATGATTTTATCGCATCTCTCCTTTTTCGAAATTACAAGAACTATGTTAATGTAGCACTTTGAAAAGTTCATATAACATATTTAAAGGTCTAAGTTCGTAAAACATATACATATTCTATGCATTCATTTTCTCCAGATTCTAACGTCACTTTCTATGTACAAAAAATTTAAGATGGTTGAAAATTTAATTTAAAGTTGTCCCCTGATTGGTATAGTGGTAAAATATATATGAGTTATCACATGTATGACTAGTAAATTTAAGTTTCTGGGTATCGTGCCTTAATAAAAATAAATTATATTGTATGACCCGCCCTCATGCAGGGACAGTAGACTGTTTAGATATAGTTGTAAACCTACTTTGCTTGTGAGGCTAAAACTAATTAGGCGTAGTTTTCTCCTAAACGGTAAGGGTACAAAATGTGAAACTTCAAATTTTATCGGTACAAACTATAATGGTTCTAATTTAGAAGTGACGATCGGGTCTGCTCATGCAAAAGCCTACTTTGCTTGTGGTTCTAAAATTTATTAGGTGTAGTTTTCTCCTAAACGGCAAGGGTGCAAAATCTGAAACTTCATATTTTATTGGTACTAGCTATAATGGTTCTCATTTAGAAGTGACGATCGGGTCTGCTCATGCCAAAGCCTACTTTGCTTGTGAGGCTAAAATTAATTAGGGTTAGTTTTCTCATAAAAGGCATGGGTACAAAATCTGAAACTTCATATTTTATCGGTGCAAACTATAATGGTTCTAATTTAGAAGTGACGATCGGGTCTGCTCATGCAAAAGCCTACTTTGCTTGTGAGGCTAAAATTAATTAGGGGTAGTTTTCTCCTAAACGGCAAGGGTACAAAATCTGAAACTTCATATTTTATCGGTACAAACTATAATGGTTCTAATTTAGAAGTAGAGTTTGCATTTCCCAGCCGTTTTTAAAATCCCGGGATACGGGAATTAGAAATTTCTTAATCCCGGGAATCCCGGGCTTCCTGGGAAATATTGTAAATTTAAAACCTATTATAAAATAACATTTTTTTTGTTGAAATTTCATTAACATCTTAACGGCATTGTTAATTTTAAAGGAATAATGGATTTTAAAAACTTTATAAAACATTACATATATGGGATTTTTTGCATTAAATTTCTAGACAATACTTTGTGTGAATTCATAGAATGGGGAACATTTCTATTCTAATTAACATCCTAAGTCACGATTGTATAGTCATTATTGATTGTTTCCAATCAATGTGAAATCAATGGCTGACACTTGGTCTATTTGTAGTCCTATATGTATTAGCATTAGACTACATTAAGGGAATTTAAATTAATTTTGGATTTTTGAGATCAATTAAACTCAAGTAAGTAAAGAAGTAATTGGAATTTTTTCAATTCAAAGGTATGGTTTGAAGTTTCTCAGAAAAAAACTCTACTTCACATTTTTCGTGTTTCGGTTGGGATTGGGAAAATTTATAAAACATAATATATTAAGTTATCATTCATATAAGGGAATAATAGTTATTTATGTATCAAGGGAATTATAAGGATGTTAATTACCGAGGTAGCCGTTTACTACCCGAGGGCCTCTGGCCAAAGGGTTAGTAATTTTCACAAGGTAATTGACATCTAATAAAACAATTGAAAAATAAATAATTTTATTTTTTACTACCTAAAACATTTATTAAACTAAAACATTTATTTTTATCAAGTATTTGATAGCATGATTTTTCGTTTTAATTGATCAAGTTAGTTATTTTTCATTTCAAATTGTATTGCTGCAGCCAAATTCTGTAACTGTGCAGCGGTGAAGTGATAAGTTTTTTATCACTTTACCGCAAAAATATTTAAGTGAGTGAAGTTTTAAAACTATATAGTTAACACTGACTTTTTATTTGGCAATAAAATGAAATCGTTCCTTTTGTTGTTATTGACATTATGTCAAAAAACACCATAACGTCAATGCGTTTTGATTTTTTAAAATTGCATTTCTAAATTAAATACAGATTAATTTTTCAAATTTTATTTCTAAAATATTTATATATATTTAAATTTGTAAAAATTTAACTTTAAATTGTGTAAAAAATTTAACTTTAAATTTATGACGTTTGACAGTGCGGGGCTTGTTACTAGATTTTTTAACACTCAAATCGCATATAGAATCGCAAAAATGGTAAAATAATAAAAAATCAATGATAAAATCGAAATGAAGAAACTTTTAACACTTCACCACTTTACAGTTACAGAATTTGGCTGCTGGAGTATTGTTATTCGTTACTATGGCTTTATGTAAATAATGTTGTTTATAAATAAACAAAACAAAAATTTATAATGAAAACTAGGTCTATTATGAATCCATAACTCCCTCTTATAATTCCCTTAGGAATTAAGAATGTCATTATTATTTCGGTAACTAAGGTCTAAACGACTTATAATAAATCAGTAAAACATAAAATAATTTATATTATATTTGACCATTCAAATTAGCTTTTTTGAGGAAAAAATTAGTAACAGGATGAAAACTATTGGATGAATAAGAAAATATTGAGCAAATGATGGGAAGCAAAAATTAAAGGTGCTCCGAGTTGCGGTGGTGAAATGGGGTGAGCTTTTAAGGGTGGAAAACGGTTTTTTATGATTTTCAGCGAAACTAGATCGAAAAAAAATTAAAGCAAAAGTTGTAGGTAATAAAAAAGGTCTATAACTTTTATGTCGACCATTTTTTCACATAACCTAAAACTTGCCGTGAAAATAGAAAAAACCGAGAAAAAAGGGCTTTTCGTTTTTAATTTTTAACTCCCACAAAAATATTTTTTTCCACACAATTTGGTGAAAACATACCTTATTATGTCCCAAATACGCTGTAATTTTTTGGAATCAAAATATTTATTTTTACGTTTGATTTTGATTTTAAATCAAAAATGTGACCTCATTTTCACACGAAAATTCACCTGTATAGAAAACAGTTTTTTCAAAAAAAACATTCGTTATGTTTGTTGAAACGTCTACTTTTAGATGGTGTAAAATAAATAAACATTAACGTAACCTAATCACGGAAACATTAAGCAGGAGATGCGAAAAACTGAAGAAACTTGATTTTAAACTGAAAAAACTTGATTTTAAATAGTTATTTTCAATGATTGTTTAAAAATATTCATTATTTGTTAAAATTTACCGTCGAAATCCCTGAAAAATATAAACTTTTGCCGTGGTAATGTTAATTTTTTTTTACACCATCTAAAAGTAGACGTTTCAACAAACATAACGATTAATATTTTTTTTGAAAAAATTGTTTTCCATACAGGTGAATTTTGATTTAAAATCAAAATCAAACGTAAAACTAAACGTAATTAAACGTAAAACTATTTTAATTCCAAAAATATACAGCCTATTAGGGACATAATAAGGTACGTTTTCGCCAAATTGTGTGAAAAAAAACTTTTTTCGATAAAAGGCCTAGTTTCGCTGAAAATCATGAGAAACCATTTTCTATCCTAAAAGCTCACCCCATTTCACCCCCGTAGGTCGGATCACCTTTAATTTATGTTTCCCATCATTTGCGCAATTTTTTCTTATTTATCCAATAGTTTTCATCCTGTTACTAATTTTTTCCATTTTTTGCCTGCTTTTAAGGTATCTAGACTGGTCTATATACTTTTCAGTAGATCTTAATCTTTTAGAAGTCGAGGCCAGTTATGATGATACTTTGATGACAATAAGTAATTGATAATTTGTAAATAAATCAAAAGCAGAATCTAAATCATATTCGCAAATAAATTTTACTGCATTCACCACAAATTAAGGATTTCAAAATTGAACCCTCTTGTAAAATAGATTTGCAAATGTGTTTGATCCACTATTCCAACTGCTCCATTAACGGCCGTGTCCAAACCACTACCTTGACCTCAGTGGAGGAAGACAATAATGCCACGTTTACCGATAACAAATAACAAAACTTGTACATAAGCCTATACGAAAACAATTTACAATAAATATCTACTTTTATGTGTAAAATGTACAGTGAGTGATTATGAATAATATACTTATTTTTAAATATTGGTTTTATTTCACACCTGAGACTGCATTCCATTTGCAGCCAAACTTCTCATAACCTGCTAACCCGATATAGCCAACTGTACTTATTTGACTAAGTTGGAATCTTTTTTTTTTAAATAATAAATAAATGAATGCTTCAAACAAAATCTGAAAATTATATTTATTAATTTAAATTCAAATTGAGCGATCTTGTGAATTAAAATTGCGCGATCTTGCATTTTGGCTGTCTATCAGAGGCTCGAAAACTAGCTTGAATTCTTGATGAAATTGATAGAAATTCGGTCTTCTGCTGATGTTAATCTCGCAATAATTTCGTCAAGAGATTTCTGTTTTGTAAAAATATCCAACGTTAAAGAGTTGAATACTTAAACTGTAAAAAGAATTGAATACTTTGGAAAAATATACCGACATATATCGATATTTATCAACGATATAATTTTACTTGTTACATCGATATTAAATTCGAAGTTACTTAAACGAATATTTATACATTTATATTATATTTTTGTTTACATATTCAATATATTCGAACTATTGATTGTTTGGCCTTTTGAAATAAGCAACGGTAGAAAGCTTTTGTTATCTGATTTAATATGAAATATATTACAACCTTTTCTTCATTGTTAAAAATGAAATAATGATAGTGTTCAGTCGTGCAATATGATTAAAAATATAGCTATATTTTATATATTACATGAAACTGGACCGGAAAAAATAATTGATTATACGCCAAACTTTATAAATCACTTTTATTTAATTGTAATTAAACTATACGGGATTTCCCGAGAAATCAATAAAAATCTCGGGAATCGGGATTAGATAAAATATATGATTTCCCGGGAATTCCCGCCCGGGAAATCCCGGGAACTCTATTTAGAAGTGACGATCGGGTCTACTCATGCAAAAGAAGACTTTGCATGTGAGGCTAATAAGATTGTTAAAGGAGACTTTTTCTGATATACATGCCATATTGAAATTCAAATAACGGTTATTTAAAATACTTCTGTTGAAAATATTACGTTATTATTAATGGTACAAATTAGTACAAATTCACCTTTTTTCATTTGAACCTTTGTTTAATTTTTTTATGTTTTTTTTAATGTGGTCCGTTAGCTTAATATTAAGCTAGCAGCGCCACGGTTTTTGTCGTAACGGCACGTGGTACAAAATTTTTATAGATGGTACAAATTAGTACAAAATAAGTACTATATAATGCAAAAGTTCCTAGTCGATTTTGCTCAGGTGGTCTTTCCAGCTTAAGAGAGGTGTATTATTCTATATTATGTTGTACTATTCTATATTATCACTTAATCTATATTATTGGTTGATAAATATGCTGTGATTAATCTACTAATAATATAGAATTTACGTTTGGTTTTAAGCACATGTACATTTATAATAAATGTGTTTATTTTATACGACAACTCTCACGCTTTTTAACCATTTGACCTTCTAAACAGTATTGAGAAGCTATGTTCGTTAATCGTTATTTACTTAAAATAATTAATTTTATTTATTATATAAATTTATATTTTGCACGCTTAATTCAATCAAATTTTTATTTCCCGCATCAAATCACACAGATGAGAATATTAAACTTTGTCAAGTTCATTTGGATGCGAGCCAACTTTTTTTATATGCAATTTATTTTCATTACAATTTTCCGTTCTTTTTCTTTCTTTTTTTTCTTGTTTTTCTTCAATTACTTTTTTTTCTTAAAAATCATTATCGGTGGTGGTCTTTTAAATGTATTTTCTTATATATATTCTTATTAACCTATAAACCAAAAAAAGTTGATTGAAATACAACAAATGTTTTGCATTTGTTGATTGGTTATTTTTACAATTTTACACGATATGTTGTTTGTTAAAAGAAATTGTTGAAAGAAGAAAAATGAAATAAATTGGTTTTAAGAGAGGAAAATTAATTGATGATTCACAGGAAAATTTTTTTGTTTGTTTAAATGCTATTTTAGAAGATTTTCTAAGAAATAAGTACAAATTTACTGTCCAATACCTTGCAGATTTTTTTTATAATATAAACATGGTTGGCTGAAAGACAAATCGTTTTGTAGAAATTTGCTTAGTTTAGTATTTGATGTGTAGTTGTTGTAACATAATATTTATCATATTAACTTATGTTCAAGTATAACACGGAAAGATTTAAACGTTTTGAAGACTGTAAAGCGGTTCTTATATGAATCTATAGGTCACGACATTGATTTTAAAAAAAACTAATTAGTTCATGGCAACTTTTGACAACGTGGTTACGATTTGTACGTTCTATTTTGAACTTCTTGTAAATTTTAAAATCAACGGAAAGAAGGACGTTGCTAGTTTTTGGCACTCGATTTTCTTACGATAGAGCACAATAAAATCACGACTCACTTGTAGTATAAATGAACATAAATGTCTTAAAACAAAAACCACGTCCTTCTTTCCGTTGATTTTAAAATTTACAAGAAGTTCAAAATAATTATTTTATATAAATATATATATATATATATATATATATATATATATATATATATATATATATATATATATATATATATATATATATATATATATATATATATATATATATATATATATATATATATATATATATATATATATATATCTGTAGGGGGAGGTAAACTACACCAAGTCACTTTTTAAAAATTTTACAGGAAAGCCAAAAAACTGTTTGAAAATGGACTATGGACAATGGACTTGGTGTCATTTAAAATTGTTCTATCTCGAAAACTACACTAATTAGGACTCAGCGCTATTAACCTCTCGGTACAGAACAAAATCCTGATTCTAACAGTATAAAAAAATGTATTTTGAAAAAATTGGGCTTGGTGTAGTTTACCTCCCACCTACAGATATATATATATAAAGATATACGTATATATATATATATATATATATATATATATATATATATATATATATATATTTCTATATATATATATATATATATATATATATATATATATATATATATATATATATATATATATATATATATATATATATATATCTATCTTTCTATATATATATATAAATATATATATATATATATATATATATATATATATATATATATATATATATATATATATATCTATAAATTAAATTGATTAAGCTGATTAATAAATTAAAATTTATGCAATCTATTATTTTTCTTAAGAACCAAAAATAAAGGGATATAATTATGGCAAACATTTTTAATCGCATGATTATAAGATTCCAGTACCTAAAACCTGAGGTGTATCCGGAAGACACATTCAAAAAACCATTTGGCCCTTCGAGCCGGATAGGCGTTTAATTTTTTTTTTTTATTACATGAAAAGTGCAATAGGAATTATAAAATGTACCACAACAACACATAAATACTTTTATAAGTCTTAACCGTCGCACACAAATTCTGGAAATTAACACATCATAAAAAAGAAGACATTTTCAAAATTACATAATTAGTACTTTGATGAACTGATAAGCATTTTAGGAAATAAAAAGCAATTTTGACCAATATATGCTTCGCTTTAGTCAAAAATAACTGAAATTGAGCTCGTAAATAAAATGCAAGTTTTGAATAACAATCAAGTTGTTTGAATATATTAGCGGTGCTTTGGCTAAGAACTTTTAAAGGAAGTGATTCTTAATATAAAAACTGAATTCTAGGCCCTAGAAAAAATCACGGCACCCAAATGTTCGTATAACTAAGGGATAAATTATTTTTCCGTAAATTATTTAAACGTTAAAACGTATTTCGAATAAAAATCTCCGCATCCAAATCACACAAAATTTAAATTTCGTTGATTAGTTATCTGCCAATTTTTTATTGAAGATTTTAAGAAAATATAAAAAAAAACCTCGGAATGTAATTTAATAAAAACAATTCAGTAAAACCAGAAATAAATAAAAAAAGCTTAAAAGAAAAATAAATATAAAAGAATTTCAACCGGAACAAACAATTTTTTTCCTATGCAACAAAAACAAAATGATTTTTTTAATATTTTGTACAGTGGAACACATGATAAGTATTTAGAGATCATTAAGATTTGACGATTAACGATCATTATGATTTGTTGATGTTGATCGATTAACATTATTTGTCGCAATTAATGTGTTAGTTTTTAATCGTTAGTTAGATTTTGGAAGTGAAAAATATTAGTAGCAAAGAAATTTTATGCTCTCCTCCAAAATATTAAAAAAGTTTAGAACGTGTTCCCACTTGACAGATTTTTTAGCTTAATTTGGTCTTTGCTCCGAAAATGTCCACGATAGTTACATTGAACAACCTATTTTGGATTTTAATTTAACACAGTAGATACTATAATTTGTGCGTTAAGTTGCCTAGTGGTAGCACTCTGGACTTCAAACTCGAAAAGCACGGGTTCTCGACTCCCATCTAGGTCAAAGCGTTTTTAAGCAAAATATTAACAACTATCAACACACCGGTTTTCCAGTTAACCGATAGTCAACCAATACAGTTGGTGAATTGGAAAAAATATGGGCTGATCACCCATATAAAAAACTAATCGATTAAATTTAAGTCTTCAAGACTAGACTCGACCATAAAAAAATTGAGTTAATTGATGAAATTAATACTGGTGAAGGACACTTGTTGACTGCGTACGTTGCTATATGGAACATTTACTGCAGAAAAAAAATACTTTTGAGCTTTGAGGTTGAGTGTAACGCATACTCTAAATTTATTCAGACATGAAAATATCAAATAAATATTATATACCAAAAAATTACAAAAATCTAACACTTAACGCTCTAAAGACCAACAAAAGATGTTTGTGCGCACAAAGTACTCATTTATTAAGTCAAAAATATTTTGAAAAGTTTCTGGATGGAACAAGCAGCTTGAACAATCTGTTTCTACAAATAAATTTTAGAATTGTTTAAGGTCACAGTTCTCAACATATTTATTTCAACCTCGTACTGATCCACGAATAATTAGGCTTTTTTCAGCAGCCTTTGGGGTAAGTTCAGACCAATAGAGTAATACGAAGCTCAATTTCTAATTGGAATAAATTTCAAGCATGAGCAAAAGAACGATATCTTTAAATTTAAGATGGGTAAATTTATTCTTAAATTTTGGAGATTGCATTCTTGCTATTGTTTGACTTCCGGTTGTAACACAAGAAGTAAACACAATTTGCAAACTATGAAACAAGAGACTAAACAAAATTTTAAACAAACCATCTAACAGCACTTTAGACAAACCTACATCAAGGTTGAACAGGTTTTGAAGTTTTCTCAGCAAAGTTTTTCCGAAGCAACAATGAACTGCTGCTCATTCACGAGTGGTGAGTACACGAGAAAGATCAATGCGTATCTTATTAATTATATCGCCAAACAGAGGAATGGAAGTGCATGAGGAAATATTGTAGTAGGAGAAAGCAAAACGAAAGTCTCTTTTGAACATTTCGAACATTTTTAAACATGTTTAACATTTTTAAGTTGTTAGAAAATAAAATATTTTTATTAAATTAATAAATTTAATAATTGTTTAATTTTTAAACATTGTTGTCATTTCAAAAATTCCTGATTGGGCTACTCCCTGTGTTTACAAAACTTTAGAAGTGGTTTAAAGTAAAGATATTATGCTAAACCTCTTTTAAAATATAAAACAATCTTTTTCTACGCGAAATACTTTTATTGTCCATAAAAACAGAACTGTGATGTATTTCCGTGGAATTGGAAGGCAAAAACCGTTTGCCAACCACCAAGTGGTTCACCTTCATTGTTTAACTTGACAAGACTGTCAAAGATTAGTTTTAAATGCCATTGTCTTTATTATCATTATTTGTTTGGAGAGAAACATGCAACTTCTCATTAAATTGGACTAAATAATATTGATTTCTCATGTTAGATAGTGAATCAAAATTTTACATCTCTTGAATAATAACTGTTAGCATAAAAATGCTAGTATATTATGCAACTTTCTATATTCTATAAGACTAGGTTCTATTGCAGTGGCTGTTGTTATAAAGTTAGCTAATGACGTTAAATTTGAACGAGAATATGTGAATTACACTACCATTGCTCTTTTATCCCATTATTTAAACAATTCAGAACGCAACGTATGATGTGATGAACACTGTGCAGTGTGCATTCCTGATACTGGAGTTACTGCTGCAGTCTGTGAGTTCAGTTATCCCTTTCCTCAGCCCACCATAAATGCTAAATTGCATACAAAAGTTTCACAATAAGATGGATTCAAATGAGCAAAATAATAGGGACTTTGATGTCAGAGGAACCAAGCCTACACCACTTCAAATATAATTATTACATTTAAAAAAATTATAAATAAAGTACAATAAAAATCGGTGCGCCAATGGTACTGGCGACTGTTGAATATGAATGATAAATCAATATAGTAGTAATCTTAGTTCCAATGGTACCGGCGAATATCGCAAAAAAAAGGAAAATATTTCGCGTTTATATACCGAATGAATGTTTAAAGTATGATTTAATAATTTATTTCATTAAAGTAAGGAAAAAAACCCACTGAACAGATTATTCCATCATGGAACAAACTGAATGGTGTTTACATCTACAGCTTATGATCTGTAAAACCAACATATCAATACAGAGGCTAGAAATTATTTTAGCTATAACCCCTTCGTAACAATGTAGCATTCAATGGACTGCCCACATACAAGTTAATATTGTAATAAACTTCGTCCAGAATGGGTTAATTTAATCATAAATAACCAATACGTTCTGCCTAAATGTTTTCTACATTCAGACTATGGCAAAGATGAATTAAAAGTTAACTCCCTTTAATTAATGCAAGTTGCATAAATTAATGTAAATTAAATTTTTACATTAATGAAAATAGGTGTGGCCTATTCAAGATGTACGGACTACGTAATATTGATTTCTAGTGGATTATAGAAGTTTCGATTTATTTATTTTTTGGATATAAATAAGCGAACAAAATATCAGATAGTCAGTTTTTAATTTGGCAATTAAAAGTGTTTATAAATATTCGCAAGTATAAGGAATAATCGGTGGTACTTGAGCCTGGGTACTAATAGCAAAAGAATTTGAACTTAGTGGAATAGTAAATACAGATTTTACGATTCCGAATATTATTGATTCAAATTGTGGAAAAGCGGTGAAGTTTATCGTACATAAATTGGAGACCCTGGAATTTATTGTAATTGAAATCGGAAGTTGCTGTAACTGGTTGATAAATAAAGTTTGAGATATCTGTTAACTAAAGAACTGTCTTTTTACTGTCGTATTTGCTCAATAATCTAAAAGAACCAACGAAGAGTCGTTACAGTGGTGTCAGAAGTGGGATTATTGAAACAATGGTCAAGACAGTAAATATAAGTGATCTCAGCCAGACCCAGCTGAAGGATGAGTTGAAGAAAAGTAATGCTCCAATCCATGGAACGAAGGCAAAACTTGCATTTCGGCTGCGTAAAGTTTTAGAAGAAGCAGGCCAAAACACAGAGGTCATAGAAGTAGAGCCGGAGGAAGCTCCGGTCCAGAATTCCCCAGCAATTGATCCGATGATGATGTTGATGAAAGAAATGATGGCATAGCAACAACAACAATTTGCTGATATGATGGCCAAACAAGGAAACAACCAACAAAAACGATTTGCTGATATGATTGCCAAACAAGGAAACAATCTGATGGCCCGACAAGAGAAACTAGCAGCAGAACAAAAAGTAGATCAACAACGACAACTAGCTGATCTGATGGCCCAACAAAAATTAGATCAACAACAACTACGTGAAGTAATCGAGTCACGTATATCAAGTGCGGAGGTTAAAATCAACCACATGGAAAGGGAGCTGCGGAAAGTTACCGAAGAACATGAAGAGAAATTACGCAATCTTTCGAGTGAATTCCGCCAAGAAATAGCATGAGTAAAGTCAGGTAGCATGATCAATCCATCAACTACTTCAGCTCCAGCTAGAGTGAAAATACCCGCATTTGATGGATCTACATCGTATCAGATATTTAAGATGCAATTTGAGATAGCAACAACTGGGGTTGATCACCAGCAAAAAGCAAACGCGCTTATATTGGCATTGAAGGGACCTGCTGCTGAAATTTTGCAGACACTATCAGCGACAGAGCGTGATTACAGCAAGCTAATGGAGGCCTTAGAAGTAAGATATGGGGAAAGTCATATGCAAGCTCTCCATCGCATGCAGCTCAAGACACGAAAACAGGGAGTCAGCGAAACTTTGCAAGAATTAGAGGCTGACATTGTGAGACTGGTTAATCTTTCATATCCGAACTATAACGCTGAACATCGAGATGAGCTGGCAGCTGATACATTTATCAATGCTCTTCGAGATATACAAATGAGAAATCAGCTGTATCTAAGCGGGAAGAAATTACCTGCGGAAGTCTTAGCATTGGCCCTGCAAATGGAAGCCGGAAAAAGAGCGTATGGCTCAGATAGAGTACGTCAGATGGAAGTTGCTGAGGAACCACTAAAAGCAGCGCTTGATGAAGTGATCATGCGTGTCAAAAGTTTGGAAGATAAACCTGAACGAAATCAACGAAGTAGATCTAGCAGAGTAAGGTGCTGGAACTGTGGGAAGTTGGGGCACATCCAAAGAGAATGTAAATGGGAGCCGCATTCGGAAGAGAGATGCCGCGTTCCGGAGTCGGGAAACTAGATCGTGCCAGTTTTGAAGGGCGAAAGCTGGCTCAATTACAATGCCCTACATTGGTGGTATCACAAGTAAAAAGAGAAAATAGTAGTCTAGTCCTGGAGGCAACCGTTGGAAGCAAATCGTTCATGTTGACTTTGGACACAGGTGCTTCAAGATCGATAGTGCGTCTAGATGTGGTTCATGATAGTCAGATCGATACAGTAAGACGATTCACCCTAAAAACAGCTACGGGTGAAACAGTTCTAGTTCATGGAGAAAGCGACCAAGAAGTTCACCTTGGAGGAAATTCATTTAGGCACCGATTTATTGTAGCAGATATAGAAGATGAGTGCATAATTGGGCTTGACTTCATGAAAGAATACAATTTTATATTAGATCTGGGAAGCCACGTACTGAAATATGGAAACACAGAAATAGTGCTACACGCCACCAACGACAATGCTGAGGTCTGTGTTATTAGTGATGGACCAACTGAGATCCCGGCAAAATCTGAGAAAATCATATGGACTAAGTTACTAAATAAAAGTGACCAAAATTCACCTGTGATGATTGAGCCTGCTAACAATGACTTCGGGGGAAACATTATGATTGGCCGAACGTTAGTAGCAGCCAAAGAAGGGGTAGTTCCAGTGCAACTGATTAACTTCTCAAATAAACGAGTGATCATCAATCATGGAGAAGAAATCGCCAAATGCAGCACCATAAAAGAGGTAATCAGCTGTCAAGAAGAGAAGAAGGTCTTCATGCAGAGAAACAATCCCGCATTAGTAGCAATACTCCAAGATCTTAGTAAAAGAATGAACCCGGCTGAATTCAAAGAAATCAAGAGGGTATTAACGAAGATGAGCAGCGTTTTCTCTACTGGAGATGAAGATGTTGGAAGAACAAACATCGTGCGACATAGGATCAACACTGGAAACGCTCATCCTATCAGGCAGCCTCCTAGAAGACTACCACTAGCTAAACACGAGGAAGTGCAAGGAAACGCTCATCCTATCAGGCAGCCTCCTAGAAGACTACCACTAGCTAAACACGAGGAAGTGCAAGGAACTGGACAAAATAAAAAGTGATGGAGTCATCAGGCCATCTAAGAGTCCATGGAGCTCACCAGTGGTGCTAGTTAGAAAAAAAGATGGGTCAGCTCGTTTTTGTGTAGACTATCGAAAGCTGAATGAGATAACCATTAAGGACAGCTATCCACTGCCACGAATTGATGACACACTGGATACACTATCAGGAGCCAAATAGTACGGCACGCTAGATCTGAAGAGTGGTTACTGGCAAGTCGAAATGCATCCAGAAGATCGACGAAAGACAGCATTTTCTACTGGCAATGGGTTGTGGGAGTTCAATATGATGCCGTTTGCTTTATGCAATGCCCCTGCAACATTTGAACGTCTAATGGAATGCGTGTTGCATGGTTTAACCTGGAAGGCCTGCCTAGTTTATCTTGATGACATCATTATAATGGGTCGCAACTTCGAAGAGCATCTAATGAACCTCGAAGAAGTACTCAGAAGAATAAGTAATGCCAACATGAAGTTGAATCCGGTAAAGTGCAATCTCTTCCACAAAGAAGTGAAGTACCTTGGACACATCATTACAGAAAATCGAGTCAGAACCGATCCCGAGAAGATTGATGCTGTGAAAAATTGGCCAGTACCGAAGAATGTTCATGAGCTACGCAGTTTTCTTGGCCTATGCACCTATTATCGTAGATTCGTGGAGAATTTTGCGAATATCGCCAAGAGTCTACATAAATTGACAGAGGCAAATACCAAGTTTCTGTGGACAACCGAATGTAATGAGGCATTCTGCCGTTTAAAAGAAAAACTATGCAACACCCCTATACTAGCCTATCCAGAATCTGGAAAGATGTTCATTCTGGACACAGACGCAAGCAATGTAGGAACCGGAGCTGTTTTGTCACAGAAAATTGGAGACGATGAGAAAGTGGTGGCATACTTCAGTAAAGTTCTGTCAAAGCCGGAGCGGAATTACTGTGTCACGAGGAAGGAGTTGCTAGCTATCATCAAGGCTGTGAAACATTTCCACAGGTATTTGTGTGGACAACCATTCCTGATTCGCACGGACCATGCTGCTCTAAAATGGTTATTACAATTCAAATTTCCTGAAGGACAAGCAGCAAGATGGATAGGGATCCTGCAGAACTACGACTTCAAAGTTGAACACCGCAAGGGAAGGGTCCATGGTAATGCCGATGCCTTGTCTAGAAGACCCTGTATGGAGGAGTGCAAGTCCTGTAACAGAACTGAGGGAAATGAGGCAATGAAAGTGAGCCAAATCAAGTTCCAAACTCCTGAGGATTGGTGTACCGAGGCAATTAAAAGAGAGCAGCTAGAAGATCCAGCTATGGCTCCAATTTTGAAATGGAAAACCGAGGAAAGGCGACCGGAGTGGAAAGAGGTAGCACCTTTAAGTACGGAGGTGAAATGCTACTGGGCGCAATGGGACTCACTATTGATGGACAACGGGATACTAAAAAGAAAATGGGAGTCCGCTGATGGAAAGAAAGTGTTAGAGCAACTGGTGTTGCCATCAAGTCGAGTAGAAGAGGTACTGGGAAAGCTGCATGGAAGTATTTCTGGAGGACACCTGGGAGTCAATAAAACCCTAGCTAAACTAAGGGAGAGGTTTTATTGGGTAAGGTATCGAACCGACGTAGAGCAATGGTGTCGGTGATGTGATACTTGTGCGGCGAGCAAAGGACCAAAGACTAGAACTCGAGGAGAGATGCAACAGTGCAATGTGGGCGCCCCAATGGAGAGAATTGCCATAGACATCGCGGGGCCATTTCCGGAAACGACAAAAGGTAACAAATACATAATGGTGGTCATTGATTACTTTACAAAATGGCCGGAAGCTTATGCAATACCGAACCAGGAAGCAGTTACGGTCGCGGAAACATTAGTCAACGAATGGGTTTGCAGATATGGAACACCGCTAGAGTTGCATACGGACCAGGGAAGGAATTTCAAATCTCAACTGATGGAAGAGCTGTGCAGAACACTCGACATTAGAAAAACACGAACTACACCTATGAACCCACAATCGGATGGCATGGTAGAACGATTCAACCGAACCATGGAAGAACATTTGTCGAAGGTAGTGGAAGCCAACCAAAGAAGGATCTTCCGTTATTCTTGATGGCCTATCGTAGCGCAGTGCACGATACGACATGTGAAACACCAGCGAATGTCATGTTCGGAAGAGAACTACATCTTCCTAGTGACATCGAGTTCGGCATCCCTGGAGGTCTGGTATCTACTAAAACAGATTATGTGGGACAACTAAGGGAGAAGATGAATAAAATCCATCAACAGGTTCGAGACCACATTAAGATTGCCAGTGACAAAATGAAAACCAGGTACGACATAAATGCAAATAGTGGCGGTTTTCAAGAAGGAGAATTGGTATGGCTATACAACCCCAGGAGAACTAAGGGAAGATCACCCAAGCTGCAGCCAGATTGGGAAGGTCCATATAAAATAATCAAACGAATTAATGATGTTATCTACCGCATCCAAAAGGGACCCCGTACCAAGATGAAAGTGATACATCTGCAAAGGTTGGCACCGTACCAAGATAACAGTATCAATGCGATAGCTGATATTGTTCGGGACGAACAAAACTAAATGGAGGGCAATGTAATAAACTTCGTCCAGAATGGGTTAATTTAATCATAAATAACCAATACGTTCTGCCTAAATGTTTTCTACTTCTCTTTCTAGTGGATTATAGAAGTTTCGATTTATTTATTTTTTGGATATAAATAAGCGAACAAAATATCAGATAGTCAGTTTTTAATTTGGCAATTAAAAGTGTTTATAAATATTCGCAAGTATAAGGAATAATCGGTGGTACTTGAGCCTGGGTACTAATAGCAAAAGAATTTGAACTTAGTGGAATAGTAAATACAGATTTTACGATTCCGAATATTATTGATTCAAATTGTGGAAAAGCGGTGAAGTTTATCGTACATAAATTGGAGACCCTGAAATTTATTGTAATTGAAATCGAAAGTTGCTGTAACTGGTTGATAAATAAAGTTTGAGATTTCTGTTAACTAAAGAACTGTCTTTTTACTGTCGTATTTGCTCAATAAACTAAAAGAACCAACGAAGAGTCGTTACAATATCTTAACTATATAGTATATTATGTGTCAATCATACTACCAAGGCCTTACTAATCGACTTGAGGTATGCCTAAGTGGTCTAAAAGTTAGAAGAGAAAAATTAAATGCTCTGAGAATGATCTTCTCCGCACCATAGCGTCAAATTTGAAGTTAACCGTAAAAATTGCCACTGAATCCCTCACCCTCAAGCAATCATATGCCTAGGTTTTTTAGAGGCTAGAGGGTTCGGTTTGGATTCTTACCATGGCCTCGACTGAATAGAGTCTAGTTTTATTCGCAATCGGTTTACAACACAGACCTTTATGGCTTTTCTAAGTCAATATAAAGTTGAGTGCGTTGACAAGTTCTGTTGGAAAGAACTGGCAAGTCCTGTTGATCATACACCAAGTCGGTTTGATTACAGAAGTTACAATTCTATATGTGGTGCTAACTCTCTTAAAAGTATAAGACTCGGCTATTCATACAAGGTAGTGAGATCTTAATTAAAAAAATAAGTGTTATATGTTTGAGGAGCTGTTGTGTGACGTCTCATTCAGTGTTTTATTTATTTGAGTGGTATGTCAAGTATGTATATTAAATGAACTCAGAATATACGAAATAGAATTTAGATTTTAAATTTTAATAATTTTCAGTAATTGAATTTGTTCTTCAAATACAAATCCGCTACTGATCACTGCGTCAATGAGTTCATGGATGCTAGGAGCATACAGATAATTGCTACCCGATGAAAAAAATCGAAGAGAACTAAGAATTGGTTTATGTTTCAATATCAATAATTTACTACATTTCAACCTTGATTTCAATAGTTAATGGTGACTCCATGAAAGACCTGAAATCTTAACTGATTGATATAATCATCCATCATTGATTTGCTAAGTTAACTTAAATAAAATAAAGCTTGCGAATTTAAGAACTGTTAACAAAGTTAAAAAAAACTGGTCAATAACCTCACGAATAAAGATAGCATATAGAACAAAGTAATTTCAACGCAACGTTATTTTTTAATGGCATTTCTTACGGCTTATAAAAAGTGCGTACAAATGTATCCCATTAACAATTTACGTCACAGTCCGAAACGTAAGAAAAATAACAATATTAGCTCGGACATTATGTGCAGGTCGCAAAAGATAATATCATTCGGGAAGCCAAGTCACGAGGTCATTCAAAGCTCTTGGGAAAGAAGGAACTATTAATAAGGAAGGAACTATAAATATGTAACTATAACTATATAAAAGAAGGAACTATAAATAAATAATAAAAAATAAACTAAGGAGCTATCCTAAAATACGTGGGATCGATCAAACATCACATTTATCATACATTACATGTCATGCTAAGCCTCGAAATTCCAAGCATGTTTAAGATCGGACGAGTAATATCTCTACTAAAATCATCAAAGGTAGTGGACCAATCAAAGTCAAACAGACATATTTCACTTTTATCACCAGTTTAGAACGTGATAAAGTCGATCAAACTACCAACATGGCAGAAACATATCGTTTCAGTCGCACACCAACATGACTACAGGAACAGACAAAGTATCGCAACTGCTGCACACTTTTACAAATGCAATACAGATAGTATTGTATAAAAAGAGACCAAATAATTGTATAGTTTTTATCACTCGGCATCTTTACCAAATTTTCAGGATCATCAGTCACATTAAACTGCACATTTATTCGTAGTCACTAAACATATGTCGAATTCAACAACATGAAATCAAAATACACTACAAAAGAAAGAATATTTTCTCATAAAATTCTACTTCTCTATCTTAAGACTGCCACAACCACCAGCAGCGGTAAAAGGTGTTTTCGGTGTGGCAGATATAACCCTGTTATCAATATGTCTTCGGGAGGTATGTGAGTGAGACCACAAACATACATTCTTGTTTTTGCTCCCCAACTGAAACACCGAAAGAGATTTAGAGCTTTCAACAGCAAAATCAACAACGAGAAAGTATTGTGAAATATATGGTCTGCTGAGCAATGAGATTGTAGAAAACAAGATTCTCTAAATCAAAGAAGTGAATATTTTTTCATCTGAGGAGTAAGTACTAGCTAGGGGAAAAGTTAAATAGAACATTACCATAGCATCTTGAGCTAGTAACCGCCTCATTACGAAGTCCCCAGTCTAATATCCACATCAGAATCAATTTTCAGGGAAAAAAATACCAAACAACACAGAATCCAAGGAGAAGAGGCCAACATTTCGTCCGTAAACAGCAAAACAACCTCCCTATCCTAGACCTGCCATCTTTTTAAATATACAAAACAGGACATGTCACATGATATCGTTATCAACAAAATAGGTAGAAATCATTTATTTTTCTACGCTTGCTTGCTTTATGTTTTTTTATTCAATCCCTTCAACCCCTTAGCTTGAAACCTAATTTTTATAACAAATTTAACAATAGAGTTAGTTAACTGCCCACTTTTCTAATTCTTTAGTTAGGGCAGGTAGGAGCAAATAGCTTAAAAATTAAAATGTTTAGATTTAGATTTAGTCGAACGAGGTCGAACATGTCATATGATAGGTTACATCGTAATTTGGTAATAATTTGTCAGATTCAGCAGTTTTGACATTTAATCGAAAATGTACTTCCCCGGGCATCTATGATTTAAATTAAATTTGTTTTCACTAGAATTAAATTAAAATATGCGACTTACGAGTATTATAGTTAACAACTATTAGCGGAATCCCTACCGTTCATTGAACTTCCTTGACATCAATATTTTTATACTCAATACTTTAAGTTTTATAAAATTTAACAAAAGAATATCGTAATAAAATAGACTTTTTTTAAAAATTAGTTAGACATTTTTAACACATCAGGTATGAAATATTCATTATTCAGACTCTTTGAATATCCGAAGATACCATGTCAACTATAAAGGAAGGAGATTAGGAAAAATGAAAGGAATGAGGATATGGGGATAACAATTTAACTAAACTAATTGTTTTTAATGACGATCAATCTGGAAAGTACGATTTGACGATTAATCTGGAAATACGGAGGAGAGCATTGAATTCCACAATTTAGTCACGTTAATAAAATAATCTTTCTGGAAGGATAAGTACTACATCAAGGTATTTGGACAACAAATAGATGAGATAACTTGGAAACTCTTGTTTGTCGATTGCGCTGCACACACGATGGAAGGATATTTCCTTAGAGAAGAATTCGCTTAAGTTATATTTATAGCAGATTGACAATTCAGCAACATTTCTTTGGTACTGGAGTGCATCCAGCTGATCCGTTAGTTCGGTATTATCAATCAACCGTATTGCTTTTCTCTGTACAGAGGCTTAACTTTTTATTGTTGACTGACCAGCACCTCACCAAACATGACAGAAGTATTTCATGAACACATGTTTATTTCATTTCTGGTTATTTGCAATATCCACTCCATCCACTCCCACTAACTGATTCAACCTCACGCAATTCCTCATAGTTTAATAGGGAAGTTTTTATGTCGCTCTATTCGTGAAAGATTGTTTGGTTTTGCTTGGGTTAAATGAAACAAGATTACGATTGTCCCACTCCATTATACGATCAAGGTCTTTGTTGATAGAATTAGCAGATCTCTATGGGCAAAACTATGGATTGGGTACACTGGAAATAAGTAAGTCATTAATGTTGATGCAGCTAATCTAAAAGCAAGTAGTGGACTGCATGTGATTTTTTCAAAAATTTAAATTTCCGTATCACGGTTTTAAATATTAACATTGAAAATTTGATTTCCCACAGTAATGAAATTGATGACTGTATAAAACAATAGTGATGATGAGATTTATTTCAGGTAGATGATATATAGCTGTGGTTAATCCTTGTAGTAATGAATCGATGATGAATATCAATACTGGCGATGAATTAATGGTTTCATGTCGATGAACATATATAACTTCAATTAATTTTAGCAGCGATGATTATGTGACAAGTGAATGCCTTTTAAACACAAGCAGTGGCTAATAATGGCCAATGAATGTATTATTCCACGTTGGTGCACACATATAACCTCGTTCAACTTTTGTAGCGATGATTCAAAACACAAACAATGAAATAATGATGGCGATGAATATAAATTATTACGACTATCGGCGATGAATAATGATGATAACAATAACGATGTACATATATAGCTTTATTTGTTCCTCATAGGCGATGACCATGTAACACAGTTGTTATTTCACAATTATCATGATCAGCGGCTTTGACTACTGATGAGTAGATATAATTCAAACATAAGCGATGAATAATGTTGTTGAATATTCCAAATTAAAGAACATATAGCGGTAGTTAATTTTGTAGGTGATGATTATGTAAAATAATCTTACATATAATTATTTAAGACTAGCGGCGATGTATGATGATGAGTAATAATAGCGATGCACATGTATAGCTTTATTTGATTCCTATAGGCAACGACTATGTAACACAATTGTACATATAATTATCATAACGAGCGGCGATGAATACTGATGATTAATGATAGCGGTGAAAATTATATAGCTTTATTTGATTTGCATTGATGATCATATCGAATTGTACATATAATTATTACGACAGACAGCGATGATTGTATAAAATTGGTTGAAATTAAAAAAAAACAGAAGCGATGATTATTAATACACCATTAATAATCGACGAATAGATATAGCATAACTTATTTTTTTTTAGGCGGAGGCTATGTAAAATGGTTGACTTTGAATGTGAACGATGATTACGCAAACAATAAATCATTAGTAACGAGACTCCATATTGACTGTCTTTTGCCTATAATGAAAAATCAACATTGGAGCAACCAATACTCTACTGAGTAATGAACCTGTAATCCAGTCACGATCGTTGATGAAACTTAATAACCTCCAACACAGAATGATGGTATTACAAACAGCTCTATTTTATTTCACAATATCACTAACAATACAATGTTTATTTTTACTGATTTTCTCACAGCATTAAAGTAAGAAACTCAATTGCGCAACTTCACATGAATGAATTAATTTATTTCTAAATAATTATAACAGATTAATCGATTATAGACTTAAACAATATCTCACAACAAAAATGTCTTTAAAACGAATAATTTTAATGAACTAAACTAGCTTGTAGTCAAAATTGACACAAAAAAAATACCGCTAATTGTTGAAGACAATGAACAATATTTTAGATTTATATAATGTTTTTATTTGGCTTAATTGAATTAAAAAAAATTTTATTGTTTATAGCCAATTATTGTTTATTTTATTTTATTTACCCAACGTTTCGAATAAATTTCTTATTCATTTTCAAGGGTTTTACTAAAAAAATAAATCGAAATGAAAAACAAACATAATAAAATGACACATTTTTCAAGGTGATTTGATAAAAAATTTAAAAATGCAAATAGAAATGATGATAAATTGAAATTAATTTTCTAAAATAATGTTGTCATATGATGATTCTAAATACATTGTGTCGTCTTGTTTATTTAAATTTCTACATTTTTTAATTTGGATCATTTCTAAAATTAATTTCAATTTATCATCATTTCTATTTGCATTTTTAAATTTTTTATCAAATCACCTTGAAAAATGTGTCATTTTATTATGTTTGTTTTTCATTTCGATTTATTTTTTTAGTAAAACCCTTGAAAATGAATAAGAAATTTATTCGAAACGTTGGGTAAATAAAATAAAATAAACAATAATTGGCTATAAACAATAAAATTTTTTTTAATTTTAGATTTAAATTACATTAACTTTAACACACGTTAAACAATACAACATTACTTGAACATCCTGCTGCCAAGAGACAGGTAAAAAGAAGAGAAATAAATTAAGAAAACTTAAATTTATATACATGCTTCTGTCAAATGAAAAACACCAAACGCGACAAATTAACACACGCGATGAGTACTGTAACTAGATTAAATAGTATGAGGTATGGCCAGAGTTCAATCTTAATCCATTTTCAACGATCTTACCGAAAGTGTCTTTGATTATGACAGAAGTTTGTTGATTTAACACTCTATATATTGAGCAGACAAATCATACTTTTTATCATTCTATATTATAATTTTGACTTATTTATTTTTTGTCATCAGCAAGTTAAGGACAGTACGGGCTTATTTACAAAAATGACTGATTTGACGCGGTCGGATCCCAGCAGATTTGTTGATATTGATAGAAAGAAACATTTTTTGTACAATAATGCAATGAAAAATATTTGGTTTTGTTTTGGTTTCAACTGAAATGGGGAGGTTCAATTATTTTTGAGTTTTCTGCAAAAATACGACTTAAAAGATCCGTCTTCTCTTGTGAGACGCTCAATGTCACTCAGAACTAAGGACTGAATAAAAAACGATTTAAATTGCTCTGGACTGATTTAACTGTCTGAAAGAAACTACGCTTTTTTCTAATAAACGCGTCTTTGTCCAGTCTATTTTGTATATACTATATTTGGTGTCGTGGTGACTTAATTGGTGTCGGTGATGTAAATTGCACTATTGCTGATATTAGTAAATGGTCTGATGATCCGAGGGGTTGTTCAACATTAGTCTTCATCGTATCTGGTTCGTTTTTCAAAAACAGATCCAGTAAATTATTGTTATGATGTGTGTTATCTGGGATTCTAGCGGGACTCTATCATTTGAGTCCATGATAATCTGCGTGATGAATACTTAAGCAGTTCTTTATTATATGAATCTTAAAGTCTCCTAGAATGATCAGTCTTGCTTTGGGATAGTTCGTGGTAATGTTGTCTAGATTATACGATATTTAATGTGAACACATCCTGAGGGGTAGTTTGGGGATCTGTATAATTACTTTTTAGATCAATAAGAACGACATACCTTAGATCAGGCAGTTGTCGTTTACTTATTGAATTTTTGGTGTTCCTATTGGATTTTAGGAACTATATTCAATGGTATACTGTGAAAATTGTAAATGAACGAAAATTTACAGTAAAACTTGATTCCTAACTAACTTAATTCCTTACGTCCGACTGTTGGCCATCTTTACTTTTTATTTATAAAGATCGTCAACAACCGTGCTCAGATGGAAATCAGACTCATCATGCCTCAAATATATTCTTATTCTTATTTTAATCGTCGGACAATTAGTGGAAACAGCCAAGCTGTGTATCCTCGTATGTCATAAAGACCGCAATGAAATTCATCAAACAAATCATCATTTGTCTCCAAGGGTCACCAATTTGAAAACCATTAATTAGCCTTTAATAGCACATGTTGTTGTGCAGCGAAGGTGTTATATGGAATGCACGGGCTATGATACATTTTGTAATCCCTATTTTTGAAAACAAAAAATGCCTTAGAATAGTTGTTGAATTGGATGTACCACATGTTAATCGCATATATTAAAAAAGTATGGTTTAATAGATCGTTTAGGTATCAATAATAAAGAGCTTAAATATCATATCATTTTTAAGACAAATTTTGTAGTATTTTAGTTTTTTTAAATTTTGTTGAGCAACTGTAACCACCATTTAAAAATATATTATATGAATATATGTATATGAAGTTTTCTTATCATCCAATTATATAGTTTAAATTTTTTTCCATACTCAAGTAAATATATAAATTAGATATATATACTAAAGAAACAATTTAAAGCAAACAAATGTTTTGTGTAGATTAATTTATATTTAATATTATGTATAAAGATTTCATTTCAATGGAATTTGAATGATTCAATAACAATTTTATACAGTATAGCAAAAACAATTTCGTGAGAATAAAAAGTAGGAGGTAGATTGAGATATAAGTTTTAAGATGTTATTACAGAAATTATGTGTCGATTTTTTTTTGACTTTCTAATTAGTTTTGATATTATAAATGCAAGGTGCTGACAGAATATTTTAATTTATAATCGAAATAAAAAGAAATTGAAAACTTTTGGTTACTTGACATTTACTTGACAAAATTATTTTTTTATATCGCAATGCGCAGTTAAAATAGGGAACAACTCGATACCGTGAACGTTTGAGACAAGTAGCAAGCTTCATTCAACTTGGTCGACGACATATAAGAGAAACCGATTTACCTGTAGTTGCACGGGAATAAAAACTAATCAAAATTTATATGAAACAGATTTTACAACAAATGCCCTATTCCATGTCCCAAAAATGCCGATGATATTGAAGTTTTAACGATCGAGGTTAAAAGATAATTTTTTCTACGGTAGAATATGAAAAGTATGTTTTCAAGCAGGTTTAATCTGTTGAATTGTGAAAATTTGAGACAATCCATTTGATGTGTAATACGTCGCCCACTGCACAGAGTATTGCGAAGAGGGCAGGTGAAGTTTTGTTTTGGTTTTCAAAATTTCTAAAACTGAAACTTAAACGATCCAAATCATCTAGAAATTTCGTAAAATTGAAATGCAGACGGACGCGCTTTAATGGAGCAAGGAGTTGGGAAAATTAGGAACAGAAGTACGGATGCTTTTTAATAGAGCAAAACAATACGGAAACTGGGCAGAGTATATAAGGGTGCTTACTAACTATAATAGAGAAATTAGGAGGGCCAAAAGAGGCATATTCAGAACCTTCTATGACAATATTTTGGCAGCGTCTGTAGAGTTTAGGCTGCATAAAACTTTGACAAAGGACGGGGTTGAGATTAAAACTTCGTTGAGAAGGCGCATACAAAGGATGAGCAGCAGAGAGCCCAACTAGCAAACTAACTTCTCAATTTTGAGTTATACCAGCTAAAGCTCCGATAAAGCTTCTAAGGGGAAGCTAGTTAAATTTTACTTCTACAAAGTTTCGAAAAACTTCCAAAGAGAAGCTCTTCCCACTCCTAGAGCGAAAGCTTTTAAAATACTTCTATATTTAATATTAGAAGCTCTACCGAAACTTATCTACACAACTCTAGATAAAGCTTCGAAAAAAGGTAGTCACTCTAATAAAATTATTTATATAACATTCTAAAGAAATAACAGCGTTCACCTATTGGAAATCCAATTACAACACTTATTTAAACAAAAAATATATTGTTAAAATAAAACTGTAAGTACGCTAAAAGTTAATGATAAAATATAACCCCTTAATTATGCCTAAAACCTTTCAATCAATAAAACAAATAGAACAAAGATTTGTCAATATTCTTTTACAGAACGTCTATAAAAAAGATTCAAAATCTTTTAAGAACGTAAATTTTGGATCATGATTTTATCGTTAAAAAACCCATGCAACAATATCTACCTTCTTATGGAAGTCTTATAGAAGTGTTATATTGTTATCGTAACTAAAATCAAACATATTTGGTTTCTCCTTAACATTTTTTTTTTTAAACTTGAATTAAAGCGTTATATAATATAAGCGTTCGAATATAAAAAACATTGTAACATTTTTGTCACACTTTTTAAAAGCTTCGATAAGACTTCTTACCATTCGCCTAGCTCTCCTGAGAATATCAATTTGTTTCATAACCTATCTGAAAAAAACAGGTAGATTGACTAAGTATCATAACGCTACATTTATACTTCTTGGTCATTTTACGGTTCCCAATAAAGAAGGGCTCATTCCCAGCTCTACTTTTTTTTTTTTTTTTATTAATTAGTTGGACATGTTTAGCACACTAAATATGAAATATTCATTATTTAGACTCTTTGAATATCCGAAGATACCATGTCAACTATAAAGGAAGGACATGAGGAAAATGGAAGGAATGGGGATATAGGGATAACTATACTAATTGTATTAAATGATTATGGACATTTTCTTTAAATGCCTGAGGGGAAAATTCATCGGGAAATACAGAGGGAGGCATTAAGTTCCACAATTTGGCCACTCTATTAAAATAGTCGTTCTGAAAGGACACAGTTCTACAACGAGGTATTTGTACAACAAATGGATGGGATAACTCGGCAGCTCTTGTTTGTCGATTTTACTGCGCACACGATGGAAGGATATTTTGAATTTCCTTGGAGGAGAATTTGCTAAATTTATATTTATAGTAGATTGATAATTCAGCCACATTTCTTCTGTGCTGTAGTGAATCAAGCTGGTCCGTTAGTTCGGTATTACCCATCAACCGTATTGCCTTTCTCTGTACAGAGTCTAGTTGACTGAGCATTTTCCGTACAATATTGCAACGAAAAATAATTGGTTTCATTTTCGTTACAACTGAGGGAATGAGTGTAGGAGAATGGGGAGGTTCCACTATGTTTGAGTTTTCTGCGAATATACGACCCAAAAGATCCGCCTTCTCTTTCGAGTCGCTCACGGGAATGTCATTCAGAACTAAGGTTGGAATAGAGGATCGAGTTAAATTGCTCTGGACTGATTTAACTGCCTGAAAGAAACTACGTGAACCAGATGGGTGCTCGGCGAATTTCTTTGCTTTCTTCTGGATAAACGCTTCTTTGTCCAAGTCTATTTTGTATTTACTAATATTTTTGGCTTTCTTATAGGCGCTATGGGTTTCAGGTGTTTTATTAGCGTTATATGTCTTAAAAGCTTTGCGTTTATTCCTCACTGCCTCATCAACATCCTACGTGAACCAAGGCTCAGTTTTCGGAGTGATTAATCGATTTGGAATAAACCGCCGCATTCCGTCTTTTATGATTTCGAACATTCTTATTGCCGATGTGCTAGGATCTTGATCAACACAACAAATAGTTTTCCAAGATGTTTCATCATAAAAGTTTCTCAGTCCCGCCCAGTTGGCGCGTTTATAGTTCCAAACGCGACGAGGATTTGCTTTAATTTGTATCGGTGATGTAAATTGCACTATTGCTGATATTAGTAGATGGTCCGATGTTCCGAGGGGTTGTTCAGCTTTTGTCTTCGTAGTACCTGGTTCGTTTGTCAAAAACAGATCCAGCAAATTATTGTTATGATGTGAATTGTCTGAGATTCTAGTGGGGCACTCTATCATTTGTGTCAAACCGTGATAATCTGCGAGCATCAGTTCAGCTTGTCTTCCTACGTCGTCAGTGCGAGATGAATACTTAAGCCATTCTTTATATGAATATTAAAGTCTCCAAGAATGGCCAGTCTTGCTTTGGGGTAGTCCGTGGTAATCTTGTCTAGATTAACCGATATTTGATCGAAAAAGGGACATCCTGAGGGAGAATTTGGTGATCTATATAATCCTATTATAAACATAGTTTCATTAACACCTGAGATCTTCAGTGCTTTAGAATTATGGTGCTTAGAGTTCAACTCGTAGGCCTTAATTCTCATACATGAAAGTGAATCTCGAACAAATACACAGACACCATGCTTGTTATAAAAGGAATGTTCCAATTCGTAACTAGGCATTCGGTATTTATCGGGATCCAACTTCGATGCTTTGCCATTAACAATTGCTTCGGTAAGAAACAATATGTCAGGTTTATTTTTTTCGATGTAGTGATGAGCCTCGTTTAGATTCGAATTGAGACCTCTTATGTTGGTGAAGTCAATGCTAAGCTGTTGGTTCACTCTGCGGCCATTTTGTTGAGACAAAGACTTACCCTTTGACATTGCAGGCAAAGCTACTGAAATTCGGCCAGGCCTAAATTTCAACACTAAACAGTACAAAAGAAACTGATCTGTCACAAAAACACGATAGCAGATTTCATGCAACAGTAGCACGATAAAAGAAAAGCAAAAAACTGGGGACACAAAAGACACTAACAAAATTGTAGAGTACAAATAAAGGGTTAAATTCTAGATTCCTAACTTTTGTCAAAAAAAAAAAACATTTCATAATCAACTAACTGATATTTTCCAACTCCTAAGATAAGTCCGTGGTGGGAGGAGCTAGATCATGTCAAAAAACTTCACAAAAAAAAAATCTCAACTAATCCAATAAAAATAACAACTAAAACGAAATTTTTGGTTTTCTGTTTCCAAGACAAATTTATGATTTACAATAATAAATAAATTTATTACATCAAAGCAATAAAAGGTAAAATTTTATCTGCCTAACCCTTGGCAACAGTAAACACAAAATACCAAATAATTTTTTAATAAATAACAATCTCACCAGTTATGTAATTGTACGCGTCCGTTCTTCGATACTTTTATTTTTATAAACACTAACACAAACACCATAACACTTATTAGCTACTTATTAGCACTTATCAACACTTATAATACTTATTTTAATATTTTCGATTATTTTTGTTATTTTTGTTCTTTTTCCTTTATAATTTAGGAGACTACTTTCTTCGTCTGACTCCGAAATAAGAATGTGATACTACTAACAATATAGGTAGACCGGCTGAACTTTTTTGCAGTTTATCATATGATTATGATACACAGATTATAGACCAGCCTACGAAGGTGCATGACACACCTGGACAAAGTAGTAACTTATTTGATTTGTTCTTGACAAACGATCCTTTCTTGGTACAATTTAAAGTATCAGATCCCTTAGTTGGTTCAGATCATAATTTGATCTCTACTCAATTCAATATTCAAACTCCTAAAATTTTTAAAGCCGGCCCCCGTCTTGTTTGGGACTATAAAACTACAGATTGGCAGGGTTTTTATGGCCTTTTTCAAATGGTTTCCATGGAAACATAACTGTCTTACTGGTTTAAAGACTCAAACATGACGGCTTTAAATTTTCTAAAACCGTTCTCGAGAGTATGCACAATTATACTCCGAATAGATTGATCGTCCCAAGGACTGATGTTTGGTCTTAAAATAAATGCAAAAAAGTAATTAAAGTTAAGAAAAACACTTTTCGTAAACATGTTTTAAATAAATTTTTATTTATTGTAAAAAATTAAATAAATGAAAAGGTGTTTTAAAGTATTTTTTACGCTTTTCGTAAGTTTAATCAAAATAAAACTGATGAAAACTTTGGACAGTATCGAATAGAGAGGAATAGTTGTAGGAGACTAATAGATACAGAAAAGAATATCTTTAATAGAAAAAACCTTCTAAATTTGCTGAGCACCCCACTGGTTCACGTAATTTCTATAAAGCTGCCAAGACTGTCCAAGGTAATTTTTGTAAGTCGCTTCTAGCTTCTCTTATTGATAGTAATATGCCTGTTATTGACCCAAAAGAAAAATCCAATCTTCTTGAATATTATTTCTCTAAAAATTCTACACTAAAAGAACCCAATTTCTTACCTATACCAAGTCCTAGAGCTCCTCATAAAACGTTGCATATAATTTTTCGTAAAAACGTCGTTCAGAAAACGCTTTTACAAATTAACACAGATCTTCTTGACCAGATTACATTCCTCCAATTAATCCTGAAACATTTGCCAAAGAGCTAGCACCAATCCGCACTAAAATCTTTTATTTGTCATTCAAGAAAGGCGTTTTCCCCGAAATATGGAAAATGGCAGCTATGTACAACCAGTTTCAAAAAAAGGCAGTAAAACTGATCCAAAAAATTACAGACCCTTTTCAATTTTATCGGTTGTTGCAAAAATTTTTGAGAAATACATTAATTTTAATAATGAGCTTCTCAGAGTCCTCAAAGTTGCCTATTGAAAGACAATACGGGTTCCGAAAAGGAAGGGCGACAGGAGATCTACTTTCTTTTGTCACTCATGTCTGGAATAAATCTCTTGAAAACCATGGTGAAACTTTCGATGTTGCTATTGATATATCTAAAGCATTTGACAAAGTATGGCACAACAAACTTTTTTGCAAATTAAGATACTATAGTTTGGACGAGCAGCTTATTACTTGGACATAGATGGTGTCTTAACGGACGTCTTTTTATCTAATGCAGGAGTTCCTCAAGGTTCCGCGTTGTCACCAACTCTCTTTCTTATTTATATTAATGATTCTCAACAGTTAATCCTATCCATAGCTTGTTGATGATAGCACGCTTGATGCGTCACATGATATGTCAAATCTAAATTCACCTTCTGCGCTAAAATAACTGTAGAGCGAATTTGATAAATTTCTTAAAAGTTGATCTAACGGCAATCTTGGATTGGGGTTTTGTTCCCACAGTGTTGAAATTAATACGAGTAAAACACAGGTTTGCCATTTTCCTAGATTTTCCACACCTAATCCATTTCCATTAAAGTTTGACTCCAAAGATCTTGTAGTTACCGCACCGCCTGATCATCTTCAGGAGGAGGATTGACTTGGGCTTATTCCACAACTATAGAGAACGGCAAAAGTGATACTTATTACAAAAGTTAATAAACAAGATGTCACTCAGCCGAAGTATCATTAACTCATCAGTTTAACATATTTCATGGTAAAAGCAATGGAAATGGTGATCAACAAATAAATACGAACCAATATCTGGGTAAGATCGCCTTTGCAAGATTCCAGATGAAAATGCCAGATGTCCGTATGTAGTTGTAGATGCCAGAGTCAACTCGCGTACAGAATGGGCAGATCAACGAAAACGTTGCTGTTCAGATTGACTGAAGTTTGAATTAGAGCAGGTGGTGAACAACAAAGAAGTTGCTGTCTGTGCTTTCCTGAACATTTAAGGAGTATTTGATAACATTTCACATGGAGCGGTCAGGAAAGCTCTAAGTAAGAAAAGGTTAACAGCACCACAAATGACTGGATGTGTGAGATAGTGAAAACTAGAGTAGCAGAAATCAAGGCAGTGATTGCAAAATCAGTCCTGGAAACCACTAGAGACTGTCCGCAAGGGAAAGTTTTATCACTCCTCATATGGAGTCTAGTGGTGGTGGATGAATTCTGGCTATATTAAGTAACCAGGTCATTAAATGTCTTGCGTATGCGGATAACATTGTCACTATCGCCAGAAGTAAGTTCGAAGAAACGCTCTGTGATATTGAATAGAGTTCCCTGAATCCGGTAGATACTTTGTGCACTTGTGTGGAACTAAAATTTAATCTGAGTAAAACTACATTAGTCTCGTTCACGAAGAAAAGAAAACTTAATATGAAACCCATCATCATAAGGGGCTCCATAATTGAATCTGCAGAGGAGACTAAATATTGTTCTCGATACCAAACTTATGTGACCACATGAAAACAGTGGTAAACAAAGCCGTAAGAGCGCTGATAGTATACGTGCAGATCGGGTATCATAAGGTATGTATACCAAGATAGTGAAACCAGCCATCACTTACAGAGCAGTCCCATGGAATAAAAGAGACCAGAATAATGCTGAAAAAACTGAATTGAAAAAGGAGTGGAATGGAGCAACGAATCCACTACGTATACCATATCGATAACGCTGTCATGAAATGGTCGGGTGGGTGGTTCACTCGGATGGGTGAAAAAACAAGCCAGATATGGGTGTAGGAGTATTTGGACCAAAAGTCAAATATTAACGAAAAATGACAAGATGTAAACGCAATCGAATGATGTGCAAACTTTTGCTTGGAAAGGAAATAAAATAATAAGACAATTGTCATCTTGTCAGACAGCCAAGAAGCAGGCAATGCACATCACATCCAAAATTTGTAGGGACTAGCTAAATAAGCTTAAGAATAGAAGCAAAGTAACAGTTTACTAGATACTTGGTCATGCGAGCATCGCAGGTAATGAAGAAGCCGACAAGTTATTAATGCGAGGTGCTTTAACATCTTTTATCGGCCCGGAGCACTTTTTTGAACTGGTGACAAAAGTCATCCATGAAAGGATGAGGGAAATAATTAGGACAGATTGATTCAAAACCTGGAATAACACCACCGGGAATAACACCTCGCCTCGCCTCAAACCAATCCAAGGAATTGATTGGATCGTTCAATCAAAAGAGAGCACTAATGTGTCTTAAATTGAATAGGAACAACCTAATAATACTGATAGGGGTTCTTTTCAGGAAACTGTATGGTATAAGAATCCACCTCAAAAACATTGAGGTGGAATAGAGAAACGAATGTAGACTCTGTATTTTAGAAGAAAAGAACCCAACCCATCTTCTCAAAGGTTGTGGATCCTTGATCTACACGAGAAGGTTTCATCTGGGGCATCATTTTATATTGACGGGCATGACCTGCAAAAACTTAACCCTTTCCATATGCTGAAGTTCCTAAGGAGGCTGGACCGGAGGAGGTGCCATTACTGGGTATTTACCAGGGAGAAGTAGGGTGGGGTACAATAGATTATTTTGGTCGTAGTACTATATATCACCACCGAAGTTTAATCTAATCCAATCTATGTTCAGTGATAGTATTACAAGTATCTTTCGATAGTTTGTATCTCGGGCTTACACCGTTCTTGTTATAGTTGACACGCCCAAATCATACTTTTGTAAGCGATTTCGTTCTTTAGTTACCTTTGCATAGTCTGAAATTAATGTTAAATAGCATTATAAGTTTAACGGTGCTTGAATAAAAATGACTGCTTATAAAAAGAAAGGTTGTATACCTCTCTTTTTATAATGTGTCACTTTGAAAGTATATAGTTTAAAGATAGAAAGTGTGAATTATTAAAATTTTTGAATTTACAAACTTCCGAATATAACTTTGTTGAGACAAAAAAGATCCATTGTGTGAGGTAGTGTTTGAAATTAGAAGTCGATGGAAAGTTTTGTGTGGCTTTAAGACTTGTTTGTCTTGTGGTTAGTTTTGCTAAAAAAACCAATTTTATTATTGTTATTCTTATTAACAATAACAACAATGATCAGGCAGAAATATAAAAACAAAAATATGGAGGGGCTGAAATCTCACAGCTCTGAGATACCAAGGCTTCGGTCTGGGTTAAGGATTTTGATATAGTTTTCGGCAAAAAACTTTTATGAGGACATGGTTTTTAGTTTTGGGCAGCGATGTATATCATACATAACTCTTTGTTAAAGTACAAGTATTTTTTATCTCTGTTTAGAAATTTATTACAAAACTAGCACGAAACATCAATACGTTGCCGGTAAATTATAATCAAAATTCCATAAATATTGTTAAATTAAATAAAATCAAACTTTTTTCAAAATTCTATATATATTCCAAAAATTAGAATAAAATCAAATATTTAAATTTTTTATAAATTCCAATAATATTCCGAAAATTCTTAAAAATTTAAACTTTTCCATATTCTAAAAATATTGCAAAAATTATTACAAATCAAAAATTCAAACTTTTTTCAAAATTCCAAAAATTATAATGTAATGAAAAATTAAAAATTTTTCAAAATTCTAAAAATATTCAAAAAATTTTTACAAAATCAAAAACTAAAACTTTTTCCAAAATTCCAAAAATATTTCAAAAACTATAACAACTTCAAAAATTTCCATGTCCAATTTTTACTTCGGTCTGAAAGACCCAAGTATTACATTCATGAGCCAAAAGTGAAATTCTTACCCCCACTTTTTTTGGCATTTCTCGACGTTTTAGGACCTACTGATTCCAAAAAAGCAAAGAAAAAATGTATGTCTAGGTCCGTCATTACGCTGCAGGGAAAACCGCTACAGGGATTTCAAAAAAATTTTTTCTCAAAATAGGTAAACTCAAGGGACAGGTTTGAAAGGACGATGTGTTCGATAACTGTACCGGAAGGGTGTCAAAAAAATCATTAACTGTGTCACAAATAGCAAATTTTCATATTTTTGGCTTAAAAAACGTGATTACGAGAAAAAAGTGATTACGAGTAGGAACATTGAATTTCGAGAAATCTTGATGGTAGGGATTGGTATGTGAGATCAAAAACTAGATTATTGTATTATAAGTTTGTCAAAAAAATGTTGTCAAGTGTGTCAAAAGAATGATTTTTATTTATTTTTTACCCAATTTTTTTAGAAAAAAAATAAATTAATAGTTTGTATGACATGAACATTTATTATTATTATAGAGAATTATGGCATTTTAAGCAGAGATGGAAACCAAAGTTTTGTTTCAGTTGGTTCGGTTTTGGTTTAATAACAAATTTTTATTATGGTTTTTCGTTTGGTTTTGGTTTCTTGATATTTCAAAACTTGGTTTTGGTTCGGTTTTGGTTCAAATTCAGAATTTATATTCACATTTTTATTCTTAATTAATTTTCGGTATTCAAATAAAAACAGCTGTATTCCCCTAATAAGTCGCATTAAAGAGACTTTTTTGTGAATTTCATTAAATTCGAAAATAAAAGAATAAGAATAAACTAAAACCTAAGAATTATCAAAACAAAAAATACCTGTAATTAAAATTTGAATTCAAAAATGTAGTAGCCGTGAAAAAATAATGTTGTAGTTTCAAAATAGTATATTAAGAAACTAGTTTCATAATCGACGATTTTATCGCACGCAATCTGTTTAGAAAACGACCCGCGCAGCGGGGAGTTTTCTAAAGGATAAGTGCGATAAAACGTCTTATGAAACGAGTTTTTTATACTATTTTTTCTATTTTGCATTTTTTGTCTTGAAATTTTAAAAAATATTTTTTATGTCTTAATGTTTTAAAGAAAATTTCTAAAAATTTCAATTCAAAATAGTAAGCTCTGCGTTTCATCATATTTCTATATATTTTTTTGTTGCAAAACTAGAGCTTTCATAAAATGTGTATTTTATTAAAATATGTCAATTTGATATTTTGTTATTATTACTAATTATTTTAATCAATTAAAATATTTAACACTAATTTAGATTGTTTTTTAATAATAAGATTAATTAATAAGAATAATTTTATTTATATAATTATTCGTTTTAACTTTCACTGACGTTTGTATGACCAATGTGACCAACCTTGAAAAACAAAACTTTGCGTATCTTAATGAAGGCCATTTCGATACGCATTTGGGTATCGAAATGACTTTATTTTAGACGCAAAATAGAAAAAGAAATTAATAGATTTTTCCAATTTATGTAGGTACTAGACCAAATTTTCTACTATAAAACCGAATCGTGAACCAAACAGAAAAACATTGGTTTATGGTTCGGTTCGACTATTATTTAAAAAACTGGTTTGGTTTTGGTTCGGTAAAATTTCGTTGGCTCAGTGGTTTTGGTTTGGTTCAAACGAACCGGTTTCCGTCTCTGATTATAAGTTTGTCAAAAAAATAATGTCAAGTGTGTCAAAAAACGATTTCATTTATTTTTTTAGCCAATTTTTTGGAAAAAAAATGTAGCTGTTTTTATGACGTAAATGTAATTGAAAATGAAATTCGAAATGGAAATTTTTGAATTTGTTATAGTTTTTGAAATATTTTTGGAATTTTGAAAAAAGTTTGTATTTTTGATTCTGTAATAATTTTTGCAATATTTTTAGAAGGAAAAAGTTTTAATTTTTGATTTTTTAAGAATTTTTTGAAAATTTTGAAAATTTTGAAAAACTTTTTATTTTCCATTTTAGTATAATTTTTGGACTTTTGATAAAAGTTTGAATTTTTGATTTGTAATAATTTTTGCAATAGTTTTAGAATTTTGGAAAAGTTTAAATGTTTAAGAATTTTCGAAATATTTTTGGAATTTAGAAAAAGTTTAAATATTTTATTCTAATTTTTGGAATATTTGTGGAATTTTGAAAAAAGTTTGATTTTATTTAACTTAACAATATTTTTGTAATTTCGATTATAATTTTCCGACGTATTGATGTTTCGTGTTAGTTTTGTAATAAATTTCTAAACAGAGATAAAAAATACTTGTACTTTAACAAAGAGTTATGTATGATATACATCGCTGCCCAAAACTAAAATCCATGTCCTCATAAAAGTTTTTTGCCGAAAACTATATCAAAATCCTTAACCCAGACCGCAGTCTTGATATCTCAGAGCTGTGAGATGTCAGCCCCTCCATATTTTTTATAATTAGAACTACGAAGTCTATAGCATTGGTTAGCTTTTAATTAAAGTATTTGATGGATATTAGCTCATTGTATATCCAGAACACTATGTTTCCAGAGCTGTGGTGAAGTCAGCCTATGCATCAGCGTCGCAATATTTTTTCTATTATAATATCACATACGTTTATTGGTTTATTTCTTGATTATTTTGGGAAAAACCCGTAGCTTTGGCTTTGGGAATGTTTGAAAAGAATATTTTGTGATTTTGGTATATTTCCATTATTTTGATAATGCTGATATTAATCAAAGATTTTAGGTTGATTATTTACTACTTTGTTGGTTGTAACTGGACGCAATTAAAAATAAATCGGATTTGAGTATGTATTTTATTACGTTTAGATTCCACTATAGCGCCAAGAATGTCCAGAAGACTGAAGGATAGAAAAGGTGTTCGGTCGATAGTATTTTAATGTTTATACGGTTTGAATATCTTTTTTGTTGTTCTTAGCATGAACAATGTTTAATTAATGAATATGTACGTTTTCATTCTGTAATATTTTGATCAGCAACAGAACCACTGACGTGCGTTTGAATAATTTATTTTTCAAAGGAAGCCGATGATAGTACTACATAATGGGAAGAACATTTTAACTCTAAACGTATTTCTTCTAGTTGGCACAAATAAATGTGCTAATACCACTCCATCTATTTTTGCATTGATATCAGATATGTCATGGTGATGTTTAAATGTATCAAGTAAGCCGCACTAAGTGTGCTCATTATCTCTAATTTTCCTTGTAAAATTGAAAGGTTTGACTTCGTTATATAAGATCGAAGTTGAACTGGATAGTCATTTTGAAAAAACTTTCGACATGGTTCGGCTTGATTGTAAAAGTTTAATTTAAATTAAATCAATTACTTTAAAAAAAACGATGTACGAGTTTTTTTTTGTTTCTAATCTTATCTAATCTTTTCTAATCTAAAGCCCTAACCTTTTCTATTAAATAATGTCCCAAAGCTCTACTTTTCCACTTTAATGCTAAAATCCATAAAGATGCCTTAGAATATGAATTTTAACCATAAATTAAAATGTTTACTGTTATCGGTTTTTCAATGTTATCGACTTAAATACCCGTGATAATTGTCTTTCTATTTCTTGTAGAAATTTACAAATATTAACTTTATAAACTGATCGAAAACGTTGATAATAAAATTATTGGTTTGTTTACTTATGGACTATGTGCTATCAACAGACAATCAGGAAACAACATTGATTAAATTGAATAAATATTAATGATTTATTGATTTTTGTTTGTTGATTTTGATTATGATTACTTTCAATTACTGACCATAATGAATTGGTTAGGTTTACGTGAATTGACTTTAAAGCGAATTACGTTGATGTATTTAGTTGTGGCAGTTCGACATCAATAAGTGAATGCGAATAGTATTGCCAAAGTGTTGGTGTCAACAACATTGTTATACGCTGTTGTCAGATAATAATGAATGTTTAGATAGGGCCAAACAGTGTTGTCAATGGAAGTCAAAAAGTGAGAAAAGTATTTATATTCATATTGATGAACAGACAATAAAATCGGAATAACATTTTAGGCTGTATCGTTAAACTCTTAATAGTAATCTTTTCTAATTTATCTACCTTTGGCTTTGCCTTGTTTTATTATTAATAAAACAATTTAATCTTGTAGAATTAATTTCGAAATTTAATCTTCTAGAATTTTTTTGATTGTAGTAAACCAAAAACCCTTGCCCCTGCTGTAATATGAATCAAATTTCTGATTCACATTTTAAACAGTTAAATTTTACTCTATTTCAATTATTGTTATTATTAATTATTGTTATTATTATTCCATCGTGTAGGATTTTTTCGCGATATCGCGAATGGAAATCGCGATCGACTGAGGTTCTATAGGTCGAGAGTTCAATTCCTGGAGTGGTACATTTTTCTATTGTCTTTTTTTTAATTTTCATTAAAAACGCCATGAAGATTATTGTTTTTTTATTCATGAATTTATAAAAATTTCTTTTTACGAATTTTAATTTGATCGACAATTCCATTTTTTTAAAGTTATTGCGAATCTCTTTTTCGTTTCGTTCAAATTATTACCATTTCGAAATTAACAAGAAAATTAATTATTTTTTGGTTTGGTTTGCCCATCATTATTTTCCATAATTTCATTCCCGTGAAATAAAATAAGGAAAATGAAAACTACTATTTGGGAATGCATTTATCTTTCAATATGAGTTGTCGTCTTCATCACAAAAGCTTGATTTAAACACAGTTTAAGGCTGCGGACAATTTACGTCATTTAAATTTATCGGTTATTGCTCTTGTCTTTTAACACAGTTTGACGTCAATGCGAAATGAAATTTAGAAGGCATTTGGGTGATTTTTATGACATCTCAATATTTTATTCAATGAAATGTTTTGTGGCTATTCTGTTTTTTATACTTTTTGTTGTTGTCTTCTTTTTTCCTTTTTTTCTATTTTCTGTTGGTGTTTGTTGTACCATTTTTGAAGTGAAAACTTTTTTAGGTGCGTTGTGCGATTTTGTGTGGGGAATATTTTATATGTACGAGTCATCGTCACGCTAAATAAATAATAAGTATAAAATAATTATTAAAATAGAGTGAGATAAATTGTAATCGTTTGTTGTTTTTTTATTCTCATTTTCATGATTTATAATTAGTTTTTTTTTATTGAATTTGATTTTTTTTCGGTTTAAGTGTGGAGTGTCTTTGTGTGGTATAGTAAGTAAAGATTTTGTTGTAGTTTTAAGTAAAATAAAAAATTGTTTTGTCATATGTGATGTGTGTGTTTTTCTTTATATACTTTTTAATACAGAAAACGCAATTGATAGTACGAATTACCTATGTATTGTTGAAATAAATGATAATATATTATAAATAATTTTACTCTCGTTCTCTTGAATTATATTTTGCTTTTTTCTTTTTTATTGAATTTTATGTTTTTCTCAGTCAATATAACAACGTAGAAATGTAGCAAAGTTAGTAAAGATTTTGTTGTATTTAGACGATAAAAACACAGCTATTTCACCGTTTTAAATTTTCATTTATGTCCACAGTCCTCAAAACTGCCTTCTTTTTTTTTTATTTTATTGAATATTTGAATATTTTATATTAAAATTTTCTATAATTGTTTCGTGAGGCTTTGTTCTCGTTATACAGCATTCAGCATACTACTATATGTAGGGTATTCAAATCACTCGTCCTTACAACTATACGCGGGTAGTCGAATATTTAATTACCGAAATACCCGTATTACCCGCGTACCTGGGTATTGGAAAAAGAAATAAAATATATCAAGAAAAATTAAGGTATGATGTAGACGTGTAGGGTTATTATAGTTAAGTTTCTTTTGTTAATTTGATCATTTTTATCATTCCGTTCAATACCAAAACAACAGATTAAGGAAATAGATTACAATTTCAGACACACAGGTACAAAATTTTAGTTGAAAAGATTAAAATTTAGCTTACTGCGCAAATGCTGTTCACTCGGCCTTTATTGTATGATACTTTTAGGTAGATTTCATTGAAAAATCTACCTATTGCAATGTGCGTCATCCCGGAATTTCGGAATAATTTTGGTGCCAAACGACTATATATGATAAGCGGAGACGGAAAAGCCAACAAAAATAATATAACGTTACGTTACGTTACATTATATAACGATATGAGGTAGCGGATATACCTGCCGCTTGAACTTTTTTTTAATAAAATGTGTTGTTTAATTGGATTTACAATATGAGTTACAACAACATATAGAGTCCTCTTAAGACCAAGGTCCCATTAAGTCTTAAAAGATCCTAGGTTCTACGCCTTAATCATTATTAATTCAAGCTTACAGATATTTTGATTGCTTGTTGAAAATAAAATTTTTATATTCGATCAAATTACCCCCCGGTCAGTTGATCGAGATACCCGGGTAGTCAAGTATGATGAAAAAGCTAAAAATGCCTTGGTACCCAGGTACTCGATAATCGACATTCGATACCCTAGCTATATGATTATTTCTGAGGAAATATACGTGGGGAATATAATTAAAAGACATCGTTTTAGTGGAAATAATACCATTGTTTCGATAAAGCACTTAATCATTTTAAGAATTATAATCTTTCTATTAATATTTAAGTTTTCAATTGTATTGCGCTAGTAATTAATTCTTACTATCACGTTTTCTTGATCCCGAAATTGTGTGACATTCTTTTGAAAGGAGGTTTTTCTTTCCGTAAAGAAAGACGGCAGGCATGAATAGTAGGGCCATAAACATAATATTAACCAAATTCCTTATAGCATTCCTTTCCAAATTCCATATCAGTTTACCGTTGTTCTTTCATAAAAATCTATCAGCTGACTCGTTAAGTAAAATATTGAATTTGCAAAATTAAAATTATTACTAAATTAAGAGCAACCGAATGAAACTCAACTTAAAACTAAATAGTTGGTTCAATTTTTAAAGAAAAAACAATTGATATCATTAATCTAATGGTTACGTGAAAAAAATTGTCTAGTCATGTACAATGACGTTATATGTTTTGATTTTATGTTCTTCAATACGTATCTGTATTTGTTGCAGATAGAAGTTAATCAAGAATCAAATATTTAATAATAATATAAAAATAACGAGTTGATGAATGTAGCAAATTTGTTGTGATGTTGAATGTGATCATGTTATAAAAACTGATTGTGATTCAATCTAATTGAGTGCATATTTGATTGAAATAATGCTAGCCAGTTTTGCCATTATAAGGTAGAACTTATATTAAATTGCATACTGATTTAATTGGTCCCAATTTCTGATAATTCGCAGAAATTGTTGATAAAGATCTATGATAAGCGGCGTAAAATAAATAAATCCAATAGAGGCGTAGACAATTCCAATGAAAATTCCAATAGTCTTACTCCCAGTTCATCTCTAAAATATATAAGCACTATATTAATACACACGTAGGCGAGATGGAGAAGTGGTTAAAACGACAACATCACTTACAGTTAAGCAACACTGTGAAGGTCAACAACAACTTAAAAGGGTGACCACTTGGGAACTTCATCAGAATAAAAATATGGATATATGATTGAATCTCACTGAAGCAGGAATATCTCGCACACAGTATGCCAGTATACCTTATCTTGCAGCCCTGGAAACTGGCTAGGATTCGATGGCTCAATCAAACGTTAATCCGAAAGGGAATCCGAAATTCGAATGATTAAAGAAACGTACACTAGAAAGAAAACGAAACAAAACCAAAACCGGACAAATCAAATATCGACCCTTGGCTACCGTACCCGGACACGAATAGGAAACTGGAATGTCAGAACTCTGGTAGAAACATCGAGGTTAGCACAAGTTGAGAAAGTAATGGAAGAATATAACATCGAGATACTAGGACTCAGTGAAGTAAGATGGAAAAACAGCGGAGAGCTAACAACAAGTAAAGGAAACTACATGATGTTCTCTGGTAAATCCAACACACACGAACAAAGCGTAGTAATATTTACAACACCTAACGCAAAGAAAGTACTTCTCGAATGGAAACCAATCAGTAGCAGAATAATAACAGCAAGATTCCTATCGAAAACTAGAAACACAACGATCATACAGTGGTATGCACCTACCAAAGAAGCTGATGATGCGACAAAAGATGAATTCTACGAACAGCTCCAAGCAACACTGGCTAGTGCACACCCAAATGACATCAAAATAATACAAGGGGATCTCAATGCCAAAATTGGAACCGACAACACCGGAATGGAATCAGTCATGGGCAAATATGCACTAGAATCAACACGTAACAATAAAGGAGACAGGCTCATCGATTGCTGTGTCAGAAATCAACTATTCATAGGAGGCAGCAAGTTCCCACACAAGAACATACACAAATACACTTGGACATCACCAAATGGAAGAACCAAGAATCAGATTGATCACGTACTGGTAAATAAGAAGTTTCTATCCTCACTACAAGACGTCAGAGCAAAGTGAGGAGCAGACAAACACAGCGACCATCAACAGGTACTTGCAACATTCAAAATTAAACCAGCCGCTGTAAAACACCTCAAGTCATGTCAAAGGAAATTTAACATCAATAGATTGAGCGACAAAAACACAAATCACATCTTCAAAGAATCGCTTCAGATCAATCTACCAAACAACGAAACCACAAGCAGTGATGAAAAATGGGAAGAAGTTAAAGAAGTTTACGTCAAAACTGCTACAGATGTGCTTGGATACCAAGACAAATCATTGAAACCATGGATTAGTGATGATACCGGGAAGAAAATCGAAGAGCGTCGACAGCTCAAGTTGCAATTGTGTCACCAGAACACAACCGAGAACCGCAACAAATATGAAAGTACAGCAAAACAAGTTAAAAAGATGGCAAAGAATGATCACAGAAGAAACACAGAAAGCATTCCCAAGACTGCAGAAATAGCAGCAGCTAATAGAAATATGCGCACACTACTCAAATGCGTGAGAAAGGTCACTAACAAATACACAAACACTCCACCAATAAAGGATGAATCTGATCAAACCCTCGCAACACATGAACAACAGCTAAATAGATGGAAAGAATACTTCGAAGACAACTGCCACTAACATGAAGTTAATTTGCAGTCTCTGGATGACAACTATAACGAAACTATCAGCACCCATCCACCAACGGAACGGAAAGTTAGAGATGCCATACAGAAACTCAAGAATAACAAATCTGCTGGTACAGATAATATATCAGCAGAAGTACTCAAAGCAGATGTAAACACAACAGCAGAAGCTCTAACAAGACTATTAGCTGATGTATGGAACGAAGGTAAAATACCAACCAAATGGAAAGAGGATTTAACCATAACAATTCTAAAGAAAGGTGATCTAAGAGAATGCAAAAATTGGAGAGGTATATCTCTGCTCAACACAACAATGAAAATACTAGCGATGATCATTCTCGAAAGAATATCTCCATCAATTAACATGAAACTAAGAAATGAACAAGCCGGCTTCAGACCAGAAAGAAGCTGTACCGATCATATCAACACAATCCATATCATCATAGAGCAATCAAAAGAATGGAATTCACCACTATATCTCCTCTTCGTGGATTTCGAACGCGCCTTCGACTCAATCAACAGAAGCGCGATATGGAAGACACTTTCTGAAATGGGCGTCCCAAAGAAAATAGTTGATCTAATCAAATAAATGTATCGGAATGCTGGAAACAGAATACAATACAAAGGACAGCAAAGTGATAAATACTACAACCACCGAGGAGTGAGACAAGGCTGTGTACTATCCCCGCTACTATTCCGAATAGTACTAGATAGTATCATGAGAAATCTCGATGATGCAAGTCCAAATGGAATCCAATGGAACACAACAAAACGGCTCAATGATCTAGACTACGCAGATGACATCTGTCTACTTACACACACACACATATGGACATGCAGCAGAAAATACAGAAGCTATCAACCCTTGCACATGAAGTGAGTCTGAACATTAATATCCGGAAAAACAAAGGCTATGAGACTGAACACCAAAACGATAACATCAATTACCATAAACAACACACAAGTGGATGAAGTTGACACATTTGTGTATCTTTGTTTGTACTGTAGCAAAAAAGGCAGGACCAACGAAGACATCAGTCAGCGTATTAACAAAGCCAGAAATACATTCAATATGCTTCACAAGATCTGAATGCATCCGTCCTGTCAAGCAAGACAAAGCTACGAATGTTCAACGCATGTGTCAAGTCAGTACTGCTGTATGTGTGTGAAACGTGGAAACATACAAGAAAGATCACAAATCCACTACAGGTGTTTGTCAACAAATGCCTGAGAAGACTAATCAAATGCTTCTTGCCGAACACCATCAGTAACCAGGAACTTCTACGGCAGACAGAGCAGTTAGACATTGAGACCGATATAAAACAAAGGAAATGGAGAGGGATAGGGCATACACTGAGGAAATCAGCCGAAGATATAAGAAGGATGTCCCTAGAGTGGAATCCACAAGGTAAAAGGAGAGTTGGAAGACCATCCATGACATGGAAGAAAACGGTGCTAGCTGAAACAAAACAAATTGGCAAGACATACGGTGAACTAAAATCGATTGCCCCCCAACAGAGTCAGATAGTCAAGTCTAGTAGACGCCCTATACTCCTAAAATTTGGAAGATAACCATTTAATATTTGATGGCCAATACGGTTTTCAGAACAAAAGATCAACAACCGATCTATTGAAATATGTCCATAGCCCATCGTTGGAACAGCGTATTTGAAAATTAAATATTTCAAAAGCGTTTAATCGAACCGGAACAACAAGCTCGTTGCGCACGGATTTCACACCACAGTTGTAAATCTGAATCAAAATTTTATCCATCGATGGCTTTTCTTCTAAGTCTAAACTAATTAACGCTGGTGTACCCCAAGGTTCAGTTTTAACATTACATTTTTTACAAAATTGGATTTTTACAAAAATAGCCCAAAATGTTTGCTAGCATCTTTACTATGCACTTGTTTCATTAATACATTGAATTTGTTTGTTTTGTAAAATATGCAAATGCAATCCAAAAACTGGAATAATCTTTTTTTCACTGAAAAAATTGATTCATCACCCATATCTCAAAACCAAGAGCTAACTTAAAAAAATGAATATGATTTTCGTGATTAGCAGGTCAAAATCCACAAGAAAAGTTGGGTTTTAGTCAGGGAGACAAAAAAAGATCAAAATTTGTAAACTCAATTCGTCTACCATTTCCATTTGTGTTATTAAATGGACTTTTAAGAGTTAGTTGCATAATGTGAGTTATGCCATCTTTGATATTGGTGCGCTTACTTTTGGATTGTAAAGTCTATGGCTGAGAAAGCAGCGTGTAACATGCTTGACGAATTATGGACAGATTGGCATGAAATGAATATGGTTATAGGGGTCGCATGTACAAATTATATACCGTCGAAAAGTCTAGACTGATAATCTCAATGGATATAAATGTGAAAGAGCTTGACTCCTATTCTGGTGAAATTTATGTATAACCTTGTTTAATATTTTCATCTACTTGATGTTTTAAAACAAAAACTTTAACCTTAAGCTACAATTAGTTTGAACCTACAAAATTTATTCCGCGACTCCAGTCACGTCGTGTGAAAAATTGATTGAAATTGTAAAATTTATCAAGGTGGGAAAAAACTACATGAATATATTTTTATTTTTAGATTTCTACTTCACCTTCATAAAACCTTCTCTCTCAGCTAATTAATTTACTGTAATTTTACAAATCTTATTTTCATTCAATTCTACAATCTGTGCAAAATTCCACTTAAGTTATTTAATAAAAACCACAAACAAAACTCCAAACCGCAATAACCAATTTCAAAGAATTTCATTTTTATTTCGTCATCATATTATTGTATCGTCGTTACTCTCTAATTTTTTCTAAAGCTGTTTGTTGTTATGTTTTTTTTATTTTTATTATGAATTCTTACGCTCATCCGGTTAGGAAGTGTGACGTCTGTTTGTTATGCTATGAGTAATCGTCATAAAATATAAGCAGTTGAACAAGTGGAGGTAAATAAGTACACTTTTTGTTTGTTTAGGTAATCAACAGGTATTACATAAAAATAATATTTGCTGTATTGCTTTATTTAAGTTTGTATTTTATTTTCTTGTAAAGTTACTCACTTTTTATTGTTTTGACCTTTGTTTCTGTAATTATACCCAAAAAGTGTTCTTTGAAAAGTTGGAGCTGTGATTTGTGTTGTGATATTTAAACGAATTATATAATAAATTAATAAATTTAGTTTGTTTCTCAGTGTTTAGCAGACAATCTTTATTCCATATGATCTTTGGATCGCTAACACATGTGTGGTATGTAGTTTGTTCGCAATGATTTTGGAACTCAGCTTTGTAAGATGGAAAAGTATCACTATCTCACGTTTTAAAGGAATTACATTTTTGCATTTGGCCTGTGAGCAAGATTAACAGGTTATTTTTAATAGCAGTCCCAAATAAAATCTTCTCACATATACCAGATGAAAATTTTATACAACTTTGAGACGGTCAACCAGGTACCAGCAAAACTACATGATATAAGACAATGAATGATATATTTCAAACACATGTTTTTCATTATTGTCTTATTACAGAAGTGCAAATGCATGTGAAATTGTGAAATTAACAAACAACTAAATTATCATTTTTATAATAATAATTTTTAATAATATTATTATTTTCTTCTTTTTGAACTTTTCATTCACCAGACTATAGAAGTGTTTTCAATGTGTATATAAAGTAACTAAGATTCAACCAGCTAGATTTGATTGTAGGTTCGTGGTGGGCAGAAATTATTAATGTAGAAAACTTCGTTCGGAGTCGAAATCAAACCTAAAGAATCCTTTCAAAAGAGTTTCCAAAAAGATTTCTAAACAACCAAATTAGACGAGGGATTAGCGTATTGAACTTTCGAAAACCTGTATAGTTAAACGGATGTGAATGCGGTTTTTTGCATTCGATTCAGAAAGTCAATTATAAAATTTGTTTGGTGCTTTGCAAACCCAGATCGGCTTTATTGCATTTCTTTCGTTTACAGGATCGCTGATCATCATTATGATATTTGAAAATGTACCTGACGTACCTGGGGCTCATAGCGACCCGATTGTGAAGATCATCCCCTGGAGTTTTCTTTAAATTTCTTATCAAAGGTATTAAAAATCATTACTCGGGGGTTTTTGAGGTCGCTGATCACGAATATGATGTTTAAAAATTCACCTAACGCACCTGGGGATATCAACGACCCGATAATGTAGATCATCTACTGGAGTTTTCTTTAAATTTTCTATGGATAGCATTAAAAATCATCTTTGGATAGCATCGGTCGCACTTACAAAAATGCATTTTTAGCTGCAGAAATGCAATAAAACCGATCTGGGTTTGCAAAACACCAAACAAATTTTATAATTGACTTTCTGAATCGGATGCAAAAAACCGCATTCAAATCCGTTTAACTATACAGGTTTTCGAAAGTAAGTACATATTTTGTACGCTAATCCCTCGTCTTAATATAGACATGGATTCCGATCAAGGCATTTCAGATTCAGAAAACAGTGTTACTACAAGTGTTAAATCTAACCTTACTTCAAAAGAAGTAGGAATTTTGCTCAAAAGATTTCAAAATGGTGGAGTTAATGAAGTTGCATTCAATTCAAACCAGTTTGCTGCACTCCTGCTGCCTAAGGCCCTTCCTTCTGCTAGGAAGAAGGTCAATGCTCTACCAACATTAAAGCATATTTCTACTATCACTTGCCAGAACATAACCAACGCTTCTTTTGTAAAAGAAGTAAATTTTTCTTTGCCAGAAGCCAAATTTTATATTAAAAATGGGCGTAAAAATACAGCTTTTATAAAGTTTGCTTCAAAAACAAATTACTGAGTCCTGTATAAATTTCTGAAAGGTTATTGTGTGCCATCGTATATTCAAAAGACGTACGCAATGCGACGGCAGTAATAAAAAATTTTTCAACATCGGGAGATGGCATTTTGTAGACATATTAAAACAAAAATCTGGATAAAGAAAAGAAGGTGTACTAACCCCAACATCTAAAAACATTAACAAAGACCAATTCGTGAACTTATTTGGTGTAAGCATCAAGACACTTTTGGAGAAGGTCAGATCCTTTCTCCGGCAATACAAGAACATAGACAATATTGATGACAAACGTATCGCCTTCCTGTCCTTCGTGATGGATTTATGTTATGTTTAATCACATGCACATCCATACAAGGCTTCCACAAAGCCTTTGGGTATTTAATACCACAAAGACCTTTCGAAATCAATTCAATAAACCTCAACTCCATAGTTGCACGTATAGCCAACCCTAAAAATATTGTTTTAGTGAACAAAACTCGTTTAAATTCTAGACACAATGTCACAATTCCTAGTTGGTACGGTTGCAGAAGTACACAGCTTTCTTGATCATCTCTTCACCAATATCCCACAATCAGTCGTTCTATCAAATGGCATGACACGTTTAGTAGCAATATTGGTAAGTATATTGATAAATGGTGAACAAACAATCCCCAAGCAAGGTTGCCAAGGTCACCTTGACATTTTCATAACCGGTAATCTCAACTCATTCTTTGGTGTAAGTTATTTTTCTGTGTGTTACACTTCAACTTTTCATTCTGACCAATAAAAGGTCCATCTGAAGTTAATTCGCAACTACACGGATCTCTTTGCAAATAATTTTCAAAGAGCTGAATATTCGTCATTCAAAAAAAACGATTGGGTTAAGCTCTATAACTAGCTGATTAGATGATATGCTTTTAAAATATTCCAAAGATCTCGCGAAAGCTTTGGAAAATTCTCAATTGTTGTTAAGTATTCGTTCGAGTTGGAGACGTCAACTTTACATAGGCAAAATTTTGGAAACTCACATATATGATTCCCTTCTTAGTTTCACATGAAAATCAAAAAATTATCTCTGATATTAATTTCGGATTAAGAAAACAACATTCTACCATGGTTGCTTTGACAACACTCGATCATGATATTACTACTAAACTTAATCATAGAAAATATGAAATCGCACAGCTCTGAGATATCAAGACTTCGGTCTGGGTTAAGGATTTTGATAAAGTTTTCGGCAAAAAACTTTTTTGAGGACATGGTTTTTAGTTTTGGGCAGCGTTTTTGTATATCAAACATAGCTTTTTGTTAAAATCCATGTACTTTTTATCTCTGTTTATATATGTATTACAAAACTAACACGAAACATTAATACGTTGTCGGAAAATTACAACATATCATAAAATAACATAATTTAGTAAAAAGATTATACAATCAGCAAACTACTCAAAAACCTCTCCATTTAACGTTTCGAGAAAATATTTCAAAATCACAAATTCATATTTCTTTCAAAATTCCAAAAATATTGCAAAAATTATAATAAAATCCAACTTTTTTCAAAATTCTAAAAATATTCCAAAAATTATTACAAAATCAAAAATTGAAACATTTTTCAAAATTACAAAAATTATAATAAAATCAAAAATTTAAAATTTTTCAAAATTCCAAAAATATTCCAAATATTCTTACAAAATCAAAAATTAAAACTTTTTCCAAAATTCTAAAGATATTGCAAAAATTATTACAAAATAAAAATACATACTTTTTTCAAAATTCCCAAAATATTTCAAAAACTATAACAAATTAAAAAATTTCCATGTCCAATTTCATTTTCAATTACATTTACGTCATAAAAACAGTTACATTTTTTTCCCAAAAATTGGCTAAAAAAATGAATGAAATCATTTTTTGACACACTTGACATTATTTTTTTGACAAACTTATGATGCCATAATTCTCAATAATAATAATAAAACTTCATTTCAAACAAAATTTTAATTTAATTTGTTTCCAAAAAATTGGGTAAAAAAATAAATAAAAATCTTTCTTTTGACACACTTGACAACTTTTTTTGTCTTTGATCTCACATACCAATTCCGACCATCAAGATTTCTCCAAATTCAATGTTCCTACTCGTAATCAGTTAAAATGAACGATTTTTAAGCAAAAAATATGTAAATTTCCTTGTTGTGACACTCTTGACGATTTTTTTGACACACTTCCGGTACAGTTATCGAACACATCATCCTTTCAGCTCTTCCCATTGAGTAAACGTATTTAAAAAAAAAAAAATTTCAAATCCGTTCAGCCGTTTTCTAGATTTCGTCGGTTGTGACAGGTCGGTTTCGTCGGTTCTGGCCGGCAGACAGACATACATTTTTTTCTTTTTGCTTTTTTAGAATCAGTAGATCCTAAAACGTCGAGAAATGCCAAAAAAGTAGGGGTAAGAATTTCACTTTGAGCTCATGAATGTAATACTTAGGTCTTTCAGACCGAAGTAATTGTATTTCTGTACAAGAATGAATCAATCCGTTTAATCCCTTGAATCCGTTTAGAAAATTTTTTGCCATTTTGCATTTTTTTATACATATTTTTTATGAATTATACGTCTGGCCCACTGCGATATCAGTTAATTATTTCATAATTGTTTGATAATTAACTAATATCGCAATTCGCAGTAGACCAGACGTATAATTATTTGTTATTAGTATAGTTCAAATCTGATTGGTCAAATTGAATGATGTTATTACATTTCATTGAGAATTTTATTGGGATAAATTAAAATACAAGTAAAGCAAAAAAATTTGAAATTAATTAAATAATATTTGCCCTTTTTTTATTGAAACATATAAAGAAAAACACACAAATCAAATATGACAAAAACATTTTTTAACTTCCCGATATGGGAAGTTATTGTTTTTGGGTCGATTTTCGAAATCGGAATTTTTATGATATCTTTACGTTTCATGACCTCCTGAAGCTGTTTAGACTATTTTTAGCTGGCAGTCTGTATGTGGGTGTGTGTGTGTGTATGTGTGTGTATATCGCTGTGTGGAGAATTTTTGCCCAACGCTTTCCCAACAACGGATGAGTCGATTTTAACGAAAATGGTCGCAATCGATGTATCTTGTCGTAACTTAGAGTCCAGTCTTTTTCTAGCGAAATTAAATCATTTGTTTTTTAGTGGTTTCCAAAAATCTGAAAATCATCTCTTGCAAATATCATGAGAATAAATAATGCTATCAAGGTCATGAGGCTTCCATATTGTTTGTCATCATGTCAGACATTTATAATGAGGTTTGTATAAACAATTGCTATCCTAGTTTTTGAGATTTTTAACAAAATGTGAAAAAACTACATGTTATTTTCTTTATGCAAACGCATGATATCTGGATGAAACTTTGGTATGTAAATGAGCTGCAAACATATCCGGGTTTACTTGAATATGAAAAACCAGAGTTTTTTTTCTAAGTTTGACAAAAAGGTCAGAGGTTCGAGAGTAGATTGCTTGGTCAACTGTATATTAACTTCCCGATATAAGAAGTTATTGTTTTTGGGTCGATTTTCAAAATCGAAATTTTTATAATAACTTTACGTTTCAAGACCTCCTGAAGCTGTTTGTGCGATTTTTAGCTGCCAGTATGTATGTGTGTGTGGATATGTGCGTGTGTATCGTCGTATGTGGACAAAAATTTGTCCAACGCTTTCTCAACAACGGATGATCCGATTTCAACTTTAATGATCACAATCGATATATCCTGGCGTAACTTACAGCCCAGTCCTTTTCTAATGAAATCGGTTCATTTATTTTTCAGTGGTTTTCAAAAAACAGAAAATCATCTCTTGCAAATATTAAGAGAATAAATAATGCTATCAAGACCATTTACCTTCCATTTTGTTTGTCATCATGTCAGACATTTATAATGACATTTGTATAAACAATTGCTATCTTACTTTTTGAGTTTTTTAAGAAAATTTGAAAAATAGGTGTTATTTTCATTACGCAAACGCACGAGAACTAGATCAAACTTTTGAATTAAAATGAGCTACAAACGCAGCCGCGTTTATTTGAATATGGAAAATATGCTATTTTGAATGAGTTATTTTCAAAATTTGGCAAAGGAGTCGTGGAGGATGTCTGTGGTTCGTTAAACAACTGTTTTTTTAAGACTTCAATAACACTCAGTCCTGACGTTTAATTTTGTTGAAACTTAGAGCAGAATGTTTTTGTAATGTTTATAGTAGTTTTGCAACTTGTCACTTTCGGTTAAAAACTTTATCTTATTCTTTTAAATATATCACAACAACAGCCACAGTTATTAAGTGTTTTTGCCGAATGTTTGGTAAAACTTTTTAGTTAACCTATCTCATGTTACACAAATTTGCTTTTGAGGTGTCTTGTATATAGTGGTCGCCGTTCATCAAACAAATGCTGACCTTTTATCTTACCATAAGGTTAGGTTGTTGTGTTGGAGAACATTTTTGATATTGATCATTTTTATGATATCTTCACCTTTCAATACCTTCTGAATCGGTCTAGACAACTTATTTTAGTTTGCAATTTGAGTGTTAGCATGTGATTAAATTTAAATATGATTACACACTGCACGTACACATTCAAATTATGTTTAAAAAATTATTGCAATTGATGTGCCGTATAATAAATAAATCTTAATTTTGCGTATTTAAGACTTTAAAACCCCTCATTGGGCTAATATTCACTTTTTGTTGACTTTTTTTTCCAATTTGTTTTAATATTTATTTTGTAATTTTTCGTTTTTTATTTGTATTTATTGCAGTTAAATTATATTGTACAATTTTTTATGTTTGGTACTCTAGTATACCTTATCCAGTAACTGGTTAGTTTTTAATCTTACGGGAAGTTCTTGGCGTGGCCCCTATGGTCACACCCCCATCCTACTAGTTTTTATTTTACTTAAAAATACAACAAAATCTTTACTTGCTTTACCACACTTACACACGTTATTAACTGAGAAAGACCTCAAATTTATAAAAAGAAAAAAAAAAAGCAAATTTAATAAAATTCTTTTAATATTTATTTTATATTTAATATTTATTTAGCGTGACGATCAGGCGAATCCATAAATTTTTTCAAAAAGAACTTTATATATTTTTTATTAAAAAAAATAAAAGAGTAAAACCATTCGTCTTATACACTTCAAACATTTTTACACACTTTTATTTAACTTGACTCTTGAGAGCTTTGATGGGTGGAATTTTGTGATTCATTTTTCAGTAACTTCCCATTATGTGATTGATCCCAAATTGAAAAGACAAGTTTGTTGAAGCAGTCAGTACGTATTTCTAAAACTTTTAAAGCAAAAAACTTTATAAATCTGAAGAAAAAAAATTCAAAATTTTCTTCATTCTGAAAGACCTTAAAGAATTGCACTGAAATCCTCATCCTCTGGTTGACTCATTTTGAGCGAAGGAATTTTGGTAATACTGTGTGTATCATTATAATCAAAGACATCATACATGTTTGTGTCATTTCATATGGATAAAAGGCCATGCATTATAAATAATGAACACAATAAAAAATAAAAGTATGACATTTCGTTCAAAGCTTATAGACCTTTTTTCTTAAAGTTCAAATCGTTATTTTGGTGTATTTGACAGATTACATACAGCAATGATAATTAAAAATCAGTTATTATGTATGAAAATATGAAAATCCATGCCCATTTACCGCGCTGAAATTTTGCTCATACTGAGTATCTCATTATAATAGAGGACATATTACACATTTTTGTCATTTTTATATGAAAAAATGGCCTTAAATTGTAAATAATGAGTGATTTGTATTTCGAAAATTTTAAATAATTGTTATTTCTTCTAAATCCAGATTGTATTGTGTTCTCGTTAAGTTTGTTTTACTATAGTTGCATAATTATTATTTTTTCAATACATTTTAATACATAATTAATGATTTCTATTTATCATTGCTGTATGTAATCTGTCAATTACATACAGTAATATAACGATTCGAATTTTAAGGAAAAAGCTCTATAATTTAGACCTTTTTTCCGAAAAAACTTGACATTTGGTGCGAACATATATATTTAATAATTTATGTACAACTTAAAATTAATACAATGAGCAAAGAAACGTACTAAAATTTTACACTGGATGTTTAAATAACGTTATAGTGCAATTAACCTTATTAAAATTACTTTAAATTTCAAAGAATATTAAATTTTCGGTAAGTGATTTAATTGCTAGTTTTACTTATGGTGTATTTTCTGTGAAATAATGTGGTTAACTTATTTGTAGGTAAAATTATATAACTAAAAACTCTAAAATAAAAAAATAAATAAAAAAAATTTAAAAAACACCCTTTTTGAAAAACGAACTAAAAAGTAGAAAATAAATTTTGCATTAACACCAGCGTTATGTCTTTTATAATTATATTTCCTTTGAAATTGTTAGAAGAAAAAATATTTAAATGGTATTTAACACATCTTAGCATAGATGCAAATATTAAATTTTTGACTAATTTAAAATGCTAATTTTCGATTGACAAACAGTTTTCTGTTCCCATTTGTTACATAAAATAAAAGTGGGTGGCGCATTCAGAAAGGAAAGGGAATAAACGGTGGTAGTCTCTCTTGTTAGAGATTAACATAGAATACATTTGTTCCTTTTCTACATTAATGTATGCGTCACCCACTTTCATTTTATGTAACAAATGGGAACGGAAAACTGTTTGTCAATCGAAAATTAGCATTTTAAATTAGTCAAAAATTTAATATTTGCATCTATGCTAAGATGTGTTAAATACCTTTTAAATATTTTTTCTTCTAACAATTTCAAAGGAAATATAATTATAAAAGACATAACGCTGGTGTTAATGCAAAATTTATTTTCTACTTTTTAGTTCGTTTTTCAAAAAGGGTGTTTTTTAAATTTTTTTTATTTATTTTTTTTTTTATTTAAAATATCCTAATATTTTCGAACTCTAAGAGGGATAATTGTTTCTAAATTGTTGAGTTTAGAAACAATTATCCAAGAGGATGGACTCTTAGAGTTCGAAATAGTACATTATATCGAGGTGATAAAGTAAATTTTCTACATTGAGGTGGATATTAATTCGCGAGAAACGAAGTTTCGAGCGAATTAAGCACCGAAATGGAGAAAATTTTCTTCACCGAGGTTTATATACTATTTTTTTTACTACTTGATATAAAAATGCACTAAAACTCTCAATTATTCACAAAATAAAATGTCAATTAATAAGCAAATGGTGAATAAATAAAAATTTTGATTTGGTGAAACATTGTTTATCATATCATTGGATTGCGTATTCGATATTTATTATTCATTATCAACTAAGCAGTAGTTAGAAATTTATTTTCAATGAATTTTCTTTAAACTATATAAAAATCACATATGCTATGCATTAAAAAATGTAGCTTTTATTTATTTTTGACATGAAACTGAAAATCTGTTCAATATTGTTGAGCCAAATTTAAAATTTTTTAGTCTACAACTCACAACTAAACTAAATTTCAACAGAATTCTGTTTGACACGAATTAAAATTTCAAATAAACTAACCTATAGTTGCAAAGAAGTTTTTGCATTCATTCATTATTTTATTTACGAAGGTGCTAAAATACTTATTATTAGGTGTGGGGAATAATTATTAGTAACCATAGCTGAGAAAAATAACTTTTGTCTTGGGTTTTTGAGTAAATAATTGAAATTTCTCATGCAAGTAGTAAAAAAATATTATTATATTTTAAATAAAAAATTTTTTTGAAGTGTAAAAGACGAATCGTTTTAATCTATTATTATTATCACTTCAAGTAGTTCATTCATCAACTTTAAAAATTTCATTTAAGTAAAATTAAAAACAGAAAAAAATTATATAAACTATAAATCTAAACGCTCACTTTAAAATCATGTGGAAAAAATGGCGATTGTAGGCTAACAAAAATTGTATTCCATAAACTGCTATTCTAATAATCTGTAGATTCATTCATTGACGTTCTGTAAAATGTAACGGCATTGTATTACACTATATACGTATATCACACCAAAGATGAACGTGATCGAAAGTTAACTCAACATGACGTTCTTACATATAGTAATCAATTGTATATAAATCATTAAATAGCACATGCTCATCATCGTTTGAGATCCCAATTAAAAATTGTCATGTAATTAAAACAGTTTACTGTTGCGTTTTATAGATTAAAAATTCTTTAAATATTACTTCATAGTTCGTACATGTTTGTTTCTCGTTGAAATAAATCCATCCTATCCAAATATTAACGAAGAGCTAAATTTGTATGCTACAAACTCAATATAGCTCAATGTAGCGAGTATAATATAGTGTTAGAATGTGTAGGCAAACTGAAAAATATTTGCATTAAAAATAAAATTAGGTGTTTTGGGTGGTGCTTGTTACCATATGCAAAAAACCGTTTTATGCTGCCACGCAATTATGTTAAGAGCAGGCACAAGTTGGTGTTTCACTTTTTATCGATCTTCTCGATCGAAGAACTATTGCAGAAGTAATGCTCTTTGCATGTGCTCTTCAAGCATCAAGTGGTGAGAGTTGACTCATACCCCGCAAAACAATTTTGAAAAAGTGTTTGTAATGTGCATTAATTGTGCACATTATGTGCACTATATCGTGCAGATGTCGTAAAACGCCTTAGCACATATGTGCACACAAACCTGTTTCACCAATTATAAAAAACGAAGCGAAACGAAATTTATTTAATGATAAAAATAATAAAAAAAATGGAGAGTGAAAAAGTAGTTTAACATATTCTAAAATGACTGGTTAACTTTTTATGAGATAATTAATATGACTTTCAAAATAATAATTTGATGAATTCAATTTTATTTTCATCTAAAATTATGTACGAAAGAAATTTTTTTGTGAAGGTTAATGAAAATATTCACAAAAAACAAACGGGCACCTTGAATAATTAATTTTAGTGACTCAAAAAAATTATTATATTTTTTTAATATTTTTTGATTGTCCTCTTTTGTCCTTCGATTGATTGTCCTTCTAGTTTGTACCTCAATGGTATAATAGTTATTTAAGAGTGTCTAGTGACCAGTGTTTATAAGATGGAGCGTAAATTTTTATTAGAAATCGGGTTCAGTTCAGGACCTAAAAAGAAGATTAGTGTGAAAGGAGTGTAATCTAGTTTTTATAGTATTATAGTAAAATATTATAGCCTAGAAGCGATCTAATCAATGTTAATTCGTTTGAGTTAAAGACGTAATGATATGACCACGGGGTGCTTTCGTCTATGCCTTGTTCTAAGGATGGACCTAACTCAAAGCTAACAGAGAGAATAATTTAGTTGAATAATCAATGTAACGTCAGGCAAAGTTGAAGGGTTGTGCTTGTTGCTATTCGTTGCCAGCATTGCAAAGTGCCGTCCACCAGAAAATGCACACCAGATCACAAAACGTACAGATAGTTGGAATTATAATAAAGTGCCAGACTTTGTATTTTACTCATCATAATATAAGATTAAAATGCTATTGTTTAACGGGGTTTAAAATATTTATCTTGTTTGGCCAGTACCTAGCGATTTCCAATCTTTGGGATGGATATCAAAGCTCTCGTACGTTCTCACACCTATGGACTCAACTCCTTATCATTGATTGGGTAGTTTGCCATAATTTTTTGTACTGAAATAACCTACGTAGGACGTTGGTTATAGTACCATAGGGCTTATAGCACCAATGAACTAATTGAGACTATTGAATTTCTCAAACAAAAACTTTTCTAACTAACTATACAAATTACAATACAATCTTCATTCTACAAACTTAAACTTTTATCTATAATAATGACGTCGGGCGCGCAAAGAAGACACAACAAGTTTTATAACTTTATCCATTTATTACAAAATCTACAAATTCGTTTCTATAAATTCATTATTTTCTATTATTTGATTACACATTGTTTTGTTCGTAGAAGAGGCGACAAAATTCTTTGAATATTGTTTCTTTTTCCAGTAAAGTAGAAAAAAAATAAGTAGTAAATAAGAAGTAAAAAATAAAAAAAAAACCAACATCACCAAAAAAATGAAATTAAATGTCTCCATGGTGAGTCATTGAATAATTTAGATTTTTATGAATTAAACTTTGTTGTTGTTGTTTTTTTATATTTTCCTGGAAGTTGAACTTTTTATTTATTGAGATTTTTTTTTTTTAAATAAATTTTTATTGTACAATTTGGGTTTGTGAAAGGAATAAAAAATTTTAGTTATAAAAGCCTTTACATTGCATTTTAGACTAAATACATAAAGATATTTTGGCAACTGTAACGATATTCTGGTTTGGGTATATACTTGGCTTTTGTTTGTATATAATTATATCAAATCAAATTATTATTATTTTAATTGTTTTAAAGATAGAGATATAAAGAGATAAACAGGCTGATTCTGACATACCCTCACAGATGTAAAAATAGTCATAGCAAAGACTTTTCTCTTAGCTAAGACTAAAACCTCTTAAATGCGATTCTGTATGTAGTCACAACTGTGAGATGTCAAAAAATAACCTCTTAACGTAAGACTATATCAAACATGGTCATCTTAAGCCTCACAACTTAACGTTCCATATTTTTTTATTGGAATTCTTGTATGAAAAATTATATTTCTAAAGGATAAAATAATAATTATGGATTATTTATGTAATTCCTATAAAATTTATGATAATTATCTATATTTTATTTTAGTTTGTATCAAAATTATAAAACAAAATATATCTTGATAGTGATTTTAAATAAAATGGCGATTGAAGATTTCATCTTTTCAATATCAAAGTTTCACGTTTCATGTGTGTTTTATCTGTGCTAATTTTATGTAAACTTTAAGCAAAAACATAATCATTCTTTCCACAAATTTATTGTAAAATGAATAATAATAACCAATATATGATATAATTTTAGATTATTTGAATATAAATTATTATAAAATAAAATACATTGTAAGATTGATATTCATTAAAATTGCTGTTGAATATTTTCATAAACAAAAATTACTAATATCTTCAAAATTTTTCCAAAACATAAACTTGATTTTTACCAAAAACTACTATATAATGTTGGCATAATTCTTAATAATAATTTATATGGTATTTTAATATGTATTTAAATTATTTAAAAAGAAAATATGACATTTTATAATAATTTTGTTTATACAAAACTAGCCATTTGAAAGATCTCCAAAATATTTGTAGAATTATTATGAGGTTTTTTATGATAACGTTCACAGAATCGCAATTAAGATATTCCTCTTAAAAAAATTGTCATAACAAAAATAATCATAGCTAAGACCTCTTAACTCAGAATCAGCCTGAAAGATATATTTTTAAGATACAGATATACTTCTTTACTATACGGTGCTATGGACCGTAGAGTCTGCGTGCCAGGATAAGTTCCACCTCGCGCAACCTGCCCATCCCTTTATAATCTAATCTAATCTACCACTTTATTATTTCTTCTCGCCGCTTTCTGAATGCAATTTTACGTTAAAGCTGTAATAAATGGTCAAGTTTTTTAGCATAACCACTGCGCAACGTTATGAAAGAATAACATAATTTCACATGATTTCACTTGTTGGTTGAAAATTAAAATAAAAAATGCTAACATATATATCCGTTACTTCTTTTCTATTTAAAATTAAACTATTTCTTCTCTTGTGTAACTCAAGTGACATCTATATCTTAACATGATTTAGAATAAATAAAAAGTTTATTTGCACTACCAAAGACACAAGTTGTTTTGTTTGAATAATAAACACGTACATATTTACAAATCAATAAATATGTTCCTTAAAGTAATTTTTGCTAACAAAAATTAAATTTCAAACACTAAAGTTGTGCTAGATAGTGGAGGTCGGTCTTATTAAAGTCCTTCAGCTCGATTTTCAGGTTCAGGAATTGTCGAATCAACAGATTTTATCGCATTCTCAAGTAGGAAGTATAAGTATAGTTTCGACCTTCTTTCGACTTCGTGTTTAAAAGGATAACTATTTGGTTCTAAAATTTGATGGAACCTACTTAGTTGTTTGTGGAACTTTGTTCAATCAAATACTTAAATCAGATGTGTATATACGTTGTGTTGTGGTTACTATCTGTGATATGTCTTATGGTCACGATCTTCAATGTTTATCCACATCTTTAGCTGTAGATATCACCGATAACTAGTTGTAGGTTAACATTGTAATGACTGACTATTTCGAATATTTCCCTAATAGTAAGAATATTCATATATAAAGAAACTCGCTAATATATTGCCAATTTATTTCAATTCCGGCCATTAAAATGAAACAGACTTAAAAGAATTTATATATAGCAATAATATTTTAAAATTTTATTAGTTAATTGCCCTCCATACTAATTAATAATACTGTTTGTGTCTGTATAGAGGTTTTTAGGCTATGTAGGCTTATTCTTGTATTACATGTAGATGTATTGTTTATTGTTTTACACCAAAAGAAGAATTAAAAGTCACATTTTGGTAAAGCAATAGTGGCTGAAATAGAGGAAGCTATTAGTGAAGTTGATTAAAAAAATAGATTATTGAAGTTAGTGGATTAAGTATAAATCAATCTGGAAATTCAGTTAGTAAAAGTGTTCAACTTCGAAGATCCGTATCTTATTTAACAGAAATAATGGAAATGATATGTTAATTTACAAGGTTAAAAATGGTTGAAAGTGCTGAAGTCCTTGACAATTATGTAGAAGTCCAACAAAATTTTTTATTGAATATTTATAGAATATTGCTATTATGTTTATTTGTTTTGTACATTTAATATTCTTCCGGTGTGTTCATATTTGTTGAACATTTGAAGTAATAGTTTAATGTTATTGTGGAAATCTGTGCATTTGTGGTTTTCGTCCATTAAATGCTGAGCATAATTAAAGTTGTGTTTATTATGTTTGCTAGAGGGCAGATGTTCTTTATACCTTTTGATGGGTGCCTTCCCGTTTGGCCTATATAAAGCTTTTTGCATGGCTGGCATGTGATTTTGTATACTCCTGTTGCTTTTTCTAATGGTGTCTTATGTTGGACTTATAGCCTGTTTTTTATATTATTTCTTGTTTTGTAACCTATATTGATGTATTTTTTTAGTATGTTTTTTATGGTTAACGGCATAAATGAAGAATATGCGGCGGAAATGTAACGGTTCGTGCTACTTGGGTTATTACGTTTTTGTCTTAATCGGTTTTTGTGTTTATTTATTAAAGTATTTATTATGTTGGTTGTGTATCCGTTTGCTTGGGCTATGTATTTTAAAATGCTCGTTTCTTCTTTGAAATTTGTTTGGCTCATAAGAACTGATAGCAGCCTGTTGAAAAAACTGTTGTAAACGGCTAGTTTCGGACTGACGTCACCACAATACTCCCTTGCCAGTTATAGCGCAGCTGGAACGATATGTAAGTTCAATGGGGTGCCGTACTGTGTTTATTATATTTTATGTTTCGTAGTATATGACTCTGACTGGTAATCGAATTTTCTATACCGTTTGCTAGTTGTTGTTGGTATTTCCGATTCTGTCCTAGAATCTACTTCTTGTTCTGTTGTGTTGTTTGGGTTATTGTCCATATTTATGTTTGTGTCGTCCTTGTTGCTTGTTTCTTTATCTGATTCTACGCTTTCTGCAAGTATGTAGCATGGTTTTAGACGATCGTATTTCATTTACAATAATTTCGTAAAATTTTTCGGTTCATTTTATTACTGCGTATGTGCCTTCATAAGGCGGTTGTAGTGGTGTTTTTACCTTGTCATTTCTTAGAAACACCTGCGAGCAATCTTTTAAATTTTTGTTTAAAGAATTGGTGGCTGCCCATGTTGTGATGTAGGTCTGGGTCGCATGTTCTTAATGTCCTCTTTTAATTTGGCTACAAATCAGCTTAGCTCAATGTCGTTATTGCTGCTGATGAAGAATTATCCTGATAACCGCTCCGTACACAATTTCCGACGTTGTTACTGCGATGTCAGGATGAAAAGCTGCTCGCATGCCCAACAATATTGTTGGTAACACTTCTACCCATCGTTCAGTTGCATGAGATTTTATTGTCGCTTTTAGGTCCCTATCCCATATCTTTCGATTAATCCGTTGGATTGTGGAATGGAGTTGTTCGAAAATGTTTAATTCCCAATATTTCGTTTTGTTGTTTGAATAGATTTGACTCAAATTGTCGGTCTTGATCCGTTGTTATATTGTTACGATTCTACATAAACGTAATGTAATACACAATAAAGTTCTATTGAACCTCATTTTTCCCCATTCCAAACGTTCAACTAATATTTCAAGGTTACATTCTTTTCTAAGTAAAAAAGGCTAAAGGAAAACAACAACAAAATGAATTACTTCCTGAATTACTTCCAACTTACTTCCTGAACATAACGTAAAATAATCCAATATTCTAATATTTTCTCAAGGTTTCTAAATAGTAACCTTGAATGATCGATAATTATGGAATCGTATATAAAAAATCCCTCTTGCAAAATTAGATATAGTTTATTTTAAACTGTGTTAATGTTAAGTTGCGATATAGTAGAAATAATTTAAGGGGAATAGAATTAATTGTAAACGAAAAGTTCTACCGTTTAATAGAAGTTATATTTAAAATTAGTTTTTGTAAATAAAATTTTAAGTGTTATTTAATAGAAATATTTTTTGTATTATTTTGAACGCTGTGTACTGGAAATTTCTACAACAAACCGTTGGAGTTTCGAAACTGTTGGAAGAATATTCTAGTTAAGAATATTATTGGTGTATTGTTTTCCTGTTGTTGTGGAACAATTAAGGTGTTGAATACTTAATAAAACCTGGTGTGTTTGCTTACTAAACAGTGATCAAACTCAGAAGGAGATTAGGAATTGCGTTTATTGAATTGAGAGTAAGGCCAATCCGAAGTAAGGTTGGAGAAACGGTCTACGCTCGTAAGGCAGTACATAAATTCTTGCGGGATTGTCAATTGGCTTATTATTTCCACTTTAATGTGTGAAAATCTTTTGTTTGGTGCCTTGACTAAACCTAATTCACTTTTCGTATGTTTAGTTACTTTTTCCTTTTGACATGCTATGAAACTACTTGTCCATTCCACACAGTTTTTGTTAACGTTAAGTCAAACATATCGCTATTAGTTGTCGTTACGCTTGAATGCCTGGATGTGCCATGTTATGGATACGTTGGAAAATCATTTTTCGTAGAATTTGCGGGACATGCGGTCTGGTTCGGATTTAAGAAATTACCATCTTTCAGCTTTATAATGCCACATTGATCGAATCAATATCTTTAATAGGAAAAGTTTTACAGCTAAAACCGCAAAGCACAACAATACGACTTTTCAAGTGCTTTATTTTGTGTGGACCGGAAGTGCTGCGTGCGAAAATTAAATCCTTGTGAATTTTGATTTTTTTAATCCTAAAGAACATTTCCAAAAAGTTTCAGTAACATCTAAAACAGTGTAGCAACAATTTTTCTTTTTTTTCGATGATTTCATATAGAATAACTCTTAAACCAAAGTTCAACTTCAAGTCGGCACGGGTTAACTTTATTTTATTGACCTAAAATTTCTTGCAGTTCATTTTTATATGTATACACACCGATTTAGGGGGTGAGACCAAAAATATATAGTTATTTTTTTTTCTTATATGACTAAGGAACACCCTAATGTGTATATAAGCAATCAAATTGTTTTGATCGGCGATTAGTATATAAATTTAAATCGAATTGATAATTGTATATATTTTAAATCAAATAGATATGTTGTCATTGTTCTACAAATAATTCAATTTTTTTTAAAATTATTGTAAATAAAAAGTTCACGTATATTAAAACCAAAACAAATTTTTATTAATTGAATAGTATAAAATTGAGTTTGATTTCAATTATTTGTTTTCAGTGCAATGAGCTTTGGTGAAATGATAATGGAAACAATGAGTACAATGTTACGGTGATCGCTTCGTTATTGCATATTAAGTAGGAGATTTATAAATTTAATGTAAATCAACAAACAACCAGGGAATCAATAATGTTGCTGAAGCTCCGGAACACAAAATGAATATTGTGAAACGCAACAGTAAGCCTTTTTTAATGACATCACAGTTTATTTTTTTTATTGGAGCATCAACCGATGATTCAAAAGAGTATGTCTTATTGGATGATTTGGATACGCTTTATGATTATATGTATGATTGTCATGCTGCGTCAACTCTCGATCATGTTCATCTTTGGTGGGATATAAATCAATATAATGCCGATACTTTTTACAAACCTCAATGGAGGACGATATAGATTATTCGAATTAGCCGATTTTTACAATACAAGTACTGGTTTTGAATGAAGACAACATTCAAGATAAATTAATGTAAGCCTTTGGTATTTTTGATTTATATAATTTTTGTTGATTTATTTTTGTACTGCTAAATTGTTTTCTCTGTTAGCTAATTAATAATTTCTTCACATTATTCTGTGATTCATAAATAAGAGATTTGCAAGTTATGTTTTGTTTAAAATTAGATTCAGTTTTCCGGTTTAATATATTACAAAGTCAAATTTTCTCTACAAATGGCTTGTTTGCATTCCTGGAATGCGTTTCTGGCTTCTGTATTCCACTCTATTTTTCATTTGTCGTTCTTTCTGTTTCTTTATTATATAGCAGCTACGTTTTTGATGAATCGGGGATAAAAATTGGTCATCGCCAAGAAGCGACGTAGTACTTTTACGTTATCGGGTTCTGGGTATTCGATGATTATTTGGACTTTTCTGGTAATGGTCTTACACCATCTTCTTTTATGATTTGGACTAGAAATTTGCCCTCGTGTTTCCCTCCTGTTATCGGAAGCTATCAGTTTATCATTTCAATAAATAAATGCAAATTTTAAATCTGACAGCATGTGTTGCATGAATCTTTAGAATGTCTATGTCGCGTTTCTTAGTCCAAATGTCATGTTTGTGATCTAGAAAAGTCCGAACGGTATTATGAACGCCGTTTTTTAAATGTCGACTTCGTTCACTGGAATTTGGTTGTACGCTCGTACTACGTTAGTCTATCAACGAAAAACAATTTTTACTTAACAATTCACTCGCATGGAGGGATCAGTTTTTATTAATTTGTTAATTTTTTTCTATTTTTTGATCTACGGGTGTGACAACCCCGCGTTCTCCAGTCCCTGCTATTGGCATATGAGTTAACGTGAGATATCACATACCACTGGCAATAGCAGTGAGATATCACTAGCCAAGGTGATATCTTAGGAGTGCTGGCGGACGAACTGTATTCAGTCAACGGTAGCACTCTCAATCTTAGCTAATGAATATTCCTTGATGGTGGCATGCTGTGACTTGCTCGACGAAACCAGCCTTCATATAACTATATATCTGAGCTTTAATCATTGAGAAGGATACTGCGTCCCATAGCCAGGGATTATACCATTAGCTGAACTATTGGCAAACCCATTTTAGTTTTGTTCCTGCAAATTTTCAAAACAAATTTGCTTTTTATCTTTTATTTTATTTTTATTTTCCCTATCCTATCACGAAATATTGGCCTATGTCATATTTTATATGTGATAGGATTTATTGTTTAGTAATCAATTATTTAACAAAAAATATTAAAAAAAAAACAAAGATTTGCGTTCATTAACATCCTTAAAACGTATGTTGTTGTGGGACTTTGGTCTTAAAAGGTTTTTATGTGTGGTTGTGACACATATTGTAATGCCTACTACACAACACATTTAAAAAAAAAAAAAAAAAAAAATAAGTGGTTACAATCTTGTATGTGCGGGATTGTGTATCTATCAGGGATAGTTTTTGTATTTAATACCCGATAGTCTCGGCATAGGCGATACTCTGCATTTGATTTTTTGAGCCGAAGGCGATTTAGATGTGCGGCATATGCCGTTGTTTATCATGTATTTGAATTCTTGTTTGGCTATTTCCAATTTCTCTCAGTCGTGCCTTCTTGCCTTATGGAAAATTGTTGCGCCAGTACTTTCGATCACATGGATTATGTCATGTTTTGATTCCTTTCTATTATTTGCGGGAATTGTGATTTCCTTAAATTCCTCCAGTAGTAGTGCTAATTAAAGTTTAGAATTTGTATTACTAATGCGTTGACTTTCAATTGTGTATAGATGAATCTATTAAACGTTAACTAGAATGGTGTTTTATCGCATTGTTTGTTGCCATCTTGTGAGAGGTGTGACATTCCTCATTGCAACTTGAGTTCGTTCATTTATTGATTTAGGATGTCAAATTGTTGATTTAATTTTTCCATAAATTTAATCATGGTCGTGCAATTTTTTTTTTTAGTTCCAATTTAACAGCACTTATCCGTCAGATTATCCGCCAGTTGTGCTACATGTTCCAAATTACCCTCGGCTGTAGCTAAGAACATGGCGACTTCCTTGGGTAACTGTTGGATACAGTGATGTGATTTTAGGATGTGATATTTTTCGCGTGTGATATTTTAATAGAACCAAGCCAACCAAAGGCCAATGCAAACCATAAGGTCACAAACAAGTTGCTCCATGGCCGAAAGAGGAGATGTTGAAGCTAATTTAACGGATTGAGGCGCACGAAAGCCGTGGAACTTTAATTAATTCCCATTAAAAAACAAACACGAACATGGGTTGATGTCAGCAAGGAAATGACCCGCGACAAAATAGACAGCCCCATATACACAAATTACATAGACAAATCCGCACCATTGCACTGAACGGTTGAAAATGGAGATTCAAACGGCTGTGTTGAAGTACGAATCCCTAATTTACGAGCAGCAATCCAACGTCGGAGACATCGTTTTAGACAAAATTATTATGTCGATTGCTCGAGCAATTGTGATTACACTTAAATATATAATTTAAATTGTATTTTATAATTTTAAATTTAAAAAAAACAACAAAGACTTTATATGTCTTGAATGAAAATTTCATTTAATATTTGCCCTAATATTTACCTAATTGAATTTAATATTTACCATAGAATCACTGAGGCTCAGAAATTGGCCTATGTGAAATACTGCGGCGACAACTGCTATGATATTTGCAACGAGTTTTTGACAATAATATTGGTATTGTGTAAACAGTAAAATATTCATTGCAGAAAATTTTGGCAATGAAGTTATTGCCAACCATTGCAATGAGTTCGCAATGACCATTGCCGATAATATTGCACTAAAATGCATATAGTGCAACCATTTTTTTTTTTTTTTTTAATAAAGTGTGATGTGTAGTAGGGATTACAATATGTGTCACAACAACACATAAAAACCTTTTAAGACCAAGGTCCCACAACAACATGCGTTCTAAGGATGTTAATGGACGCAAATCTGTTTTTTTTTTGTTTGTTTTTAATTTTTTTTTGTTCAATAATGGAATAACTAAACCATAAATCCTATCACATATAAAATATGACATAGGCCAATATTTCGTGATAGGATAGAGAAAATAAAAATAAAATAAGAGATAAAAAGCAAATTTGTTTTAAAAATTTGCAGGAACAAAACTAAAATTGGTTTGCCAATAGTCCAGCTAATGGCATAATTTCTGATTATAGGACGCAGTATATTTTTCAATGATTAAAGTTCAGATATATAGTTATATGAAGGCTCGTTTCTTCGAGCAAGCTACAGCGTTCCAGCATCAAGGAATATTCATTAGCTACGACTGAGAGTGCTACCATTGACTGAATACAGTTCATCCGCCAGCACCCCTAAGATATCACCTTGGCTAGTGATATCTCACTGCTATTGCCAGTGGTATGTGATATATCACGTTAACTCATATGCCAATAGCAGGGACTGGAGTACGCAGGGTTGTCACACCCGTGGATCAAAAAATAGAAAAAAATTAACCATTGCCAAATTTATTGCTCAGTGCAATCATTCTTCATTGCAAAATTCTGCAATAGTGTAACGGTGGCTTAACTAAATAAACAAATATTTCCTGTTGTATATAACGTTGATTTTCTTGGGTTATAGCCTTGTTTTAATAATTTATAAATAATAACAAATTATTAATATAGATTAATAAATTTTATTATTATGAATGTTTTTAACATGTTTCGACGTCATTTACAAAACGTCATCATCAGAACAAAAAAAAAAAAAGTAAATAGAAGTTAAAAAAAATATTTTTTAAAAAAAGTTTAGTAAAACTAATTATCGAAAAAAAGTTCAACATACAGAAAACGAATCCTTTGTAATAATTGAAAAAAAAAAAAAAGATTTTTAGATTTCTTTGTTTCGTTTACAAAGACCTCTAAGTTAATATTTCCTGTTGTGTTTTGTTTTGTTGTTGTTATCCTCAGTTTTTGTTTTTCATGTGTTATATATTCTTTTAGTGGAACTATTTTCCAGAATTTTGTTTTGGGTTCGTTCGTTTAATAAATTTTATTCTCTCATAAATTTGCAAGAAAATATATCATTAAACACTGACTCAATAAAATACTATTATTGAGTAAGTGTTTAATGGTGTATTTTATTTTGTGAGCTAAAGTTGACAATGCGAGTGAGACACGGGCGAGCATAGCAAAATTGCAAAAGAATAGATTTCATTAAACACGAACCCAATACAACGTTTTATTCTGCCGACAGAGTAAATTGTATTAATTTAAATTGAATTATTTCAAAATTCTTTAATAAATCATATAAAACGAATAGAAGAAAACAATGAATTTTATTTTATTTTTTATGCCATTAATTCCCAACAAATAATTAAATTTATTCAATTTCGATACCTATTTTATTTGTTTGGTATTTTGAGAATGAAATGAACAACAATAAAAGAAATTGTTTAATTGTGTTTCGCAACATTCGCGCAACAGAATATAAAGACTAATATCGCAAACAATTATGGTTGAAAAAACATAAAGAATCCAATATTTATAGTTGCCGGAAGGATGAACAAAAATATTGCTATCCAAAACAAATATTAGTTTTAAAATATCCGATAACCGTGGCTACTTTGAGCGGATAATGGATACAAATATTCACAAAAATCGAATCCTACGAATCTGCATCATAGCATCGAAAAATCAAATCATCAAATCGTGTTATAGAACCGAGAATCAGTATAGACCGAAAGTTTATATACTACCGAATTTCATATCGATTTTTCGATGCAATGAAATATTCAGCAGATCGACTATTTTTGATGTTATGATATTTCGATAATCTCGTATTTAATGAATCTCGCACATTTTATTTTTCGATGATATGATATTTCCTGGACACCGAAAAGATGTTGGTGCCATTTCGTTATTTTGATGTAATGACTTTTAGATAGTGTGAGCATTGGGTGTTATGATTTTCGGTTTTTTCGATAATACGATTTTTATTTTTTGATTTATTGATATTTTGCGATGTAACGATGTTTTACTTCTATGGTGGAATATATGACTCCTTATGGATTGATAATAGCGAAAAAAAATTATTGAAATTAAAACCCAGTAATACTTTTGATGTTATTGTTAAGCACGACAACCTAGCGTAAAGTATTCGAAATATTGTTTCGGATGTATAAATAATTTACCATGTTGTCCATGGATCCACGAATGAACTGTTATTGTTTGTGTAAAATAATTTCGGATGGAATAAATTTTTGGACGAATATGCGATCCATTATTTTATGTTGTTACTGCTACATAAATGTCAGATAGCTCACCAGATTTGTGTGGCAAATACTTCCTATGAAATTTGAATGGTACTTTACTTTGTGTGAGTCTTTTTTGTACAAATGAATCCAAGATATGGAATGCAATATTCATAATAATATTATGTTGCAATAATATTTGACACATTTTAAAATTTTGTGTAAAACTACGTGAAAATTAAAGTGTTTCGCTTTTCGTTATCACCAAAATTTAAATTTAGATTTCCTCAGGAATCTAAACGGTTTCTAATACCTCACCATAAACATTGGTTCATCTTTAATTCTTAAACAGTTTTAAAATAAGATATTTTTAGTTAAAGACTACATTTTTCACAGAAGCTTTTAAAACTTTGAAAATTAGCTTGTTATTTTCGAAATTGAATTTACTTTTTACATTTCACATTTTTATAAACATTGCCAAACGGTATCAACCTCTCAGTCTCTGGCAAATCAATAAAACTTAGCTCATTAGAAATATTTAAAATTTGAATGGTGGGGTTTTTTTATTAACAGGCTCCCAGTAAACAGTTGCGGTTTCGGAACAGTTTGGATTTCCTGATGCTGCAAATGAGGTAAACAAACCAACCATTCTTTTAACTGTTTTAAACGCAGCAGATCCCGGTTCTAAGCCTCCGTTTTGATGAAATGATGCCATCTTAAAAATATAACAAATATCTGAACCATGTGAAACGCCTGAAATCAAAAGCATCGGTCGTTAAGTAATTTGAATAAATACGATCAATGCATTACCTGGTTTTGTGAGTCCAAACATTAACTTAAGACCATCTGCAAATTTATCATCGAAGTTAAAGCGATAATAAAACGTTGCTGCCGATTGTTGAGGTTTATTGGACCGAGTTCTAACAACTTCATGAATACCCCAAGAAAAATATCTGTCGCCCATCATCTAAAATAAGTTACAGGTTTTAAATGAATACTTTGCTTTTGCTATTTTTAACTTACATTGACATAATTATCGGCATTAATGAGTGATGGCTGCTCAGTTCCATAATAAATTTCTTTTAATGCTGCTCCAATTCTTTTCTTCTCATCACGATCTGTTTTTAATTTCAAATGAATATCAACAACATATTGAAAATCACCAAGACTATCATATACTTCTTTTGATTCTTGTATTTCTCTAAACACCATATACATTATCAATCCTTCTTCGGAAGATGCACCAATCATAATCGGAATTTTATCACTCCATGCATTTTGCATAGCTTCAATTGGTGGTTTTGTTAGAAAACTTTGGGCAGCAATGTAGGGCTCGACCGAAGGCACAAAAGCAAACTGTAGACTATGTAGTTTTTCTTCTGAGGGTATCATTGTATTCACTGCTCGTAAAATTTCGTTGACTTCAGTGTTTTGCAGAATCTCCAAAGCTTTTTTAGTTCCATCATTTTCATTCCAGCCAAGCTGTTTTGCTAAAGCTAAACTAAAGTTTTTAGTTGTGGATTGGATTGCCCATTCGTTAATAGCAACACCAGACATTGGAATGGCTTTGTGAAAAAGATTTTTTGATAGATCAGATATCATGTGATAATGAACAGATGCTCCGCCTGCGCTCTCACCAAAAAGTGTGATATTGTTTGGATCACCTCCGAAAACGTGTGTATTTGATTTTATCCATCTCAAAGCCATTGTTTGATCTTTCAAACCTGCATTTCCAGGAACTTCTAGCTCTGGATCATCAAAGCTTAGAAATCCAAATGGTCCTAAACGATAGTTGAAAGAGAAAAACACAATATCTTTCTCGAGTAAAAAATCTGGACTGTACATTTTACTAGAACTAGATCCCATCACAAATCCACCACCATGAATATAAGCCATAACAGGCGCTAATTTTTCAGGTTTAGTGTTTTTTGTATATGCATTTAAGTAAAGTGCATCCTCATCTCCAATAATGGATTTATTTGAAAAGTCGTACATTGGACACCCTGAGGATTCTATTGTACAATCAAGTAAAACATTCCAATTTTCAACGGGTTGTGGATCCTGTTTGTAAAAAAACAAAAATTGATTTAATTTTAACTAATGAAAGAAATAGACAAAACTTGCAAATTTTATGCAAATATTAGAATATATGATTGATTCATGATTGGTAAATGCCTTTTATTGTACGTATGACATATTTGCTTATATTGAGTTTCCTTGTATGTGACAAACAAAGGTCCACTTCTGCATTTAACAAAGTCAGACAGAAATAAATTTATCATTTTGGAGCGATTAAACGACTACCCTTTACACGAGAATTGTTAAGAATTGCGGTTCTTTCGTTTTCACAATTATTTCGTTCTGAAAGACCTAAGTATTATAAACCCGAGCCATATACCAAATCTTTCTGTCACTTTTTTGCTATTTCTCGTGCGATGTTTTAAGTCATAACAATTCTAAAAAATTTTAAAAAAAATGTCCGTCAATTTGCCGGTCGTCACAACCGTCAAAATCTAGAAAACTACTGGCGCGATTTAAAAATTTTTGTTTCTAAAAATAGATTAATGTAAGAGCCCGAAGGATGATTTCTTTGAAAGCTGTTCCTTAAGTGGGTTTCTGCATACTTTTTGGCATAAAACACGTTTATTTTAGTAATAATGAGCTAGATATGTAACTTTGAAATTGGAGAAATTTTGATGGTCGACATTTGTATGTGAAACCAGGGGCTTAGTAATGGTTTGTCAAAAAAACATTAACTGTGCCAGAAGAATGATTTTCATACATATTGTTACCTAATTTTTGACAAACATATAATGTGAAATATTTTGGACTAGAAAAAATTTGACACATAAAAGAAAATTTAGATTGAAATGAAATTTAATTGAATATGAAATTGGATATAAAATGTTCGTGAATACAGATGCAGCGATACTCCCAATTAATAGAAACAGTTGCAAAATGACAATTTGTTGAAATTTGTTGAAAATTGAATTGAAATTTGAAATTTCAATTTGTTGCAGATTAAATCTCGTCTTTTCCAAAACAAATAAATAACTTTTACAAGCAGTATTTACGCTAAATGAAGAGATTTAAGCTACCAGGTGGGTTGCAGGTGGTAGATAATATAGCCCCTGTTCCCATCATTAGTCGCTAACGGCACAGCTCAGGACCAAGCAGTTTGATCAAAAAACAACAACGCCCTGTTTGAAAATATATTGAAACAAACAGGAACTCTGCCATCAGGTGTCGATGACAGAAGGGAAACTATATTACGGAGGTTCAAATTACCTTTCGTTGAACTGGTTAGTGGGTGAGAATTTTTGTTTTTTAATAAAATGTGTTGTGTAGTAGGCATTACAATATGTGTCACAACAACACATAAAAACCTTTAAAAGTGGAACTAGAATGGAGTTGCCACTAATCCAGCTAGTGTCACCTTCCTTGATTATGTGACTCACTATATCTTCCTTAATGATTAAAGCCCAGATAAAGAGTTATATGATAATTTTTAATTCACTAGATTTGAATGTTGTAAATTTTGAATTATATATTAGAGATTTTTTGAGCACTTAAACTCAAGCAATTAAATTATTTGAATTTTTCAATTCGAGAGTATATTTTGAATTTTTCTCAGAGAAAAACTCCATTTTTCTCTTATACGTGTTTCGGATTGGGATTCAAACTATCCTCATCAGTGCCATGGTTCGAATCCGTTTTAGCAGACACGCTATCCAACTAGCCTACAGAGGCGATGGTATTTCAAAGTTGAAATTTCATCATTATTTAACTACTATAATTTGAATTTTTCTCATTAGGGATTTCTGCATTTTGTAATTCAGTTAACCAATTCTAGTGTATTTTAGTCTAATTAACTCTACGAACATATATTTATCATACTCTAACTAAGTTAGCATTGAATGAATAACTTATGATCTACGAGTTTGGAAGACAATTTCCAACTAGTTGTTGTGACTTACACTAATTAAATTCTAGATGTTATTTCAATGTATATAAACTTTATACGAAAGTCAGGAGTTATATGATGGTTCGTTGGCCAACAGCGTGCCATCACCAAGTAATATTCCATAGCTAAGATTGAGGGTGATACCGTTGACTGAATACAGTTCATCCGCTAGCACCCACAAGATATCACCTTGGCAAATGATATCTCACTACTATTGCCAGTGATATGTGATATCTCACGTTAACTCATATGCCAATAGCAGGACTTCCAGGCTGATGAATACGATGAATGAGCAAGGCTATCAGCAACGATTATTCGTGATCTCCTTAAGATGCACCTGACCAAAATTTAGATTTATAGACAATCTGAAACGACCTTGTTGAGTGTTATCTGACGTTAAAAGGGCTTGTACAGTTCCGTGTGGGATCCGGACATACAGAAACGGTCGGTCGCTGGATAAGTTTTAATTTCAATAAAGGTATAAATGGTTTAGATAATCTCACAGCCACTTACTAATACATAAATATCAATAATTCAGAACCGCTACATAATTAAAAACAGAGCATCCGGTTTTGCTATGAAGAACTGCGACATTCTGTAAAAAAGGGATCCTGACAAATGCAGAACCTATATTGCATCACAAAAAGTCTTGATATATGATTTGACCGTATGAATTCTCAGTTACGGAGCAGCCTTACGGAAAAAGGCGGATATTTATTGTATGCGCTAGCATTGGTGCGCGTGATTGACTATGCGAAGCATAAAATCTGGATATCATAGTCGGCTGTGACGCTAATTCACATCACGTGGACTGGGAAAGTACCAATACCAACAGTAGAGGACCGGCTCTTCTTGCTAAAGGGGTTGGCCAATACTAATTTGAAAAAACTAAATTCCGAAGGACAGCGCACTTTTGTTAACTCCCGACGGCAAGAAACCATAGATACCACTCTATATGCCTCATGTTTCTTCTAAGAGATATCAAGAGCTGGAAAGTGTCTACGGAAATATATATGAGCAATCACAGATATGTATTAGTTGTCTAGTAAAGGCGATTTATTTCGAGGATCATGTTACCAGAAACCACCGCAAACGGATTAGACTATAGCATCAGGAGCTTTGAGTAGAAGTTTTACCAAGACGCGTGCTATAAATCAGGCCATTGGCCAGTTAAACCATCTGTTAGTTTGGGCTTTTGAGAGGTCGTGCTTTGACAAGCAAAAAACCTTGACAAGCAAAGACAAAGGCGGAAGAAAATTCTGAACAGAGCCTTGAAAGCTCGTGATGAAGCTGATTGTTCTGTGTATAATGAAGCAATCCAATTTTTAAAAAGGCTTATTCGTAAATCAAAGAAAAGGTATACGAAAACTACTTATGTCAAATAAGCTCATTACAGAGGATGCTGCGCTAATGAGAGCTTTGGTTATCTAACGCCACTCATACTGGTTCTTAGAAAGAGACCTATACAGCATTCTTTCTACACCATTTTCCGTTCTACGTATTTGAGGAAAGTCTTTAGCAGGCAGCCGTGGCAAATAGTGAAAAATCTAACCAAATGGGCTGGATCATGGCAAAAAGAGTTGTACCGTTCGAGGCTGTCTTGGGCTATAAACTTCTTTGAGTCGTACAATTCACCAGATTCTAAAGGGATTTGGCCTATTATGATTCAACACTATTTGGATATAATATGGCGAATAGGCTCTGAAGGATCTTCGTGACCTGCATAGCTTTTGACTATGTACTATTGGCCTCGAAAAACATGAGAGTCATTTTTATACCAAAACCAGAAAAAAATAACTACTGTGTGGCAAAAAACTTCAGATCGATTAGACTTCCCTCCTACTTTCTAATGTCTTTAGAGAGGTTGATTGACTAGCATATTAGAAATCAAGATGAGTCTACGGATATAATGTTTTCAGAGGAGGTCTCTGATATTGAAGAGACTATCTCCAAAAAGGCAAACACTCTTGGCACACCAGTACGGTGTGAATAAAACACTCTTGAGGTAAGTACAACAAGCACTAGAAGACCGAAAGAAGGAAGAAAATTTAGACGAAACATATATCGTCTTTTACCAACTGAAATATAAAACGCCATAAGATGATGACATTTGCCCGGTCTACCTGCAAAATTGGTCTAAAACCCATACTGTCATATGTAACTTTCTTTTAACCGAAAATAAACAAAATATCTGAACCGTCAATACTCACAAAAATTCTTTTGTGCGTAAGTCTCGCAAGTGTTCTTTTAAGATCACACGAACATCCGAAATAGAGTTCCTTTTCCTATGACTACAACATGTTAGAACTGTATCAACATAAAGCAATGACAGTTTGCAACAAATAGAAATACTTAAAACTGGCAACCTTGAGCCATTCGCTCATTCAAGGACAACAAAAATTACTGACCTGGATAGAAAATTTGTTGTCAAATGAAATATATCGCTACCATAGAATAGTTGTTAATCATAGTTTTTCCGGACTTGTATTTTATAGTTCACAAATGATTCTAAGAACTACCGCAGTACTTGATCAGCGAACGATAACACGATTAGCGTGATTGATCATTCCACGCTCTCGCAACTATACCGTAGTCCAAAAAACCACCATCGTTGTCATAGCGCCGAAATATCAAATTTTTTATGACCACTAATTGTGTGATGTCCAACATGTAGCGTTTGGAAAAGTCTACAATCTAATACAGAACAATTTGAGTTCTGAGTAAAGGTATTGGCGAAGAAGTTAGCTCTTTGTAGTTAAATCTAACAGTAAATACTAACCCCGTCGCAAAACCACCTTTCCATTTTCCATCCTTAATTCCACAACGTTGCATGTCTTGCATTAACATAATTTATCATTAATGTAATAATAATACAAAGAAATGTTTGATCGCCCCATCAACTGTATGATTTCATAAGTTTATTATTGTTATGTATTCACATCTTCTCTATATAAATAATCTTAATTTTTTTATTATTATCATTTTAATATAAAAACGAAACAAAAGAGATGATTGTATGAACTCTTTTTCATTTTATTGTATTGAAACAGAAAAGAAAAGCTTTAAATGTGTATGATCATTTCCAGTTCCTTTTTTTATTATCGAGATATTTCGTTGTGAACAAATGACATTTTCAACAGGTTAAATGATGGTATTTGAAAGAGGATGATTCCTATTTTTGTTTATATCTTTCAATTAGCAGAAAATAAAACAATATGCCTTTATGTAGAATCAGCCTGTATGATTTATGCAATTTTTTGGTAATTTGATGTGATTGTATTAATAATATCGAAAGCTACAAAAAACGAGAGGATGGTTATGCAACCAACTTTTTTCTCACTCGTTTAGGCTAAGAAAATGCAATTTATTGTTTCATTTTTGAAAAATATTGTTCAGTCGAGATTTATAATTTTAAAATTATAAATTTTTTTTTTCGGTCGTGATTTTTTAAAATTTATTTGAATATATCAAAGTTTCTGTTCGATTTGACTGAATATTTATTAAAAGCAAGTTTAGTAATGTGCTTATTAATCTGAATAATATTATTTTATAGAAATAATTACAATGTGGTTAAGTTATTATACATAAAAGAAATTAACAGAAAAAAATATGTGGTTTGATGTCAAATATGCTGGAATCGGTGCGCGTGGTTGACTTTGCCAAGCATAAGAACCTGGATATCATAGTCGGCTGTGACGCTAATTCACATCACGTAAGCTGGGAGAGTACCAATAATAACAGCAGAGGTCAGTCTCTCTTAGAGTACTTGGCCACTACTAATTTGGAAATTCTAAACTCCGGAGGAGAGCACACTTTTGTCAACTCCCGACGTCAAGAAACCACAGACAACTTTCTATGCTCCAGATCTCTTCTGGAAGACATCAGGAACTGGAAAGTGTCAATGGATATATCCATGAGCGATCACAGATATATAGACTTTCTTGTTGTGGCGATCCCAGTCGAGGCTCGCGTCTACCGGAATCCAAGACAAACGGATTGGGTGTGCTTCAAGGGCATTGTACAGGAGGAACGGGCTAGTGGAAGCATTTTCAAAGTCCGGGCTATTGATTAGGTCGTTGACCAGCTCAACGATCTGTTAGTCTGGGCTTTTGAGAGCTCGTATCCCGAAACGAGGCAACGAAGTGCACACAAGTTAGTTTGGTGGAACAAAAACCTTGATAAACTCAGACAAAGATCTAAGAAACTTCTGAACAGAGCATTGAAAACTTGGGATGAAGCTGATTGGGCTCTGTACAGTGAAGCAAGGAAAAGTACTGTGAGTCGATTGAGACTATCACAGAAGGTGCTGCACTAATGAGGGCCTTGGAAAAGGATCCTTTAGCGAGACTGGATAATATTAAATTATCTAATAATACTTACACTTCTTCAAATGAAGAAGCTTATACAGCACTGTTTCAACATCATTTTCCGGGCTGTGTACTTGGGGAGATTCCTCAAGGGACAGCCGCTGAAAATAGAGAAAAACCAAATCGAATGGACTGGATAATGGCAAAAAGAGTTGTATCGCCCGAAGCTCTGTCTTGTGCTATCGGCTCCTTTGAGCCATACAAATCTCCAGGTCCTGACGGAATATGACCTATTATGATACAACAGTGTCTAGAAATAATAGGAGATAGGCTCTAAAAGATCTTCGTGGTCTGCATAGCTCTCGGCTATGTACCACAGGCCTGGAGAAACGTGATTTTCGTATTTATCCCAAAACCAGGGAAAATCAACTATTGCGAAGCGAAAAACTTCAGACCGATCAGTCTTTCCTCATACTTTCTAAAGTCTCTGGAAAGGTCGATCGACCGTTACATCAGAAACGTCTGTCTGAAGAAAACCCGCTAAGCAATAGGCAACACGCTTATCAAGCGATAAAGTCTACGGACACAATTCTTTCAGAAGTGGTCTCTGATATTGAAGAGATTATCTCTAAAAAGGCTATCTCTCTTGGCGCTTTTCTTGACATAGAAGGGGCCTTTGACAAAACCACTTTTGAGTCACTCCTTAACGGAGCGGAAAGGTACGGTGTGAATAAAACACTCCTAAGGTGTATACGACGGGCTCTGGAAGACGATGTCTGTTTATTCATACGAAAGACAACACCACAATCCAGGTAGGTGTGAAGCGTGGATGTCCCCAAGGGGGCGTTCTATCACCCTTGCTTTGGAACATAATGGTAGACCAGCTCCTAATTGAATTAAATGATAAAGGGCTAAACACATACGGCTATGCCGATGATATTAGCATTCTTTTAAAAGGAGACAGCATGGGGCATCTCTGCCGAAAAATGCAGAACGCCCTGGACATTACCAACAGCTGGTGTCGAAAGACTGGTCTCTCGATCAATGCTTCTAAAACACAGCTCGTTGCGTTTACCAACAGAAGGAAACTAAATAATTTCACTCTTCCTTCAATCGGTAATAACACATTAACACTCCAAGATAATAGGAAGTATCTTGGTGTTACTCTCGATAAACGGCTCAATTGGGCTGTTCATGTTGAGACTAAATGCGCAAACGCAACTCCAGTTCTGTGGCAATGCAGGAGGGCTTTTGGTGGTAAATGGAGGCTGACTCCGAAAATGGTCTACTGGCTGTATAAAGTAATGGTCAGACCCATTGTCAGCTATGGGTCCCTTGCATGGCTCTCAAGAACTTTTGTTGGGTTATGCGATAAAAAAACTGGAGGCGGTACAAAGACTTGCTTGCTTATGTATCACTAGTGCTTTCAGGACAACGCCCACAGCGAGTCTGCAGATCTTATTAGGGCTTCCTCCCTTGCACATATTTAAGAAAATGGAGGCTCTTAAGGCTACAAAAAGGCTTGAATTCCTGGGAAACACTAGAAGCTGTAGGAAAAATCATCAAGTGCTATGGAGGGATCTGGAAGAACACCTGACAGATTTGTCCATGCCGACTGATGACACAGTACCTCTAACTACCTTTTAAAAGCAGTATATAGTTGTTATTCTAACGATAGAGGACTGGTCCTCAGCTAATTTGCTATTGGACACTGCGGTCAACACGTTGGAATTCTACACAGATGGATCTCTCACTGAAAATGGTGCAGGAGCTGCGGTCTACTTCAGTAATGAAGATCTAGGCCTGCAATTTCCACTTGGCGAATATAGCACAAGGGTTGCGAAAATCCGAAATTCTACGTCCACGCCGTGCTACCTGGGTAACGCTAACAGAATTAGGTTGGTGTAGTTGAGAGGGGCAGAGTAAATACTGCTTATACTCAAGGATTCTGCACCATGGCGAGTCATTGGCGCCATAAAACCAATGCAACTCAAGCGTCTGTTCTCCATGTTAGGGGCGGCTTGGAGCGGGCGTCTGTCTTGGATCAAGCGGCTCGCTATATAAATGTGTAGAAAGCGTCTGTTCTCCATGTTAGGGGCGGCTTTCAGCGGGCGTCTGTCTTGGATCAAGCGGCTCGCTATATAAACGTGTAAAAAGGTTGTTTCTGGTGACCTTAAGATGCAGAACGAACCCATTCACGAAAATTTGGGTTGGGTGAAGGGCTAACACCCCATTTCCGTAAAAAAATTACTGTCATGAATTCTGTACACAGGCCTCGGAATATCTCGGATTCATTATTGGAACGACCTCGGAAACTGTACCCGGACTACGATTTAAAAATGGGAACCTTGAACGTGCTAAGCCTCAGAAGACCAGGAGATCTTCTAAAACTCACTCAACAAGTCGAGAGCTACACACTGGATATAGTGGCATTACAAGAACTAAGACGGCCAGGCAGTGGAATCCATGAAACAGCGAAAGGATACACTCTGTATTATTGCGGTCATCAAAACGGAGGAGAATTTGGAGTTGGCTTTCTTATACACCGTCACGTGAATCAGCATGTTATCGACTTCTGCCCAATTAATATGCGGTTATGCACACTGAGAATCCGCACGCAAAAATTCAATGTAACGATCGTCAATCTTCATGCACCTACTGAAGATAAAGCAGATGATATTAAAGACCTGTTCTTCCTAGAACTCGAGGAAGTCATCAATAACATTCCGCGGCACGATATAAAAATCATGGTAGGTGACTTTAATGCTCAAATCGGTAGGATTGCAGAACTTAAAACACATATCGGCCCTAACAGCTTGCATCATACCAGCAACAATAACGGTTTTCGCGCAGCCGAGCTGGCTATGATGTATGATCTAGTAATTTCCAGCACTTTCTTCCCTCACAAGAGAATTCACAAGGCAACGTGGAAATCAAATGACGGAAGAACGGAAAATCAAATCGATCACGTCATGATCTCTAAGAGACACTCTACAAGTATAACTGATGTTCGATCATACAGAGGTGCTGATATGGACACCGATCATATGCTTGTCATCTTTAAGTACAAGTGCAAGTTGTCATCTACATTTAATAGACAAGCAAAAAAGACCGTGCGCTGGAATGTCGAAGCATTTAAACATCCAGAAACGCTGAATAGATATCAGGAAATAATAACACAAAACATAGAAGAGCATGACATCTCTTCTGAGATGCCATTAAACATACAAGAAGAATGGCAAACGCTTCAATCAACCATTATAGCCGCAGCACAAACTACAATCGGAAAACGACCACCGAAATCACACAACGAATGGTTTGACGACGAGTCCCGCCAATCCGTTGAAAATAAACAAAAACTGCGAGAAAAATGGTTAACAAGGAACACCCGAAGCTCCCAAGCTGATTATCTATGCGCCAGGAAAGCCTCAGCAAAACTTCTACGTAAAAAAAACGCGAACACATGAAGAGCTGCATCGAAAACATCAACCAACATGCGGCCAACGGAAATTCAAAAGAGTGCTTTGCCAATGCACGGAATCTGACAAAAGATTTCCACCCAAGATCTACAGCCATCAAAAATGAAAATAATGAACTTACAACAAGTGAACGTGATGTGCTGGCAGTGTGGCGATCCCACTTTCAAGACCTACTGAACAGGACGAATGAAGTTCATCCTATTCGAGCAATTGCTCCATCAACTGAGGAGATTGTTGTACCTTACCCAGCAATAGAAGAAGTGGAAGCTGCCATTAAAAAACTGAAAAATGGCAAATCACCAGGTTTCGATGGAATTCCCGCAGAACTTCTGAAAAATGGAGGAGCAGCTCTGGTCTCACGTATATACGATCTGATTCTTGCAATCTGGGACCAAGAAGAACTACCTGCTGAATGGAAAACAGCTCTCATTGTTCCGCTACCTAAGAAAAGTGACCGTCTAAAGTGTGAAAATTATCGTGGCATCGCACTGTTGAACACTGCATATAAAATACTAGCTAATGTTGTACTTGCTCGAATCATCCCGTTCGCCGAATCTATCATCGGTGACTATCAGTGTGGTTTTCGTCCCAACCGCTCAGCCACAGATCAATGTTTTACATTAAGGATGATTCTAGAAAAATGTTGGGAGTACAACATCAGCATTCACCAGCTCTACGTTGATTTCAGGCAAGCATATGATAGTATCATCCGCGACAACCTCTGGTCCGCACTCATATGCCTTGGTATCCCAGAGAAACTTGTTTCTCTGTGCAAACTCACAACATCGGGATCAAATTGTAGAATAGTAATCGAAGGGTCTGTTTCTGATCCTCTCGATATAACATCAGGTGTTCGACAAGGTGATGCACTCGCGCCCATACTATTTAATTTGGCGCTGGAGTACGCGATAAGAAAAAGCCGAATTGAGACACAAAACTGCATATATAACAAATCTAGTCAAGCTCTTGGCTATGCAGATGATATTGTGCTTCTCGGACGTAGAACAAGCGATATCAAGGATAGTCTCTCTCAGCTTGAAAGAAATGCTAAACGACTTGGATTATGCATTAACACCGGCAAGACTAAACTTTTAACAACATCCAGGAATATACCTCCCGGCAATCTGAATACTGGCGACTATGAAGTGGAACGCGTAGAAAACTTCAAATACCTCGGGTCTGTAATAACATCGTCAAATGACATGCAGGCAGATATTAAAGCCCGTGTCTCAGCCGCATACAGAGTTTTCTACGCATACTCAAAACTTTTGCGATCCAAACATCTTTCGCAGTCGTGCAAACTCACACTTTACAAAGCATTAATCCGACCTGTGCTCACATTTGGAAGTGAAAGCTGGACACTGACTTCCTCCGATTGTAGAATTCTATCAACATTCGAGAGGAAAGTCATACGAACAATTTATGGTCCATGTAAAGTTGCTGAAAATCAGTATAGAATCCGAATGAATCATGAAATCAGACAGCTTCTTGGAGGCTGCGATGTAATCGGATTCATTAAATCTAACCGGATTAGATGGTTTGGTCATGTAGAAAGGGCTCAATTGGAAAGAATGATAAAAAAAGCGTCCCAACAACAACCAGCTGGTGTTCGTCGAAGACGCTGGCCTAGACAACGCTGGCGTGATGACATCATCCAAGACCTTCGTGATATAGGATGTCGAAACTGGGGTCAACTGGTCATGGAACGAGATGATTGGAAGCTGGTGGCACAGACGGCAAAATCCCTTCATGGGATGCAAACGCCAGAGAGAGAGAGAGAATACAGCACAGTCTTTCAGGCTGAGGTATTCGCCATAAATGCAGCATCAAGGCAAGCGATTTACTGATAGCCAGGCTGCTCTAAAAGCTTTGGGAAGTTAACCTATTAAGTCAAAAATTGTGCAAGAATGTTCTAGGTTCTTGAATTATCACGGGCTCAAGAAACGCATATCACTGATATGAACACCAGGGCATAGTGGGAATCTTGGGAACGAAAAAGCTAATGAATTAGCAAAGAGCTCCGCAAGGAGGTTCATAGGTCCTGAACCAGCAATTGGTATATCGAAAGGTAGGATAAGATCGCTAGTCGAACAAGTTCTCTTGCGGTCCAGTGACTCTCAATGAAGGAGCATAGCAGGCTGCAAGGTCTCCAAGATGTTCACTCCAGAGTTGAAACAGCAAGCCGCCAAATTCCTGTTAAATCTGACTCGGTCAGACTGCAGGCCAATGGTGGGACTACTAACTACAGGTCACCATCATGTGAACAAACAAATGGTGCGGCTTCGAGTAGAATCGCTTTTGTCTTGAAGAGGATGAAATATTCCCTCACGTTGTGGGAGAATGTTTGGCTCTCTCAGGGCTCCAAGGCGTCATGTTAGGATTAAACTATCTAAGGATAGAAGATTTCTGCAAAGCAGACCATTCAAGGCTGTTGGCTTTTTTCAAAAAAGTCTTCAGCTATTGAATATGAGGATGGCATAAAGGGCTTAACAGTCTACATGTCAGGCTATGACTACATGGTCGCCTCACAAAAAAAAAAAAAAGTATATTAACTCGCAGAACTATCAAATTATAACAATAATAAAAAATTAAATAAATAAGTTTGCTGATTTTTTTATATTACTTCGGTCTGAAAGACCTAAGTATTACATGAGCCGTAAATGAAATTCTTACCTCCACTTTTTTGTCATTTCTCAACGTTTTAGGACCTACTAATTCTAAAAAAGCAAAAAAAAAAATGTATGTCTGTCTGCCGGTCGTCATTACCTACGAAATCTAGAAAACCGCAGGACGGATTTCAAATTTTTTTTTCCCTAGAAATAGGTATACTCAAGAGACAGGTCAGAAAGGACGCTGTGTTCGATAACTGTACCGGAAGTGTGTCACAAAATCATTATGTGTGTCAAAAATAGTAAATTTTGATATTTTTGGCTTAAAAAACGTTCATTTTAAGTGATTACGAGTAGGAACATTAAATTTGGATAAATCTTGATGGTAGGGATTGGTATGTGAGACCAAAAACTAGATTATTGCATTATAAATTTGTCAAAAAAATGTTGTCAAGTGTGTCAAAAAAAAGATTTTTAATTATTTTATTACCCAATTTTTTGGAAAAAAATATAATTATTATTTATATGAAATTTTATTATTATTATTGAGAATTATGGCATTATAATTTTGTCAAAAAAATGTTGTCAAGTGTGTCAAAAGAAAGATTTTTATTTATTTTTTTACCCCAAGTTTTTGGAAAAAAATAAAATTAATTATTTGTTTGACATGAAATTTTATTGTTATTATTGAGAATTATGGCATTATAAGTTTCTCAAAAAAATGTTGTCAAGTGTGGCAAAAAAAAAGATTTTTATTTATTTATTTTTCCCCAATTTTTTGGAAAAAATAAAATTAATTATTTGTACGACATGAAATTGTATTATTATTATTGAGAATTATGGCATTACAATTTTGTTCAAAAAATGTTGTCAAGTCTGTCAAAAGAAAGATTTTTATTTATTTTTTTACCCAATTTTTTGGAAAAAAAATAAAATTAATTATTTGTTCGACATGAAATTTTATTATTATTATTGAGAATTATAAGTTAGTCACAATAATGTCAAGTGTGCCAAAAGAATGATTTTCATTTATTTTTTTAGAAAAAAATAAAATTAGTTATTTGTATGAAATGAAATGTATAATGAACATGAAATTATTACTATCAAGAATTTTATTGCATTATAAGTTTGTCAAAAAAATATTGTCAAGTGTGTCAAAAAAATGATTTCATTTATTTTTTTACATAATTTTGTGGAAAAAAATTTAGCTGTTTGTTTACGTAAATATAATTCAACATGGAAATTTTTGAATTTGTTATAGTTTTTGAAATATTTTTGGAATTTTGGAAAAGTTTCAGTTTTTGATTTTGTAAGAATTTTTGGAATATTTTTAGAATTATGAAAAATTTTAAATTCTTGATTTTATTTTAATTTTTATAATTTTGGAAAAGGTGTAAATTTTTGATATTGTTATAATTTTTGCAATATTTTTAGAATTTTGGAAAATGTTTGTATTTTCGAATTTTTAAGAATTTTTGGAATATTATTAGAATTTAGAAAAAGTTTAAATATCTGATTTCATTCTAATTTTTGGAATATTTTTAGAATTTTGAAATAAAAAATAGAATTTTTGAATTTTATGTATATTTTTAGAATTTTGAAAAAAGTTTCAATTTTCGATTTTGTAAGAATTTTTGAATATTTTTAGAATTTTGAAAAATTAAAATTTTTGATTTTATTATAATTTTTATAATTTTGGAAAAAGTTACAATTTTTGATTTTGTTATAATTTTTGCAATATTATTAGAATTTTTGAAAAAAGTTTTAATCTTTGATTCTGTAATAATTTTTAAAATATTTTTAGAATTTTGTTTGAAAAAAGTTTGAATTTTTTATTTTATTTAGTTTTACAATATTTTTGAAATTTTGAAAGATATATGAATTTATGATTTTGAAATATTTTCTCGAAACGCTTAGTGAAGGGGTTTATGAGTAGTTTGCTGATTGTATAATCTTTTCATTAAATTATGTTAATTTATGATCTGTTATAATTTTCCGACAACGTATTGATATTTCATGTTAGTTTTGTGATACATATCTAAACAGAGATAAAAAATACATGTACTTTAACAAAAAGTTATGTTTCATATACATCGCTGCCCAAAACTAAAACCATGTCCCCGTTTTTTGCCGAGAACTATATCAAAATCCTTAACCCAGACCGAAGTCTTGATATCTCAGAGCTGTGAGATTTCAGCCCCTCCATATTTTTTTATTTACTTTCTGAACAAATACTGTACCAACACAGAGAGAAAAAAATTCTAGATTTGAGAATTGTGTATGATTGAAAATAGAAAATTCAGTTTCTTCCTAATTTGAGAAAATTTAAATCATTTTAATGCTCCGAAATTTAAAACTGAGATAAAAACTATCAATTCTGTCACACATAAAAGTGAATGAAATACTATTATTGAGAATTATATATGATTAAAAACAGAAGATATATTTATTCTCATTTCGAGTAAATTTACATCATTTTAATACAACAAAACCTTAAAAGTGAGAAAAAACTATCAATTCGATCATCCTACAGGAGAATGAAACACTGAAGTTGATAATTGTTTTTGTTCAACAATAGGAAATACATTTATTCTTGTTTTGAGTGAATAAAGATCGTTTTCATTTTTTCTGTATAAATACAAGAAATTTTTGAATCAGAATAAGATTTCTATTTTTCAAATTGAACAGAGAAGTACACATCACTTTGTTACTTCCCCATCATTTATTTGATTCACAAATGTCAAAATGAGAGTAAAATATTTTCATTTTAATCCTTTTTGTTTCTTTTTGAAACTTGAAGATCAAAATCATAATAAGTTATACGTGAGTATTCTCAATTTGATCCACGTAGATAAAATTAAGAAAAAAAAATTTCCGATTTTATACCTTTTCTCTCAAATTGAACTTATGAGATCGAAATGAAACTAACTAATACTCGATTATTCTCGGTTTGATCAACGTATATAAATTGAGAAAAAAAAGTTCTCAGTTTTATTATTTTTCTCTCAAATTGAACTTATGAGATTGATATGAAAATAATTAATATTCGATTACTCTCGATTTGATCTTACATAGATAAAATTGAGAAAAAAAATTTCTCGATTTTATACTTTTTCTCTCAAATTGAACGTATAAGATCGAAATGATAATAATTTTTTTTTATATAATACTTTCGAAGAAAAAACTATGATACGACATTATTCAGTGAGAGAATTTTTCAGCAGATCGTTTTATATCTTGTGAAATAAAAAGTTTGTGTCCGTGCAAGAATTCATCCTACTGTGCATAAAACCAGCAATAATAGGAGTTCAAAAGGTAACATTGTCTTGCACGTTTTTCTAAATTTCTGCGTTCATTAAAGTAAACTTGCGTGCACAGAACGAGGTTTGGCTCATTCAGTTTGCTGGGAGTTCTGGGCTCAGTTTATTTGATGCATGTACTTGCCACTATTGGTGCTTAAATTACTGAGTTAAATTACATCACACACAAAATCGGGATATTTTAAACAATTGGCCTGAAGCAAAACGGGGACAAAAATTTCTGGGTGCCCAAATACATACATTATGGTTTCTTGTCGAAATTTATTAAAATTCCGAAATCAACCGATATTATCGATTTCTGAACTCTAACTTAAGTATAACGTACTAAATACTTGCATGAAAAATTGTTAAAAGTTACATGAAAAGTTTTAACAACATTTAAAATAAGTTTTAAATTTAACAGTTTTTTTTTGTTTTAAGAACTATTACTATTGTGATGGCAAAATTCCAAAAAGGAAGTTATACAATTTGTATAAAAGTTCTTCGACCAAATTAAGTGGTGCAGGTTGCATGATTACACCGAAAAAAATTCGATTGGATACTCCAACAAGTTCAGGATTACAATTGTTTGGTAAGACTTCTTACAATTAGACAAATGCATCGCACTAAACTTCGTTTTTATATTATTTTTAATATTAGGTTCTTCGACGGTTGATCTTACTGAATATGATCAAAATGAATTTCAAGAGCTGAAGCAAACCTTATCTGTCATTCAAGAGCCGTTGCTGACTATAGAAAGTTATTGGATATGGAGTTGTGAGGGTCGTCTAAGAGAGTTTAAAGAAGCAAGGGAAAAATCTTTAAACATATTTTTTAATGACTGGCCACTTTATAGTAATGCTAATGCCAGTGACCACCCGCTGCAATGTGAAAAATTACTCAGCACAATTTCACACAACTGACGTCGTCCTTAGTCATAATTTCAAAAAATACTGTTTTGCAATTTCATTAATTTTTCTCTGTAATTAAGAAAAGGATTTAACTTTAGTAATATTACACATGTCAAAATTAGGGATTGCAATCCCGGGATTTTTTACTTGACGAATCCCGGGATCCCAGGATTCAGAAAGCAAAAAATCCTAGGATTACAATCCCTAGTCAAAACTGAACAATATATCTATGAATATATATAAAACATCACAGTGTATGTTTTATTATAATAATTATAATATTTAAATTTCAATAAAGAGATCTATTTCAACTGGTTATTTATTTATTCACACATTAAGCACAATTTTACTCTCAAAATTAGGCGCCTTCCATTGAAGATCAACCGTGTTCAAATTTACTTTATTGAGATACACTATTGAGATACACTACTACACTACCTCGAACAATTTGTTTTTATATATCACTTATTTCGAGTTTTTGGCAATCCAAAATAAAACCTATACAAAACTTTTTGAAATATTTCATGAAACATTTCTGAAACATTTTATGAAATATTTCAAAAATATAAATTTCATGTAATTTACAATCACTAGGCTCACGCTACAATTCCCCATTTCAGTCGCCGCTTACGACAAGCATGGTTCCAGTGGATTGATTTTTTTTCCTCAATAGAAGTCACTTATTGCAGCAAACTTTAATTTATTTATCTGATTCACTTCAATAGTAATTTAATTTTGTTTTTTACTTAAATTTTTACAGAATTACGACACTTAAAACTGTTCAAATTAATTCACTACGCTACGAGACCAAATACAAGAATTCCTGCAATAAATAAGAAAGGAATATGGAAGCCGACTATTCTCAATTCGATTAGCTCATTTGTACGAAATGCATTACAAAAAAAAAAATTGAAAATTATAATTTATTTATTTTTAAATTATCTATTTAAAATAAATGAATATTTTTTAAAAATGTGATAAGAGTGTCTATGTGTCTATGTGATAAGAAACAAGTCTGGCAGCCATAAGTCAATCTAAATAGCCGTACAACATCGAGTGCATGTCCGATACATTTGGCTATACCGAAGCATGTAAAAATCTTCCCGCGGGTTTAAAAACCCTGACAGGCAGCTTTTTATTTGCTTTTGTGGGTGTCGCTGAACGTACCGCATTCCCGCCCGTATAAGCCACTAAAATTGAGAAAAATCTTTTGTCAAACTAAATATTGTCATCTTCGATTTGAGAAAACATTTTTCTTAAAATGATAATGAATTGATTCAAAATGAAATATATCGGATCAATACCAAAAGTAACATACGATCATGTCGATCAAAAAAATTCTTAAAATGATCTTTTGGTTTCTCAACTTCTTCTGCTCAAAATCTTGAAGAAATACAACTCCATCTTAAATTGAAACTTTTGGTGTTGATTTGATACAACAAGTTTATAAGCTTTGAGAATAATATCGAGAATATAATATCAAAATAAGAAATTTGTTTATCATAATCAGTAGATTTGCATCAACTCAAAAAAATAAACCAGAGTTCAATCTGATGCAACATTTTATGTCAATTTGAGAACTCATATTCTCGTCCATATATTGATATACAAAAATCATCAATTTGATGATTTTTTTATCAATTTTAACCCTTTTTTTCTCTCTGTGAACCTCCAGAAAACACTTGATATCCAAATCGAATTCTATGGTTCATTTTATTTGAAAACTGCGTTGTGACAGTTCAATGCGAATTCCGATTGGGCAAAAAATACTACTAGAATCAAAATTTTTACCCTCAACCCCTTCCAAATAGCATTTAAAAAAAGAGCCTACTAGTTTTTGTTCAATCTTTAAATTTTCTATAACCTTGAATTTTTTAAACTTCTTTGTTTTGTAATATTCTAAGATAACAGCAGGAGCTCAAAAAAACATCACATTTTATGTTTTTACCAAGTCGAAAACTGTGCAATCGATAATGCATTGAAATATTTTTTTGAAATATTTCGTTTTTTCGACTATACTCGATTCCTTAAAAAACTTTTGTTTCACTATCACCTTATCTATATGTCCATAAAATATAGGTAAAAACAAATATTTGGCTATTTTTGTTTTCAGTAGGCGTGGACAAACACATTTATAACTGTGGAAAATTTAATGTTGATATAAATAATAGTTTGTGAAAAAATTGTTGGTATCCGAACAGTTTGACGGGGCGCTAAAATTGGAGGGCGCCAAAACCCAATTAATAAAAATAAATTTAAAATAATAAAATAAATATTTTAATTACCGAAATTTATTACCAAAAATATTTTTTTCACTGTGTAAACATTCTTAAATTTTTTTTGTAAAATTTCTTTCAATGCAATCTTTGGCATTCAGGGGTAGGTCAGAGAGGTTATACGACAAAAATAATGGTAATTTTCACAAATTAGTAGAAGCAATTGCTGAATTTGACAATGTTCTTTCAGAACATCTACGACGGATAACTAATAATGAGACGCAAAACAAATATTTGTATAAAAGCATTCAGAATGAACTAATTTCAATCGTGTCTAAAGTTATTCAAAATAAAATCGATGATATGATAAAATGTGCAAAATATTTTTCGATAATTGTTGATTGTACTCCAGATCAGAGCCGCAATGAACAATTATCACTTATTGTTAGAGTTGTCCATAGAAATCAAAACAAACATGAAATTAAGGAGCTTTTTATGGGTTTTTTAAAAGCTACAGATACGACGGGTAAGGGCTTAACGAATTTAGTTTTAGACCGACTATCTTCTCTAAAATTTTCAATTAGTGATTGCAAGGGGCAAGGCTATGATAATGGCTCAAATATGAAGGGAAAAAACATTGGAATGCAAGTCAAATTAAACAAATAGAACCCCGAGCATTTTTTGTGCCATGCGCACCACATTCAGCTAACCTAGTTCTTCTGGATTCAGTTCAATGTTCACTTCAAGCTGTAAATTTTTTTGATACTGTCCAATGTTTACATGTTTTTTTTCTAGTTCTGTTTCAAGATGGGACATTTTGAAACAGAATGTGAAAACATTAACTCTCAAGCCACTCTGTACGACAAGATGGGGGAAAGCCGCATAGAAGCTTTAAAACCGTTAATGTGGAGTTTAGACTTGACGCTTTAGTTCAAATAGGAAGTGACAAGGATAAGGACGGAATAACAAGAAATAACGCGAATAGTTTATCTCTCAAAATTATTCAATTTGAATTTATTTGTTCAATAATTATTTGATATAATATTCTTGATAAAATTAATATATTTAGCAAATATTTACAAAATCCTGCTATTTGTTTAACGACGGCAGTACATTTGTTAGAGGGCACAAAATAGTTTTTGACGAATTTACGAAATGAGGAAAAATTTCTGGGGTTTATCTTGCAAGCTAAAGAAATAGCTTTAAAATTAGATGTTCCACCAAATTTCCCGGATGCTCCAAGGCGCCCTAGTCGAAAACCTCAACTTTTTTCGTACGAAGGTAGAGACGAAATTATATCAAATCCTGAAGAAAAATTTGAAGTTAAATTTTATTTTCAAATCCTTGATCGATTCAATCTGTTAGCGAACGGTTTGATCAAATTTCGGAACACAATAATATTTTCAAATTTTTGCATAATATTTTTGTGATTTCATTAAATGCTTCTGATCATTTAAATAATTGTCTTTCCCTAGAAAAGCATTTAACTTTCAATTCAAAGTCTGATATAGTAGGTTTAGATTTATGGGGCGAAATTAAAACATTCAAAGTATAATTTCAGGAACTTAGGGCTTAATATAGGGCTTAATATAGAATCATTAGATTTTATATTTGAAAAGAAATTCGACCAGATATTACCAAATCTAGTTGTAGCTCTTAGAATTTTATTGACAATACCAGTCACAGTAGCTTCCGGTGAACGTAGCTTTTCTAAATTAAAAATTATTAAAAATTATTTACGTAGTACAATAGGACAAGAAAGACTGGTAGATTTAGCTAGAATATCTATAGAAAGTAAATTTCTGAGCATCTTGGATTATAGTGATTTGATAGACGACTTTGCAAGAATCAAAGCGCGTAAAATAAAATTTAATTAACTAATATATTTTACAATTTAAAAATACACGCTTGAATTTTAGTGCTATTTATCCAATTTTTTTTTATTTTTTGTTATTGAAATTCGTACGCTATATTAATAAGTACTATAGCAATATTAAATCTTTATTTATTTTTTAAATATATTTTTAATATTAATTTTTTGTTATTGAAATTCGTACGCTGGATTAGAACGATAACAATATTTAATCTTTTATTTATTTTTTTAATGTTTATTTTTGAGGACTATACCTACGTGGGATACCTCGTTAAAAAAAATGCACTGCATATCCTACCTTTTGGGTGATGTGGAAGCGGATTATTTACGACAAATAGATTTTTTTAGGGCGGCATTTTTGAAAACTGCACCAGGCGCCAAAATCGCTAGCGCCGGCACTGAATTTCGGATATTAAAAGCGTCAGCAGTTTTACTATATATGCAGTTGGATTTTGAGCTTATTTGGATTAAACCGAAACCAAGATATTGTATCTGCCATTGTTTATTTTGACAGATGCAGTATCTGCTATGGCAGAGTTGTGCTCTTCATTAAAATCTTCGATGGCTTATACATTTATCGAATGAAGAGAATCTAGTTAAGGTAATGATCAAGAATCTATGAGTTTTAAAATCAGCTGAGAATTTTTAAAGTTTAATAAAATTTTGATTTACGAACAAATATTTATCTCGGAGAGGGGGAGTGAAATATAATTACTTAACATAACATAAGTTAAGGTTAAAAAAAACTTAACATAACCTAATTAAGGTTATATAAAAAAAATAATATCTAATAAATAAGTATGTGGGTATATTAATTGTAATATACACTTTCAAGATTATTCTTAACATATATTATTTAACACTGAGTATAGGCAAAAAATCAAGTTTAATAATGTAAGAAATTGTTTCTATAGTAATAAAAAATAAATCTGTCGTATTTGTATTCTCATTAATACTTTTTAATTTTTTTATTGTATTAAACTAAGTGTCTGAGTATCTTAGTTATGATCAAGTAACGATTAAATATCGATTTGTTTGAAAGATGAATTCATGACTGTATTGAGCTAACTTATCGCTTATATTTTAAAAAGACTTAGTTTACGAAGTGAAATTTTTCTTTTACATTTAATTGAAACTATTACCTTGAATCTTAATTTACCAATAGGTGGCTTAGCATACGGAATTTTATGAAACACTTTAACATTTCTACCGAACACTGTAGTTATTTCTTTTCCTTTAATTTGGCCATTTAAAGTTTTCACTATTAAACTGCTTTCGTTGTCTTCACATTTACTCATTTTTAATTCGTATATGATATACTGCGTTGTTACAAGTTATATAGATTTAAAAAAAAAACATAACTTTGTACCAGGCTCAGTACAGTAATGACCAAGTTTGCATAATGGTCAGTTTAATATCGCAGATATAAAACTTAGTCAGTTTAATATCACAAAATATAAAATAAACACTTTAATTTGTTCTTTAAGACTAATTTATTTTGAGTTTCGTTTTCTCTTTTATACAGAAAATTTTCAATGGATTTGGATAGTAAATCATAAATATTATAAAAGAAGTTGACAAGAACAAATAATTCATATTATAAAGTTGTATTTCCGTGATTTCTTTTAATTATTTTTTTTATTTGTATATCCTTAATTAAACCCGTTTTTGGAATTAATATAAATATTTTATTATTAAAAAATCTATATTTTTCGGGCTAGGCAGTTCTTCAGGATATAATATAACAATACTATAAAAATTAAAAAAGCATTTGACATTATTATAAAAACAATAAACGTTTGATTGTACAAACAAATCAATATGCGTCTTTAACTTATGTTCCTGGGTGGTTATTTTGTAGCGTTATCTCACTAGGTGAGATAAATAGTGAGATAAAAAAATTATGTTTAAATGATCTCTATTATCTAATATAATCGATCAAAGACAAATATTTTATCTCACTTTTTATCTCACCTAGTGAGATAACACTACAAAATAACCACCCTGGTTTAAGTAAAAACACTTTCTCGTTCTTGATCACATTATGTACCTAATATAAAAATGGCTATGAGGCCTCAAAATAGAAACAGTTTTAATTTTACTAATTCAAAATCCAAAATTTCTAATTGACAACAAAGTGGTGTTGTTTATAAAGTTAATTGTAGACTTTACACAATTGTCACTTGACTTTAGATAATTGTAGACTTTAGTTAATTGTTATCTTTAGACCAGCCTACGAGAGTACCTGACATTCCTGGTCAAAGTAGTAACCTACCTGATTTGTTCTTGACAAATGATCCTTTCTTGGTATAATTTAAAGTATCAGATCCTTTGGGTGGTTCAGATCATAATTTGATCTCCACTCAATTAAATATCCAATCTCCTTAATTTTTTAAAGCCAACCCCCGTCTAGTTTGGGACTATAAAGCTGCGGATTGGCAGGATTTACGGGCTTTTTTCAAATTGTTTCCATAGAAACATCATTGTCTTGCTGATCAAAACCCAAACATATAGCGGCTTTAAATTTTTCTAAAACTGTTCTTGAGGGTATGAGCAGATATATTCCTAATAGATTGACCGTCCCAAAGACTGACCTTTGGTTTTTAAATAAATGCAAAAAAACAATTAATGTTAAGAAAAGGGCTTTTCGTAAGTTTAATCAAAACAAAACTGATGAAAACCTTAGACAGAACCGAATTGAGAGAAATATTTGTAGGTGACTAATAGATACAGAAAAGAATCTCTTTAATAGAAAAAAAGCATCTAAATTTGCTGAACACCCAACTGGTTCACGCAATTTCTTTAAAGCTGTTAAGGCTGTCCATGGTAATTTTTGTAAGTTTTCTCTACCTCCTCTTATTGATAATGATATGCCTGTCATTGGCCCAAAAGAAAAAGCCAATCTTCTTGGATATTATTTCTCTAAAATTCTACACTAAAAGAACCAAATTTCTTACCTAAACCAATTCCTAGAGCTCCTCATAAAATGATGCGTATAATTTTTCGTAAAAACATTATTCGGAAAATGCTTTTACAAATTAACACTAACAAAGCTTCTGGACCAGATCGTATTCCTCCTATTATTCTTAAAACATTTGCAAAAGAGCTAGCACCGATCCTCACTAAAATATTCTATTTTTCCTGAAATCTGGAAAATGGCAGCTGTACTACAAGTTTCAAAAAAGGGCAGCAAAACTGATCCAACAAATTACAGACCAATTTCAATTTTTTCAAATACATTAATTTTAATATAATGAGTTTTTTAGAGTCCTCAAAATTGCTTAAACGATGATCTAACGACAATCATAGATTGGGGTTTTATTAACAGTGTTGAATTTAATACGAGTAAAACACAGGTTTGCCATTTTTCTAGATTGTTCGCACCTAATCCGTTTCCATTAACGTTTGACTCCAAAGATCTTGTGGAAAAAGAATCTGTAAGACTTCTAGGAGTTGAAGTTGAAAACAATATGAAATGGAATTCTCATATTTTTAACCTAGCTAAGAACGCTGTTCAAAAATTGGGCATTTCGGGACGATGTCGTAAGTTTTTCAATAGCGAACAGCTTCTTTTAATATATAAATCATTTATACGTCCCTATATGGAGTACTGTTCTCACATCTGGGGTGGCGCATATTTTAGTAGTTTTAAGTGTCTTGACTCTGTTCAGGGTAGAGCTGTCAAACTGATTGGCATCTTAACTCTTACTAATGAGCTTGATTCCTTGCAGCACAGAAAAAATGTTGCTGATCTGACAATTTTCTATAAATACGTTATGAATGAACAAACTTTCAATGAGATCAAATCAATCTTACCTTAACTAGCAAACCTATCGCGTAACACCAGAGCAAATGTTGTAGCCCATCCTTTTTCCGTTCATATAAAAAGGTGCAGAGCTGTTGCATTTCAGCGTGACTTTTTCAACAGAGTCTCTCATTTATGGAATGCCTTACCTTAATCGGTTTTCCCTGATAGCTGGTTTTTCCTGAAGTTTCAAAGTTAGCGTCCATAAGTTTCTTAAAGAAACTGAATAAATATTCAAACTTAATCCTAATCCTAAGTTGAGCATGGTATCTTCGGATATTCAGAGACGTTAATTTATAATTTATTATGATTAACACTAAATATGCCTAATTTTGAATAAAAACAAAAGCATATATTGGAGAAACAATACAAAAATTGCATATTCGTATGGGCCAACATAAATATTTATAACAACAATGCTTCTGCCTGCTCTAGCAAAACATTCGATAGACAAAAGACATATGTTTAAATATGATGAAGTTGAAATTTTGATTAAGGAAAAAAATAAAAATAAATTACAAATTCATGAGGTGTGCCAAATGATTAGAAGTGAAGAATCAATATGTAATTTTAAAAATGACAAAAAAGACTTTTCTAATAATTATTATAATTTGATCAAAATGTTTTAAAACTTTTATATTAATAATGGGCTTTAGTACTAGAATTTTTTAATTTTAACGTAGTAACGTATATTAAAATTATATTTTACTTTTTGTTTATTGTTTTTATAATAATATCAAATGCTTTTTTAATTTTTATATTATTGTTATATTATAATCCTTTCAAGTATGCTGGAACACGAATCTGATGTCAGATTTTAGAAATTCAAAATGGTGGACTCAAAATGCACTAAACTATTATTTTTGAGCAGATATAAATCATTAACAAGAGTACTGTTCAGTACAATCCACTCCAATAAAATTTAAACAGGTATGCTACATGCTACAAACTGGCTTATAGTTTTTTCTGCAACCACAGTTATTTTGCAGCCACTTTGACAGCTCCAAAATAAACTTTATAAAAGTTTTTCAGGCGTAGGTAGTTCAGTTATACTTACATGGTGAACAACATCTTTTTTCTCCATACCTATTAATTTGGTGCTAATTTTTCACCCAACCAGTGTTGCACTTGTATGTAGACTCTTCTTAAGCTCTGCAGAGTCATTTTCCCTCGTTTTTAAACACTTCTTATAAAACATTTGTACGTATATCCATTTAAATTTTTTTCTGATTTTGAAGAGCCATATAAATTTAATGTACACCCGCTTCAAAAATTTCATCTAGACTGCTATTTCTATTATAAAATTTTTGAGCCGATGGCTGTCATTCTTCGTTATGGGGTGTGAAAAATAGACAAGCTCCTCGCGCTACAGCCTGGGTTACGCTAATAGACTATTTTCAACTTCGTAGCCAAACATTTCATTTCGAACTCTTGGCTGTGATACAAAAAAAAATAAACATGAACCAAAATCAAAATCACAATATCAACGATACTTTTCAGTACCATAAGACAAAAAATATTGGACCCTCAGCCCGAATTGTGCAATTAAACATTGAAGGCATAAGCAAGTCAAAAACTGAACATTTACAAAGATTATTAAAAGATTACGACATCGACGTTGTAATTCTGCAAGAAACGCATGCAGCAGATGAAGGGCAACTTACCGCTAGAGGAAACATTGTTGGTTACAAATTAATTAGTGCTATTTACCATCAATCATATGGATCTGCCACGTATGTTAAGCCCGAAATCCTGAACTGCACCCACGTACTTACACAGACGGACAACGATATACATCTTATTGTTGTTGATATATCGGACACGAAAATTGTAAACGTATACAAGCCTCCAAATACGGGATGGCCAGCTGCTACTCTAACATTATTTCACCACCCAGAAATATATGCTGATGACTTCATTAGCCATCACACTCAGTGGTTCTATAACTCAAATAATAATATCAATGGCGTGCAACTAACCGACTGGGCGGATGATAACAACATGTTCCTGGTTATGATGCGAAAGATATGAAAACCTTTAGATCTGCAAGATATCGAAGCGATTACAATCCCGACCTCTGTTTTTCCACAAAAAACGAACAACGTAACCCTATTCCAATATCTAGGGCTGTCCTACAAGGTTTTCCACGCTCTCAACATCGTCCAGTGATTTTTGAGATAGGAATCCAAATCCCACTCGTTAACTCTACTCCTCAACCTAGATGGAGTTTTAAGAAAGCTGACTGGGCTAAATATAGGTTGGAGTTGGATGCAGTGATTCGCTGGATCCAACCCATTCCTTAAAATTACGATAGATTTGTTGGAGCCATCATCTCAACTGCAAAGAAATGCATCCCAAGAGGCTTCCGTGAAGAATATATTCCTGGCTGGAGTAGAGAGAGCGATAAATTATATGAGGAGTACCTTAGTAGTGGTGAGGCAGACGTGGCTGATGACTTAATATACTCACTGGACGTGGCGAGAAAACAATAGTGGATTAACGCTGTTGAAAACATTGATTTTTCCCATTCAAGCAGGCAAGCATGGAGTCTCCTTCGAAAGCTGTGTGGCTCAACCTCAATTACTCGTGCTAACAATGAAATAATTCCAGAGGACATTGCAAATCACATAGTAAACATGTCTCGTTCTTCTATTAATCGCCTTCATAAGAGAACAATTAAACGTAAATTAAGAGAAATGAAGTGCAATTGCTCGTCTCCATCGAAGTATGCGAACTTTTTTAGTAGCGAAGAACTAGAATCAGCTCTGTCCCAAACAAAAAACGGAAAAGCAGCTGGCTACGATGGCATTTTTCCAGGATTTCTTGAAAATGCTGGAGAAAATGTAAAACAGTGGCTAACTAAATTTTTCTCGAATGTCCTAGAAACCGGCAATCTACCACAACATTTTAAGAGTACGAAAATGATAGCGATACTTAAGCCTGGTAAACCATCCAATGAACCAGTAAGGTATCGCCCGATTGCCCTTTTGAGCACCTGCTATATATTGCTAGAACGGCTCATATACAACCGTATCGCACCGATATTGAATGACCAGATCCTAGTTGAACAAGCTGGTTTTCGTCCCAATCGCAGTTGCACTGACCAGCTGCTCGCTTTAACATCCAATATCGAAGCTGGGTATCAAAAACAACTAAAAACAGGCGCAGTATTCATCGATCTCACTGCAGCAAATGACACGGTCTGGCGAATTGGGATTATATATAAGCTGTTCAATGCAATGCCTTGTAGCACCATCTCGCGTTTACTTAACAACATGCTGAGTAATCGTGTATTCAAAGTTCATCTAAATAATTCCTGCAGTAGGTCTAAAATGCTTAACAATGGTTTGCCACAGGGCAACCATTTCCGTCCTGGCGCCATTACTTTTTAATCTGTACATATATGACATTACTGATACAACATCAAAGAAATTTGGTTACGCTGATGATTGGACCCTGGCCACTCAAAATAAAGACATGGTTGTCTTGAAGGATTTGTTCTCAACTGACCTGGCGATAATGAATGACTATTTTCGAACGTGGAGCTTATTTCCGAATCTAAGTAAAACCGAGAGTTCTTTTTTCCACTTAAACAATAAACTGGCAAAACACGAACTATCAGTGTTATTCAACGGCACTGTCATTAAGTACAATCAACAGCCAAAGTACCTGGGCATCACTGTCGATAGAACTCTTTCTTTTAAACTCCACCTAGAGAATACGTCAAAAAAAATTAAAACGAGAAACAATATATTGCACAAACTGGCAGGCTCGACATGGGGTGCTACTCCAACTACCCTCCGCACAACTGCTCTAAGTCTGGTATACTCAGTGGCTGAGTATGGCGCACCAGTCTGGTTGAATAGCACACATACTCAAAAAGTTGACTGCCAGCTGCATGCCACGATGCGTACTATAAGTGGTACTATCAGATCCACTCCTTTACCTTGGCTCCCTGTGTTAAGCAATATCGCTCCACCTGCACTCAGACGCTCACATGCTCTCATGCGTGAACATAAAAAGGTAACCAACAACATCACGTTACCCTTGCACGAATATTACGGTGACCACATTCGTTGTCGATTGAAGTCAAGAAAGCCTCCACATTAAACTGCCAGCAACCTGCTGGCAACTGATTTTAATATCTTGGATGCCTGGGACACCTCCTGGCATCATTCCAACACAACTGGCCTTTCTATTACCAACCCGACTTCTACCCAACCTGGTTTCGATCTGCCACGTCATACCTGGACTACACTAAACCGAATAAGAACGAATCATGGATTTTGCTCTTTCTTTCTACAAGTGGGGCATTTCAGGGTCCCCTGAGTGTGACTGCGGCGCTCTACAACAAACCATAAAACACATTTCAACTGTGTGTCCACTTCGACGTTACAATGGAAACATCTTAAACATCCATTTGGCAACTCCGGATGTAGTAGCATGGATAGACTCGCTCGATGTAAACATCTAATGTTCACATGTACACTGCCCAATGTTCAAATATTTTACTTTTTACTTTTTTATTAAAAGACGCGCAATCAAATCGATTGTAAGTTCGTTTAATGTGCATTCATGTTTTGTTTTGGGTAGATTTCATAGAAGAGTCTACCTATTTTAAGTTTAATTTTTAATGTATCACAACAAAAACCATACGCTAAATAAATAAAATTCTTCGTTATTTACAATTTTTTGGCAAATGTATTTTTCCGTGGTTGAAAAAGGCTGATGTTGAGCTATAGTCATTGAAGGCTTGCAAAAAAAAATGCAACTTTTGAATTAGGTTATAACTTGAACATATCTGTCTTAAAAATAATTATTTCTACTTTAGCTCTTCCTGACTTTAAAAAAAAATGCTTCTCTGTTATTAGGACATAAAGCCAGCTAAAATATCAAGCATATCGATATCCTCTTAGCCAATCACATTTTTTTAGTCTGTTACAAGTTTATACGATATGTTTCTTTCGTATAATCTTGCGTTCTTTCAATGGCGCAATTAGTTTTTTGTAAAAAGTTAATTTACACAGTTGTTTGCAAAAAAACTTTTATTGAAAACTAAAAAAAAAATAAATAAAAAAAATTTAAAAAACACACTTTTTGAAAAACGAACTAAAAAGTAGAAAATAAATTTTGCATTAACACCAGCGTTATGTCTTTTATAATTATATTTCCTTTGAAATTGTTAGAAGAAAAAATATTTAAATGGTATTTAACACATCTTAGCATAGATGCAAATATTGAATTTTTGACCAATTTAAAATGCTAATTTTCGATTGACAAACAGTTTTCCGTTCCCATTTGTTACATAAAATAAAAGTGGGTGACGCAAACATTAATATAGAAAAGGAACACATGTATTCTATGTTAATCCCTAACAAGAGAGACTACCAACGTTTATTCCCTTTCCTTTCTGAATGCAAAGTTCTGAATTCAAAGTTTTTTCAGTGTCTTTATGCTGTAGTGCCTACAATAATGAAGTGATTATGATGAAACTTATGAAGACGGTTCAAATTAGTGTGAGAAGATAGTTATCATCATTTGGGACACATTGATCAAAGTAGCGGGGGGTCAACCATACAAATGCTGACTTTTCACACTTTGTTTTTAAAGTTTGTTGGGAGCAAACAGACTTCATTCATTAATTTATTTTAATGACACTTTGAAGAAAGATGAAGACTTAAATTACAAAGAAGTGATTAGTTTTTGGATAATATTGGGGTAAGTGGTGGGGGCCTCCCGAACACCTGTTTATTGTTTCAATGTTTGTTGGGAGCACACGACATTCGTTCGTGAACGAATTTTGATGACACTTTGGAAAAAGATATAAATATGTATGGTAAGAAACTGATTAGTTTTTGAGCGATAGTGAACAAAGTGGTGGGGGGTGTCCCATACACCTGTTTTTTTTAAATCTCTATAACATCTGTATCTGATAATCGCATTGGATGAAACTTGGTACATGAGCATTTAGTACGGTTCACAACAGTTCTGCATCCCAACTTCCGGTTGTTTGCTTCCGGTAAAATTTTTTTTTGTAATTTTTTGAAGTTTTACACTGTCTTTATGCACACTACAGCCTACAATAATGAAGCGATTATGATGAAACTGTAACGTACCTTTGCCGCCACGCTTAAAAATTTTGGGGATCGGGCCTTTGTTTAATGCTGCTGGTAATATTATAAGTTTTGTTTCTCACAAAAAAATTTTTTCACTTAACAACACTATAAAAACAATACAGAACATAAACACAAATTAAACCCAAAATACACGATAAATTTCTATTACAACATTATATTTAATTCATTCACTTGCATTTTTATATTTGATTTTTTTTTTACAGTTTACATTTTATTACACTAAATCTAAATTTTGACCTAACAAAAAAAATAATAATTTAATAAATTAGGTTTATTGTAAATAATTACGAAACTCAAAGACAAAAATGTCTAACTTAATAAAATCATTACTCTTTTAACTTCAAATTAATTAAATGAAATACACAAAAAAATAATAAATAAATAAAAATATGTACTCAAAAATTTAACTCAACACTAATTTTAATAATTTAAACCACAAAAAATAAACCTATAACACAAAATAATAATTAAATAAATAAATAAAATTTATACTCATTTTTTTCAATATATTGTTGACGTCCGGTATTATATTTTTTTTCTCCTTCTTCTGCCCAGATGTGACGTCGCCTTTTTGCCTCTTGAGAGAAACTTCAACCAAGATCGACGTAGAAGAGAAGATCCGAATTGAACAGCAGATCCAAATAGAATAGTTGATCCAAACAGAATAGCTGATCCAAACAGAATAGTAGATCCAAATAGAATAGTAGATCCAAATAGAATAGTAGATCCAAATAGAATAGTAGATCCAAATAGAATAGCTGATCCAAACAGAATAGTAGATCCAAACAGAATAGTAGATCCAAATAGAATAGTAGATCCAAATAGAATAGTAGATCCAAATAGAATAGTAGATCCAAATAGAATAGTAGATCCAAATAGAATAGTAGATCCAAATAGAATAGCTGATCCAAACAGAATAGTAGATCCAAATAGAATAGTTGATCCAAACAGAATAGTAGATCCAAATAGAATAGACCGAAGTACGATAAATTTCTGTTTATATAGCATTTTGGTTCATGAAACAGGTTTTCACAATTTCCCCAATTAACATTTTTTTTTACAATTATTTCTCCTCTGTGGTGTGACCGTTCAACTGTATGTTGAATATATTTTTTTCATATAGAATAATTCGCCTAAATATTGTTTCACCAAGCTTTTATCCAATCGGTTGTATTAATTAGGTTTGAATATTGGACGTTTTGTATAATTCGCCTAAATGTTTTCACCAAGCTTTTGATCAATCGGTTGTATTATTTATGTTTATGATATTGTGTTCCTTCGTCTATTATTGTTGATGGTCGAAACATTCCACACAATTTAAGAGGTGACATTTTCATTAGCTATTGAATTCTCCCACACGCTAAAGGTTCTTCAAATACGTTTATCTGAGTTGCATCACAAATTCTCTTAGATTTCCTTGGTCTTTTTACTTCAGTGAGCTTTCATCGATTTCGCAAAGTTTTTTAATTATAGCAAAAAGTTTGCTCACCACTCAAATTGTTTATTTATAAATCTTCGTTCATTCAGAAAAGAATCCAGTGTTCGTTGGAGACGTTAACATAAAAAAATGAGTTTTGACGACTAGTTAACTTATAACCTAACAATTATATAAACTTAGCCCTGGTTTTAATTGGTTTAAATTATTAAAAGAAAGAAATGGATTTGTAAATTATAAAAAACAGAAAAATGGATTTTGATTCCACCATTCTATTCGGGTGTGTCCCGAAGAACGTTACATAACACCGTTGCTAGATTTTTCGAGAGCATTTTGTTCCAAGACCCAAAGATTAAACAAATCAATTGCAACAAAATGCTCTCGAAAAGTTCCAAACTAAACGTCTGGTTTTTTTCGAATTTACCCAACACCAAATAGACAGGTTGGAAACATCACTTGGAAGATGTATGACTTGCAATTTTCTTCCAATGTGTTTCCAGCCGCAACCCATCATGTTCCAAAAAAAATTTGGAAGATGATGTAAAAAAACACATTTATTGTATGCATTCCAAAAAAAAAAAATTAACTTAAAACTAATCAAAACAAACTCCAAAATAACAAATAAACTGGTAGGAAAACTAATTTAATTTTTTTTTTAAAAGCGTGTATAGAAATAGGTCAAGGCATACAAACCCTAACAACAGCTTTTTTCTTTAGAAAATCTTGCGACTTGCGCTATTCTTCTAAAAAATAACAAAAAAAAAAATTCCCTACCGCATAACAAAAAAAAATTCAAAACTAAATTTTGAACCTTTTTTTCGAAAACTGAACTTATTTACCAAAAGACCCAAGATACATGTACCAAAAGACCCAAAACAGATAGGATAGTTGAATTTATTTTATTGAGCGCATTGTGGGAAAACCAGGTTACCCTAGACCTAACACAACGCCCTCGCTTGAAGGTTATGCAGCTTGTGCTATCCTTCGAGTACTAACCTACCGTAAACATTAAAACTAAGATCCCAAAACTTAAAACTAACATGCATAGCATAACTGAAAACTAAACTAACATGCAAGACAAAACTAACATGTCCAACAGTAATTGGAAGCCATGTACCCAATAATTAAAACTAAAATAAATACGAATAATTTCTTATGATCTAAAACATCAAACCCAAAAAATATTCTAACACCAAATATCTATACATATACAATTTCTATATTTTACTTTATTATAATTAAATTATGAAAAAACATATACATGCGACGATGCAAAATTAAAAACAAACGTATTCAATTCACCTTATTTCCACATATACAAAACACATTAAAAGGGCTTTTAATAATTATGACAATAAAGTATAAACATATAACACATTAAAATGGTAAACTTAACTTGCAAACTTCTTCAGGTTACTAGCGTGGTATTTGGCAATATAGCCCCCATCTAAATCTTTTAACACGTACATCGAATCTCCAAGTTTCTTTTTTACAATAGCTTTCAGATATTGAGGAGCTAGTTTGGCGTTAAATCGTTCTACCAAGTTTGATTTCTTAAATGATTTACGTAGAACAACTTCACCCATAGCAAACTCAGATGGCCTGGTTCTCAAATTGTAATGTTTTGAGTATTTGGCATAGGCGTCCTTAAGGTTGTGTGTTACAACTTCCCTTACCTTTCCTAGTTTGAGTAGCCTATTGTCATCTACTACTTCCTCGTTGTTAACACTTCTTACTAGATCTTTACCCAGTTCCATTTCCTTGCCGAAATTAATAAAATAGGGCGTATGTTTTGTAGAATCGTGTACTGCAGTTCTGATCGCACAGGCAATTTTAGCTATATTAGTATCCCAGTTCCGTTGATCACCGTTGATGTACGCCCTTATGCTAGAGAGTATAACTCTGTTAATCCGTTCGGCTGGATTAGATTGCGGATGGTATACAGCATTCAGCCAATGCTTAATAGAATATTCATGTAACATATTTTTGAATAATTTTGATGCGAATTGGACACCGTTATCTGAAATTAAAACACTGGGAACTCCAAACATAAGGAACACATCATTTTCAAGAATATGGATAAGAGACCTAGTTTCTGCTCTTCTCACTGGCTTGAGAATACAAAATTTGCTAAAAACATCAACTATCACTAAAAGATACTGATTCCCACTCTTAGATCTTGGAAATGGCCCCATATAATCTACTGCTATCATTTCCCACGGACTATTAGCGATTTTTTGCTTACCCATCGGTACCTTGGAAGAAACATTAGGGTGTTTGTTCGCCTGACACTCACTACACTTATTGACGTAGTCTTTTACTTGTCGATACATATTCGGCCATTAATGCTTATGTTTAATTTTTTTATACGTTTTTGAAACTCCAAGATGAGCACCTAGTGGACTGTCATGGTATAATTGTAGAAATTTATATCTCTGGTTCTCAGGAACGTAACATCTCCAGTCGGCACTATGTTTTATGTTCTTTGTATTGTGGCTGCATATTTTAAACAAAGTATCTTCTTTGATTGTGAAATTGGGAAATTTAGCTGGATCTTGTAATATTTTGGCTTTGAGAATTTCATATTTTTCATCTTTTTCCTCTGAGCTTACCTCATTTACCTCCATTAGCCTAGATAATGCATCCGCGACGACATTTAGTTTACCCTTACGATGTTTTATCTCAAAGTCAAATTCTTGCAGTTTCAATGCCCATCGTGCTAGCTTAGACATAGGATCTTTTAAATTAATAAGCCACCGCAGAGAAGCATGATCTGTAATCACAGTGAATTTGATTCCTTCTATGTACGACCGAATCTTATGTATAGATCTGACAACAGCCAAGCATTCTCTTTCAGTAGCTGAGTACTTCCGTTCGGTGGGACTTAGTTTTTCTGAATAAGGCGATTATTCCTTCATTATCACCCTCTCCTTGTGTCAAAATTGCACCCATTCCTAGCTCTGATGCGTCACATTGGATAGTAAACGGTTTATTGTAATCTGGTGTTTTTAACACTGGCGCTGTGACAAGGGCTGTCTTTAATTTCAATAACGAGGATTGTGCTTCATCCGTCCAGATAAACTTTGTTTTTTCCTTCTTTAGTAGGTCACTGATTGGTGCTGTAATGGCGGAAAAATCTTTGATAAATCGACGATACCAGTTTGCCATTCCTAAAAGCCGTCTCACATCTTTGATATTCTTCGGGTGTGGCATATTCAATATGGGAGATATTTTTTCGGGGTCAGGTGCAAGCCCGTCTTCATCTAAAACATAACCCAAGTATCTCAGCTCTTTGACACAGAATTTTGACTTATCAAGGCTTATGGATAAATTTGCACCTTTTAACCTTTTAGCTTCTTCTTCTAATAAAAACAAATGTCTTTCGAATGTGGAAGATGTTATGATGATGTCATCGATGTAAACAAATACTTCCGGCTCTAAATCATGGCTCAAACACTTCTCTAATACCCGACACATTGTTTGTGCGCTATTACATAAGCCAAAAGGCATACGCTTGAACATAAAGTGTCCCCTTCCAGGAACAATGAATGCTGTTTTCGGTTGTGACGATGGCTCGAGTGGAACTTGCCAAAAAGCATCTGATAAATCTATCGTAGACATGTATTTCGATGATCTGATTTGCCCCAAAATTCCTCCAATATGCGGAAGTGGATAAGCATCTTTGACAGTTACTTGATTTAGTGCTCGTGCATCGAGACAGAGTCTTACTTTACCTGTTGGTTTTCGAACGCATACCAGAGGATTTGCCCACTCACTTTGAGTAACTTCTATAACACCTAAACTAAGTATCCTGTCAAGTTCTGCATCAACCTCTTTTTGTAAATAAGGTGACAATGGGTATGGTCGTTTAACAATTGGTTTTGCATTACCTGTATCGATGATATGTGTGGCGAGATTAGTGCATCCTATTTCTCCCTCTTTCGAAGCTTTAAATTTTTGAATCGCTGCTTCTAGGTATTTTGTTTGTATGGAATCTAAACTGGTTCGGTTCTTGTTTTCTTGATGATCCAGTGCACTGCAATCCAATAAAATATCGCAAAACTTTCGTTTAATATCAAAACGTTCCCAAAAATCTATACCTAAAATTAATGTTTTTGGGAGCGACGGAATAATGTATGTTGGTACAACTCTAACCATATTTAAAGCTTCGAACGGAATATCGACCATACTTACTGCTGGATGATTTGTTCCATCCACTGTTTTTATTGCTGTTGAGATTGGCTGGCCAGTTAAATTTAATTTCTTCAAAAGTTCTAGTCCACCGAGTCCAAGGATGGTACAACTAGCTCCTGAGTCCATGAGACCTTTTAGTTGATATCCCAGAATCTCCACTTTAAGATACGGTCTATGGTCTTTTTGTAGGTTTACAATGGATGACATAACTGATAATTCTGGGCTTCTTACTTTGCTGGGTTCGATGGTTCCGGGTTCATCTGATGCCTTGCATTTATTGGAAGATCGGTGGCATCGCATTTTTGTTCTTCCAATAATCCGTTTCCCGACTCATCTTTTTCTTCACTATTGTGCTTTTTCTGTGAAGGATAGTTATTAGTATATGTCTTTCGTAAATGAAAATCCACATGTCTCTTGCAGTCCTTCGCCGTTATACCCGAATTGCCGCATATATAGCAATAAGCCTTGTATTGTGGTTTTAGACAGTTCCTATGCGAGTGTCCTGGCTCCTGACAGTTCCAACACTGCAGTCTTGTTGTTAAACCTTTGACTTCGTATTTTGGTCGATACCCTAGATTTGAATTGCGAAACTCTCTATCTCCTTGATGTTGTAATGAATAAATATAATTACTCTCAATATCCTCGTCTTCAACTACGACATGTTCAGGGATGTTCTTCGGATTGCCAAAGTATTCTAATCTCTCAGCTTTTGGTTGATGTCTATCGAGGTTGAGATTGAAGCGTGATGTGAACCTACAATCTTCGTACTGTTCATTTCGTCTATAACTAGCTGGTTCAATACAATTAACGTTTTGATGTCGCATCGGACGTTTATATTGGTCATGTCCACTAATATTTTGTGAGTACGAAGGTTCCACCATCGAAGAATGTGGCAATTGCATCATACAAAGTCGCCGATCTGCCAACAGTTTGACTTCGTCCATTCTCTTGCACAACCGGATTATTCCATCTAATGTTGTCACATCTGTCATTGCCAAGTTATAACTGTACTGTGGCAGCATATTTTTTTGGATAACGTAAACTTTAAAATTTTCATCTAATGCAGGGTGGGCTCTACTAAACAAAATCTTTAAATCCGTAATAAAATTTGCAAAGGGTTCCGTACGTCCTTGTAACCGATTGAGAATTTCTTCTCTTAGAAGAAAATCATAATGTCGTGGAAGAAACTCTGCTTTTATGTTTTCGACAAACGCTCTCCAGTTATGAAAAGTACCCGCGCTACTCCAGAACCATTTCTCGGCTTTGCTCTTTAAAAGGAAGTGTATGTTCGCTAAAAGGGAATTCTCATCCACAGATTCACCTCGAGCATATACCTCAACTCTTGACAGAAGTTCATTGAGAGATAATCCCTGGCCATCACCACTAAATTGTATGTTCCACTTATAAATATTTCTGGTTCCACCTTGACGTGAAGTATATCCTTGCAACTGCTGTCTTTGATCATTAGAGTCTGACCGGTTGTTGTCTGTATTTCGTTGTTGTTCATCGTCCGGGAGAAGAAAACTATGTTTCGATGCATTTCTAAAATTTGATACTAAATTTTCATTTAAATGATCATCAGAACGATGGTTAGGATTTAGAAATGAAACATTAAGACTGTTAGATGAAAGTCTTCCTCTACCTCTTCCAACGTTGATTCTGTCAAATTGTTCTATTAAATTTTGCGATGCCTTGTCATTCTTTTCGCGTTCGATTGATGTTTGAATGCTTTGACTGGATTCTGGGGAAAATCTTCTAGCTGAACTAGGTTCGTTTGATCCTTCTTCTTCTATCAAATGCTCTGTCTGTTTTAATAACTGTTTAAGGCCTTCGAGGACCTCATTGTAACCTAAAAGCGTATTATCCTTCACTCTAAGTACCCGATTAACCCATAACCCTGTCCTTGATCTAATTATTGCCAAAAGATCCATATCCTTTTTGTTTTTGGCTAATTCAAATTCATCCGTCAACATAGCTAATATTGCACGCGCTTTATCTAATTCCTCTGTAGGGTTACTGAAGCTAAACAATGGAAACAAACCAGATTCCTTACTTTCTTTCGCTAAAGCATTTCTCAATGCAGATGTTTCGCTTCTTTTTGTGCCTAAACCCTCTACACCTCTGATGTGGAGCTCGTGTCTACGCTCTTCTTCACTTAAGTGTATGGGCTCATAAGCGTACTGATCACGAGTTGTCATGGTTACGATCTAACGAAAACAAACTGTTCCAAAAAGTGCCTAGTAACAATCAAAATACTAAATTTTGAAATGCTGACCACAATTCAGAAATATCTAGATTAATTCACCTTTACACAATTTATAAAGTCTGTTTATTGATTGAGTAGAATGCTAATGCAGGTAAACAGGTCCTAATATAATGCGTTCAAGAAAACAATTTAAGAAACAAACCAGCAAGAAGAACAGATAACTAAGAGACCACAATGATAACGTAATATATAATATATAATTATAATAATATATTCAAATAAATTATAATATAAGCAAATCAGTTGAAAAACGTATAATCACATTTGTATGTATAACAAAAAAAAAGCGCAAATAAGATTCATGAATACACATTTATTGATAAATTAACAGTAGTATATTAATTAATTTTTTTTAATTTAACTATTCTCTTACCCAAAACGAATATATTGTAACGCTAATTCAAAAAAAAAATAAAATAAAATTTCCAGAAAAATCTTGAGTTTATTTTATAAAATTTAGTAAAAAAAGGAAAAAAAATCTTCATAGAAAATAAAAATATAATGGTACCTTAAAACTTTTTTCCATCGATGTATATCTTATCTTTCCATGTATCAGCTAGATTCGATAGTAAATGCGTGACGTAATACTCCAAGTCACGTCGTATATATTTTCGTTGTTCCTTTTCAGTTTGCTTAACCTTTTTTTTTGACACTTTTTAACAATATAACTATTTTTTTTAAAGTTCTTCTAAACACAAACACAAACATAAACTAATGAATACTATGACTTTAAACACTGAACACTAATTCACTAAACCAAACCCATAAACCATAATATTAAATTAACTACATGCATTACTTAAACACTAATACACTAAATCACTAATATATTCAAAAAAAAAAAAAAAAACAAAAATCACATATATTACGGAGAGCAAACAAAACCACAATTAACTAGCACATTAAACAAAGATGTTGTTTTTTCTGGTTGTGATTCCCCACAAGGGATCCCAAATGTAACGTACCTTTGCCGCCACGCTTAAAAATTTTGGGGATCGGGCCTTTGTTTAATGCTGCTGGTAATATTATAAGTTTTGTTTCTCACAAAAAAATTTTTTCACTTAACAACACTATAAAAACAATACAGAACATAAACACAAATTAAACCCAAAATACACGATAAATTTCTATTACAACATTATATTTAATTTATTCACTTGCATTTTTATATTTGATTTTTTTTTTTACAGTTTACATTTTATTACACTAAATCTAAATTTTGACCTAACAAAAAAAATAATAATTTAATAAATTAGGTTTATTGTAAATAATTACGAAACTCAAAGACAAAAATGTCTAACTTAATAAAATCATTACTCTTTTAACTTCAAATTAATTAAATGAAATACACAAAAAAAATAATAAATAAATAAAAATATGTACTCAAAAATTTAACTCAACACTAATTTTAATAATTTAAACCACAAAAAATAAACCTATAACACAAAATAATAATTAAATAAATAAATAAAATTTATACTCATTTTTTTCAATATATTGTTGACGTCCGGTATTATATTTTTTTTCTCCTTCTTCTGCCCAGATGTGACGTCGCCTTTTTGCCTCTTGAGAGAAACTTCAACCAAGATCGACGTAGAAGAGAAGATCCGAATTGAACAGCAGATCCAAATAGAATAGTTGATCCAAACAGAATAGCTGATCCAAACAGAATAGTAGATCCAAATAGAATAGTAGATCCAAATAGAATAGTAGATCCAAATAGAATAGTAGATCCAAATAGAATAGTAGATCCAAATAGAATAGCTGATCCAAACAGAATAGTAGATCCAAACAGAATAGTAGATCCAAATAGAATAGTAGATCCAAATAGAATAGTAGATCCAAATAGAATAGTAGATCCAAATAGAATAGTAGATCCAAATAGAATAGTAGATCCAAATAGAATAGCTGATCCAAACAGAATAGTAGATCCAAATAGAATAGTTGATCCAAACAGAATAGTAGATCCAAATAGAATAGACCGAAGTACGATAAATTTCTGTTTATATAGCATTTTGGTTCATGAAACAGGTTTTCACAATTTCCCCAATTAACATTTTTTTTTACAATTATTTCTCCTCTGTGGTGTGACCGTTCAACTGTATGTATGAATATATTTTTATATATATATATTTTTTTCATATAGAATAATTCGCCTAAATGTTGTTTCACCAAGCTTTTATCCAATCGGTTGTATTAATTAGGTTTGAATATTGGACGTTTTGTATAATTCGCCTAAATGTTTTCACCAAGCTTTTGATCAATCGGTTGTATTATTTATGTTTATGATATTGTGTTCCTTCGTCTATTATTGTTGATGGTCGAAACATTCCACACAATTTAAGAGGTGACATTTTCATTAGCTATTGAATTCTCCCACACGCTAAAGGTTCTTCAAATACGTTTATCTGAGTTGCATCACAAATTCTCTTAGATTTCCTTGGTCTTTTTACTTCAGTGAGCTTTCATCGATTTCGCAAAGTTTTTTAATTATAGCAAAAAGTTTGCTCACCACCCAAATTGTTTATTTATAAATCTTCGTTCATTCAGAAAAGAATCCAGTGTTCGTTGGAGACGTTAACATAAAAAAATGAGTTTTGACGACTAGTTAACTTATAACCTAACAATTATATAAACTTAGCCCTGGTTTTAATTGGTTTAAATTATTAAAAGAAAGAAATGGATTTGTAAATTATAAAAAACAGAAAAATGGATTTTGATTCTACCATTCTATTCGGGTGTGTCCCGAAGAACGTTACAAAACCTATGGAAAAGGTTCCAATTAGTGTGAGAAGATAATTATCATCTTTTGGAACACATTGATCAAAGTGGCGGGGTGCCTACCATACAACTGCTGACTCCTCACACTTTGTTTTTAAAGTTTGTTCGGAGCATATAGACTTCGTTTATTAATCAATTTTAATGACACTTTGAAAAAAATTGGAGACTTAAATGATAAGGAACTAATTAGGTTTTGTACAATATTGGGATAAGTGGTGGGGGGCTCCAAACACCTGTTTATTGTGTCACCACTTTTTCAATGTTTGTTGGGAGCATACAGCATTCGTTCGTGAATCAATTTTGATGACACTTTGGAAAAAGATGCAAATATGTATGGCAAGGAACTAATACTACTGGTCTCTTTAATATTTATCTATTTAGAACTAGGCGAAATCTACAGCATTGGTTAGCTTTTAATTAAAGTATTTTATGGATATTAGCTCATTATATATCTAGAACACTATGTTTCCCGAGCTGTGGTGAAGTCAGCCTATGCATGAGCGTCGCTTTTTACACACTTTTATTTAACTTGACTCTTGAGAGCTTTGATGGGTGGAATTTTGTGATTCATTTTTCAGTAACTTCCCATTATGTGATTGATCCCAAATTGAAAAGACAAGTTTGTTGAAGCAGTCAGTACGTATTTCTAAAACTTTTAAAGCAAAAAACAAATTCAAATTTTTCTTCATTCTGAAAGACCTTAAAGAATTGCACTGAAATCCTCATCCTCTGGTTGACTCATTTTGAGCGAAGGAATTTTGGTAATAATGTGTATATCATTATAATCATAGACATCATACATGTTTGTGTCATTTCATATGGATAAAAGGCCTTACATTATAAATAATGAACACAAAAATAAATAAAAGTATGACATTTCGTTCAAAGCTTATAGACCTTTTTTATTAAAGTTCAAATCGTTATTTTGGTGTATTTGACAGATTACATACAGCAAGGATAATTAAAAATCAGTTATTATGTATGAAAATATGAAAATCCATAGAATCTGAATGCCCATTTACCGCGCTGAAATTTTGCTCATATACTGAGTATCTCATTATAATAGAGGACAAATTACACATTTTTCTATATGAAAAAATGGCCTTAAATTGTAAATAATGAGTGATTTGTATTTCGAAAATTTTAAATAATTGTTATTTCTTCTAAATCCAGATTGTTATGTGTTCTCGTTAAGTTTTTTTTACTATGGTTGCATAATTATTATTTTTTCAATACATTTTAATACATAATTAATGATTTCTATTTATCATTGCTGTATGTAATCTGTCAATTACGTACAGTAATATAACGATTCGAATTTTAAGGAAAAAGCTCTATAATTCAGACCTTTTTTCCGAAAAAAACTTGACATTTGGTGCGAACATATATATTTAATAATTTATGTACAACTTAAAATTAATAATATTTTTTAATATTTTTGTTTACTTTTTCTCGTACAACAGAATTTATGTTTGTTGGGATACTACTGCCCGCTTTAATATTTTTATTATTAGAACTACGAAGTCCATAATATTGGTTAGCTTTTAATTAAAGTATTTTATGGATATTAGCTCATTATATATCCAGAACACTATGTTTCCAGAGCTGTGGTGAAGTCAGCCTATGCATCAGCGTCGCAATATTTTTTTTTTCAGAAACTCTTGAAATAAAACTGTACATTAGCTTGTTATATTGAAAATTGTATATATTTAGTTTTTACATTACACATTTTTATAAACATTGCCAAACGATATCAACCTCTCAGTCTCTGGTAAATCAATAAAACTTAACTCATTAGAAATATTTAAAACTTTGAATGGTGGAGTTTTCTTATTAACAGGCTCCCAGTAAACAGTTTCGGTTTCGGAACAGTTTGGATTTCCTGTTGCTGCAAATGATGTAAGCAAACCAACCATTCTTTTAACTGTTTTAAACGCAGCAGATCCAGGTTCTAAGCCTCCGTTTTGATGAAATGATGCCATTTTGAAAATATAACAAATATCTGCACCATGCGAAACGCCTGAAATTACAAGTATGAGTTGTTAAATAATTTGAATAAGTAAGATTTATGCATCATACCTGGTTTTGTGAGTCCAGCCATTATTTTGAAACCATCTGCAAATTTATCATCGAAGTTAAATCGATAATAAAACGTTGCTGCTGATCGATGAGATTTATTGACACGAGTTCTTACAACTTCATGAATACCCGAAGAAAAATATCTGTCGCCCATCATCTAAATTAAGTTGCAGGTTTTTAGTATTCATTTATTTACTATATGCTTAACTTACATTGACATAATTATCGGCATTAGTGAGTGATGGCTCCTCGGTTCCATAATAAATCTCCTTTAATGCAGCTCCAATTCTTTTCTTCTCAGCACTATCTTTTTTTAATTTCAGATGAATATCAACAACATTTTGAAAATCGCCAAGATTATCGTATCTTTCTTTTGATTCTTTAAACATCATATACATTATCAATCCTTCTTCGGAAGTTGCACCAATCATAATCGGAATTTTATCACTCCATGCATTTTGCATAGCTTCCATTGGTGGTTTTGTTAAAAAACTTTGGTCAGCAATATATGGCTCAATCGATGGTACGAAAGCAAACTGTAGATTATGAAGTTTTTCTCCTGGTGATATCATTGCATCCACTGCTCCTAAAATTTCGTTGACCTCAGCGGTTTGCAGTATCTCTAATGCTTTTTCAGTGCCATCATTTTCATTCCAACCAAGTTGTTTTGCTAAAGTTAAACTAAAGTTTTTAGTTGTGGATTGGATTGCCCATTCGTTAATGGCTACACCAGACATTGGAATGGCTTTGTGAAAAAGATCTTTTGATAGATCAGATATCATGTGATAATGAACAGATGCTCCGCCTGCGCTCTCACCAAAAAGTGTTATATTGTTTGGATCCCCTCCAAAAAAAATTGCATTTGCTTTTATCCATCTCAAAGCCATTGTTTGATCTTTCAAACCTGCATTTCCAGGAACTTCTAGCTCTGGATCATCAAAGCTTAGAAATCCAAACGGTCCCAAACGATAGTTAAAAGAGAAAAACACAATATCTTTTTCGAGTAAAAAATCTGGACTGTACATTTCACTTGTACTGGATCCCATTACAAATCCACCACCATGAATCCAAGCCATAACAGGCGCCAATTTATCAGGTTTAATATTTTTTGTATATGCGTTTAAGTAAAGTGCATCCTCATCTCCAATAATGGTTTTACTTAAAAGTTCGTACATTGGACATGCTGAAGATTCTATTGTACAATCAAGTAAAACATCCCAATTCTCAACATGTTGTGGATCCTGTTTGTAAAAAATTAAAAATTGATTTAATTCAATTACTTTGAATAAACAATTTTAGTTATCATATAAAATTATTCTATTTTCTTTTAATATTTTTTGTTTGTGTTATTTTGTGTCGGTTTACAGACATTTAAATTAATTTTTTTAAATATTAGTAAAATTATGGAATATTAATATTATTTTCTACACATAATTCGAACATTTTTTTAATTTTTTGATTTATGATTATATCATCTGAAATCTGAAGGCTCTGAGATATAAAGACTTTAGTCTGGGTTAAGGATTTTTAGACAGTTCTCGGCAAAAGGCTTTTATGAGGACATTGGTTTTAGTTTTGGGCAGCGATGTTTATTAAACAAAAAATTCTATGTAAAAGTCTGGTATCACACAAAAAATTACTGCAGAAACTTCTCCCTAATAAAAACAACGTTTGTTAAAAAACGACATTTAATATGCAACCACTACATATTTTGCAACTGTTCCTATAAGTTGGGAGGAGTTGAAACTGGATAGAATCATATTCCATGTCCGATTTCAGGTTCATTACATTTTATGTCATCCAAATAATTGCTTTTATCGTTTTATGTTTTATTTCTTATAGTCGAAAAGGTTTCCCATAATATGTTTCTCAAAAAAATTTGGAAACAAGATATATGAAAATCATTCTTTCGACACCCTTAACGATTCTTTTTTGACACACTTATAACACCAAAATCAATGTCCTGGTCTCACATACAGATGCCGATCATCAAGATTTCTGCAGGTTCAAAGTTACTACCCATTACCACTGAAAATAAACGTCTTTAAGCAAAAAATATTTTATGAAAATTGCTTTTTTGACACAGTTTCAGTATAGTTATCGTCTTTTCGTTTCTTACCATTAACATAACCTATTAATTATACCATTAACATAAAAAAATTTGAAATCGTTCCGGTAGTTTTCTTGATTTCGTCGGTTGTAACGGACGGCCGGTCGTCCGGGAGACAGACGGATATTGTTTTTGCTTTCTTAGAATCGTTATGACCTAAAATGTCAGAAATGCCAAAAAATTGGAGGTAAAATTTTGACTTTTAGCTCGAGATTGTAATACCGAAGCAATATAATAATAAAAAAGGTTCAAGCAATTTTTTGTTACTAAGTGATCTTGCTCATTCACTACAATTCATACTGAGTCAGACGGCCGATGCTTTTAATAATACAGCATCACAAGTGCCCGTTACGCTATCTCGTTTGCCATACAAAGAGTTCTGAATCAAATAAAAACAAATAACCATATAGTTCTGATAACCGCAGATTCTGATAAACGCATTTTGAGTTGTTTCTTATTCCTGAATGGCTTCTAATAGTCTGACTCATATAGTTCATTTAAAGACAAACATTCTACTTTTAGCATCGTAAAACGATGATTTAGTTCGTCATTATATGTACTTAGTTCCCTGTCGTGGATCTGATATAGTGATAAAGCTTAGTAGACTCAAGGATCCAAAAAGTTATAATAACAAAATTACCTATGTTGGTAAGCGCACAAGTAAGATCGAAGCTAAGATCAAATTCAAGTTAAGGTAAGGCACTTGCTCTGAGAGCTGTATAGTCAAAAAGGTGTTAGACTACAGGAAACTCAGACTTGTCTCATCTTATAATATCACTGGACTGTGTGGCGTACATTTTCATTTCCTAGTTATAATAAAATAATTTTATGGATTACAAAATGCTTCCCTAAACACATGTCCAATCCAAGTTCCTAAGATCTAAGATAATATCAGGCATGAAAAACCAAATTCTACGGCATGCAGACATATACGGCAAAAATATTTTGGATGAAGAAAAAAGTCAGTTCTAAAACGATTCTGACTCCGTTCCGACTTCTGCAATTGGCATTAGGCCTTCATGTACTTCAGAAGCCAACAACAGATCTGAAATGTAGGTAAAACTTTTAGAATTTTGCTTAACGGTTGTTAAACAGCACACGTTATTTGCCATTTGTGATCGTTTACGCGCTGATTTCTAGTACATTGGGACTGCCAGCTTTCAGCGATATCCACAGGGTTTTAAAATATACATCGCTTCCGAGAACTTTTTCGTACCTAAAATAACCATCGGGGAGATAAAACTATGAAAGCTAATAGAAAACTACTTTCCTTACTGGACCAAGAAAACAACAACCCTTTCACTAACATAAGCAACTTCAACTTTGATTGAGCTGTTTTAACCGGTAAAAAATAAAAACAGTAAAGGAAATTAAGTCCTTATGTGTGATCCCTAACAGCACACTGCCCTGAAATTTATAACTGACATTAGTTTCGACAAAGATTTCTTCTGAAACCAAAATGATATTTTTGTTTCACTAAAGTATAATAAGATCCAAACTGTCATTGGCAGCTTTGGTTTGATCAAAAATGAACAGAATATCTTTCCCCATAATACTCACACCAAGATCAGAAATAGAAAGTATTCCAATAATCCCGCTATTACGGCAGCGTCAAGCGATGAAAGCCTGTTGCTGTTATAGACATACTTAAATCCGGTAACTTTGCCGCCCTTCTAAAGATCTTCTCAGAAGTCAAAACTCCTACGCGAAATGAACTTTACCACATTTTGGACTGCATGTGAGAAACTACTGTCCTAGACAGATAATTCGCTGTCAAAATAGAGGTCACGCGCGTCACTTTGAACTATTTACGATCCGTACCACATTTATTACCATCTAATACCTAATACCTACCATATAATTGACACTTTCAAGGTCATTTTAAACATATGTTATATAACAATGACTATACAAAAAAAATCAAGTTTAATAATGCAACAAATTATTTCTATTATGATATTGTAATTCAAATAAATCTCGCATATCTATTGATTAATTTTTATAGGTGTATAACCTTGAGTATCGATCTGAACTAACTTTGTCTATTCCATGATTTTTTTTAAAGAGTTGGCTTAGTAATTAAGGAATACAATGGCTTTAAGGTTTGGCTAAGTTTACGGACTGGGATTTTTTTACATTTAATTGAAATTATCACCTTGAATCTTAATTTGCCAATAGGTGGCTTAGCATACGGAATTTTGTGAAAAACTTTAACGTTTTTTCCGAACACAGTTGTTATTTCTTTTCCTTTAATTTGACCATTTAAAGTTTTCACTATTAAATAACTGTTTTCAAATTTACTCATTTTTCAGATAGATAACACTTCTGCTTGGGTTATACTTTGATTACACCACACTTGATTGCTTAAACACAACTGAGTTTTGTTTCTTTTTTAAATAATTTTATGATTTCGGTATCTCTTGCTCTGGTGACTTGCAAGAATTTGAATTTATATAAACTTTGCTATCACAAAAGTAAAAGTCATCAACGTTTATTTTAAAAGACGAATAGATATATGTTTATCTATTCATGTATCGATACGTTTTGTATTAGATGTGTACAAAAATTATCTATTCATTGTGACGTTTGATTTTGTTATACGGTTATAACGGTTTACGGTTATAATGGTTATATGGTTATAAGGTAATAACTGAAGCTTAACTTCACTTTTCGGATCATGAACCAGATCAATGTGGATAAGAAGATAGTGGACTAGCAAATCTGCTATTAAAGTGTACTTATTTCATTGCATATAAAGTCTGTTATTTGTGAATAACTGTTACTAATAGATTTACTAAGTCTTAATTTTAAAATCTTGTTATTACAATAAAAGTACAACAAAAATCAAATTACAGAGAGTGATCTACTTCGCCTTTGATCATCATCACCCATCACCAGAACTAGTTTTTTGCGTGAATCTACATCTTTCAAATCAAAGTTTTATTTTTTTTTGTTTTACTATCTGAGAAACCAATGTTTCGTGGTCGTCCGTAACTTTTTTATTTGATTTAAAATTGTACAACTATTGTTAGTTTTTTTAATCTATAGGGATAAACGCTACCACAAAAAAAGTTGCATTTTTATTTTAGTTATAACCAAACATAGTTCCTTGAAATTTTATCAATGAAAAATAAATTTTCCAATAATGAAACAACTTTACTTGCAAAATAATATACTTTAAGAATCAAACATTTTCTAAGAAATTTATGGACGCTAACTTAAAAATTTTGATGATTAAAGCTATCAGAAAACCCATGAACAAAAACTGAGAACAACTGTTCTGCACCTATATATATATATGAACCGTAAAAGGATGGGCTACAACATTTGCTGTGGCGTTACGCGAAAGGTTTGCTAATTCAGGCAAAATTGATTTAATCTTTGTAGAAGTTCGTTCATCCATAATGTATTTGTAGAAAATTGTCAGATCAGCAACATTTCGTCATGTGCTGTAACGAATCAAGCTCATTAGGAGGAGTTGAGTTGGCAGTTGCCAATCAGTTTAATAGCTCTGCGTTGAACATAATCAAGGAACTCAAATTACTATAATAAGCTCCACCCCATTTGTGAGAACAGTACTCCATTCAGGGACGTATAAATGATTTGTAAATTAATAGAAGTTGTTCGCTATTCGCCCGAAAAGCCCAATTTTTGAACAGCGTTCTTAGCTAGGTTAAAAATATGAGAATTCCATTTCAGAATATTTTCAACTTCTATTCCTAGAAATCTAACATATTCTTTCTCTACAAAAACTTTAGAGTCGAACTTTAATGGAAACGGATTAGGTGCGGACAATCTAGAAAATGACAAACCTGTGTTTTACTCGTATTGAATTCAACACTATTAGCGACCCCCAACCCAAAATAGTTTTAAGGTTACGGTTTAATGAATCTATCAAATTTGATATACAGTTATTAAGTGCTAGCGGTGAATATAATTTAGGGTTTTCATAAGACGCATGAAACGAGCTTTAATCCAAGATATCAACAGCAGAACTATAGGATAAGATTAATTGTTGAATCCAACAAATCGTTAATATTTTTTTTTTTTTTTTTTTTTTTTAATAAAATGTGTTGTGTAGTAGGAATTACAATATGTGTCACAATAACACATAAAAACCTTTTAAGACCAAGGTCCCACAACAACATACACTCAAAGGTGTTGATGGACGTAAATCTTTCTTTTTTTGTATTTTTATATTTTTTGTTAAAGAAAGGATAACTAAACAAAAACTCCTATCACTGACAAAATATGACATAGGCCAATATTTTATGATAGAATAGAGAAAATAAAAGTAAATTAAAAAGTAAATAGCAAATTGTTACAAAAATTTGCTGAAACAAAACAAAAATGTAGTTGCCAATAATCCAGCCGGTTGCATATTCCCTGATCCTAAGACGCACTCTCTTTCTTAAAGATTAAAGCCCACACATAATTATTATATTAAGGCTCATTTCTTCAACGAAGCAATAGCGTCTCATCATCAAGTATTATTTAACAGCTAAGATTGAGGGTGCCACCATTGACTGAATACAGTTCATCCGCCACCACCCCTAAGATGTCACCTTGGCTAGTGATATCTCACTGCTATTGCCAGTGGTATGTGATATCTCACGTTAACTCGTATGTCAATAGCAGGGACTGGAGTACGCGGGGTTGTCACACCCGTAGATCATCAATAAAAAAAATTTTCAAAACAATAAAAACTGATCCCTCCATACTTTTGATTTTAGAGCTCCACCCCTATTCTTAAAACAACCCCAAAACTGGTTTGGCCAGTTGTTGTTTCCAAAGTTGTTTCCAAATCAAAAATATTATATCTCGGAATTAGATGCTATTTAGGAGCTTACAAACCACGTAAGAATAAAATTTTGAGCACGACCCCCTAAGCAGAAATCTTTATTGAAAATGGGGGCTGAGTGAACGTTCACTCAACCCCCCACACCTTAAAAATAACTCCAGATTTCTTTATAACATGTAGTTGTTGAATTAAAAAAACATAAAAATAAGCAACTGTTTATTTCTGAGTTGCAACCCTTTAGCAGGAAAACCACCCCTTGGGTCAAACACAAGTCACACATAAGTGAACCATGTTAAACAGAATCGACACACAAATTTATCACGGTGGATAAACTTTCGATTTAGGAGCCTGCTTAATATTTCACTCTATATTTCTGATTTGCAACCCCTTAAGAAAGTCCTACCCTTTTTGTCATACACGCATCAGGGAACCATGTTTAAGCATTGAGATACGGATCTTTTCATATCGGTGAATGATCTTCTAATTTAAGATCTTACGGACAGACGGACATCTATATTTCTGATTTGCAACCCCTTTAAAAAGTCCCACCCCTTTTATCATACACGCATAAGGGAACTATGTTAAAGCATAGAGATACGGATCTTTTTATATCGGTGAATGATCTTCTGATTTAGGAACTATCTAAATATGTCACTCAATATTTCTGATTTACAACCCTTTAGAAAGTGCCGCCCCTTTGATCATTCACGCTTAAATGAACTATTTTATAGGATAGAGATACGGATTTTTTCATATCGGTGAATGATCTTCCGATTTAGGAGCTTACTAAATATGTCACTCTATATTTCTGATTTGCAACCCTTTAGAAAGTTATCCCTTTTGTCATACACGCATAAGGGAACTATGTTAAAGAACAGAAATACGGATCGTTTTGGGTCGATAAATGATTTTTCGATTTAGAAGCTTACAAAATATGTCCGTCTATATTTCTGCGTTACAAACCCTTGGGGGGTTTGATTTCAGTTGACAAGTAACTAGTACGTCGGACATGTTAATAAATTGTTCTTGAAATTCAGTTGAAATATTAATAAAACGAAAAATTAAAACTAAAGTAAAACCGTGATTTGTTATAAATACATACTATTATTATCATTGCTTGCAAAACTATTACACATAAATAAAATAACAAAGTAACAGTGTATGTGAATTCAAGAGACATTTCTAGTTATAACCGCAATCGGAGGTCAAAAAGCTAATATATTTATTGAAGTGAAATATTTACACAAGCCATAACAAATGCATAAAGCCGCAATTAGAGTATTGCAGAACTCTGCAATATTTCTGCAATGGTAGTGTGTAAAATACTCATTGCAGAAAAGCTTGGCAATGAACTCATTGCAAAACATTGCAATGTTTTGCAATGAGTTCATTGCCAAATTTTTCTGCAATGAATATTTTACACACTACCATTGCAGAAATATTGCAGAGTTCTGCAATAGTCTAATTGCGGCTTTAGTCATAACTCATAACAATCAAACAGTAAATGCATAAAGCCGCAATTAGACTATTGCAGAACTCTGCAATATTTCTGCAATGGTAGTGTGTAAAATACTCATTGCAGAAAAGTTTGGCAATGAACTCATTGCAAAACATTGCAATGTCTTGCAATGAGTTCATTGCCAAACTTTTCTGCAATGAATATTTTACAAACTACCATTGCAGAAATATTGCAGAGTTCTGCAATAGTCTAATTGCGGCTTTAGAATCAAAAATATTTTATATTGTCTGTTCAGCTGAATTTGTTCTGTTTCGGTATGATACAGTTGATCACAAAGTATAGTAACAATTTTATTATTATAAAATTAAAATTGCGTGAATTTGTTTGGAAAATAAATAAACCTGGAAAAACGAAAGTGCGTTGAACTGTCACCTACTGAATCTGATATTAAGCGGATTGCGAGTTTTAAAAAAAATGTCGGTGCCTCAGGACTTGAATTCATGGACTAAGGCCATTATGGATATAATCAGGGTGGCGAACAAGGATTTGGTGTCTGCTAGAAATGCCATGGCTACACAAACAACGGAGATGTACAACAGCCATATATTTTTTTTTTTTTTTTTTTTTTTTTTTTTTTATTTTCCAAAAATTCAGAATTTATAATACGGAAAATATACAGTTCTTTTATAGCTATTTGTACAACATGGCAATTATTTAATAATATTTACTTAAATTAACTAATTAAAGTAAAAATATAGAAACAAATTCTTTTATTCTATTAACTAGAAAAATTTAATTCAAGTATAACTAATAACTATAAACTAGGATTGTGATGACGATGACAATACAAACAAATTTTCACCTTCAGCATATGACAAGAAAAAATATAAATTAAAATAAATTAAGATTAAAATTAAAATTTGGAAGTTTTATATGTATTTTAATGTTTTGCATCGTATTCTCTTACAAATTCTTTATATAAATGTTCTTTAATTTCATTTTTAAACCCGCTTAAGCTTAAATTTTTCCAATTCTGCTGGATGTTATTATAAAGGTTAAAACCAGTATATAAAACACTATTTCTAGATGTTTGAAGTGTGTACTTAGGTAATCTATATTTAAATGCGTTTCTTGTATTTCTTCCAGTAATTTCTATATTTCGAGAGTTAATAGTGTTACATATTAGCATATCGTTTTCTATTTTATAAATTGTTAGAAGAAACTCATAAGGTACTAACTTTTGGATGGGTAGAAGTTTATTATTATACAGCAATTTGGTGGAGTACCGTTTAGGCAATGAATACAGAGCTTTTAATGATTTATTTTGCATTATTTGTAATTCATCAATTCTTGTTTGACATGCCGCACCCCATATTGGTATTAAATACAAAAAGTGAGACAGTATATGAGAATTATATATTTTAATTTTGATATCTGGATTTATGTATCGACCCACCCTTCGCAGAACACCAATAAGAGGAGATACTTTAGATTTTATTTTATCTAGATGATTAGGCCATTTGAGACGAGAATCAATTTTTAATCCCAAATACATGGCTTCTTCAGTTTTTTTAATGATATCTCCGTTTATTTCTATTTCATTAAAAACTGGATTGTTATTTGTTTGAAATATCATGTAATTCGTTTTTTTAATGTTTAATTTTAATTTATTAGCTTTTAACCATGTATTTAATATAAGTAAATCGTGCTCCATGTTAGATTTAAGTGTATCTATATCGTTTTCTCCGTAGATCAAAACCGCATCGTCTGCAAATAGCTGCAATATTCCTTTTAAGGGTAAGTCAAAAATATCGTTTACATATGTTATAAACAGCAAGGGGCCAAGAATCGATCCTTGTGGTATTCCTGATTTAATTTTTCTGGAATTTGATTTGATTCCTTTTATTTGTACGTATTGTTTCCTATTTGTTAAATAGCTGTTTAATAATTTCAAAGCATCTCCAGAAACCCCATACCTTTTAAGTTTGGTTAACAATATTTTAAAATTCACGCAATCAAAAGCTTTCTTTAAATCTAAATATATGCATCCGGTTCTTTTCCTCATTTCTAGATTATTATAAATTTTTTCAATTAGGTTCAGCGTAGCAGACAGTGTGCTGCTGTTATGCGAAAATCCAAATTGATTTTTGTGGATTATTTTATTAATTTTGAAATGATTTAAGAGACGCGATAAAATTACACGTTCGTATGGTTTTGATAAGGAAGGTAAAACGGAAACTGGTCGAAAATTATTTTTATCATTTTTACCTCCAGATTTATACAATGGTGTAATTCTAGCTATTTTTAGTTCATCTGGGAATAATTTTGTTGAGAAGGATTTATTGATGGCTTTACTTAAGGGACCTGCAATTTTATTAACATTCTGTTTTAGCATGTCTGTGGAAACTTTATCAAACCCTTTAGCACAATTTGAATCTAATTTTGTTATTAGGTTATGAACTTCTTCTTCAGTGGTTGGAGAAAAGGTGTCTAGCTGAGAGATCTGGTCATTGAGATTATTATCACAATCATAATCTTCAAAATCCTGGTCTGAACTATTTACTGATGTGATATTTAATGATGCTTCAATTTCACTACCGACTTCCGTAAAAAAATCGTTTAACTCATTTGCAACAATTTGTTGATCTTTTATTAAACTATCTCCAACTTTAAGAAATATTTCTTCTGAAGGTGCTTTTTGGGAATTATTAGTTAAAATCTCGTATATTAAACCCCAGAATTTTTTTGGGTTAAGTAAATATTCATGAAATTTTTGTGTATAATATAAGGTTTTCTGATTTATTATTCCTAAATTTATTTCATTTTTGAGATTAGTAAATTTTAACTTGAAGTTGTTATTTAGCGGATATTTCTTCATTTGTTTGTATAGCTTATTTTTGTTTTTTATCATTTCTTTCAAATTTTGTGTAAACCAGGGCCTTTTAAAATTGTTTTCAGGTCCTTTTGTAATAAGTTTTTCATTTTTTGTTATTTCTTGAACTAATTGTTTATAAAAGCTTTCGAAAGACGTAATGTCAAAATTTATTTTTTCAATAAACCTGTTTATTGCATTTCTGTCGATCTTGGAGAAAACTATTGGAACCTTGGGGAGTATATTGTTATGGGTACAAGAAATCAATAAATATTTATGGTCACTTAAATCGGTGTCGCTGTATAATATAGCGAATTTTTTGTTTAAACATAAAGGGGACACAATATGATCCAAAATGGTATCAATTGTATTAGCACGTCTCGTATAAAAATCAGAGTGAATTTTATTTACGATTTTGAAATTATTTTGTGTTATGTTATTTCTATAATTTAAAATTTGAGAATGATTATTTCTAAGAAGATTTAAATTCATATCTCCAACTATAATAAACTTTTTTAACATGTCCATTTTTTCATTGAAATAGTTGTTAAATTCTAATTCACTGACATGTGGTGGTTTATATATATGTGGTGGTATATATATTGAGTTGAAGGAGGAAGGGAAAAAGTTAAGAGAAGAAAGAGAAATGGACCGGCGTTGTATTCGTGATCTGGAAAACCAGCTGAAGAAAAGAAATGTTATCTTCAAAGGAATTCCATCAGAAATGTCAGCATTTGAAGCAGTGTCCAATGTCATTACTCAAACTTGAACATAACATCTCCTATCAATACAAGATCGTCCAAGAAATTGTTTGACCGGAATAGAAAATGGGTGTGGTTGTAGAGCTGGATAGTGAAAGTCAGGTGCATGAGATCTTCAAGTACACCAAAAATCTCAAAGATTCTAGTGTTTCGATAGAAAAAGATTTGAGCCGGGAAAGGCAGACCCATAAAAAAGTGACGCTACAATTGAGAGGAGAAATCTTGTCCATAGATAAGTCGAAACGCGTTCAAGTGAGGGATGACCGGATGAAAATCGAAAACAAGATATTCCACTGGAACTTGAAAAAAGAGCTAATGTGCGACTAGCTTAAAGGATTGGATCAGCTGAAAAGCTAATATGGTTTTTAAGTTTGCTTAGTAAAGATAAAACCTATTAACAATTAGAAGTCTGCGGTGGTAATTGTAATTTAAATACTAATAATCAATTAAAATTAACTCTTAAAAGCATTCCTAGTAACATAAATAGTATAAAACTTATAGCTTATAACGTTCATGGTCTTGGCAATAAGACACTTTTTTTCTGATTTTTTTATGTATATACATACTGCGGATGTTTTTGCTTTGTTTGAGACGCATATCGAAGAGTCTGATATTAAAAACATAGATACATTTTTAAGGGATTGTTCCCAATAACTGTGATACGTGGAATTTAACGGTCAACTTAACTAAGTCAAAAATTTTGATTTTTCGTAATGGAGGTGGAATTACTGAAAGTCTCAAATTTTATTATAAAAACGCGGTAATAGAAATTGTGAATTCTTATTGTTACTTGTGTGTATTTCTAACCTCTCAATTATCGTGATCACAACATGTGAAAGATCGCGTAGCTAGATCAAAACAAAGTGTAAATTGCACATGGACTTCATTTCTTTCAAAACCTTTCATAAGTCTTCAATCCAAATTCAAAATTTTCAAAGCAGTATGTATCGTGATTTTATCATATGCAGCACAAGTTTGGGGACATAGTAATTTTGAGGAATTCAATAAATTTCAAAGATATTTTGTGAAGCGAATGTTGAGTCTACCAGATAATACTCCTAATTACTTTTTGAATTGCGAGCTAAATATTGTAAGTTAGTTACTACTTTACATTTAAATTACATATGGAATATATTTTTAGAACACTTTTCACTTTAGACGAATCGCGCCTACCTAATTTCCTATCTAAATTAATATTAAAAGAACAAATGTTTTAGGTCAAGGAACGGAATTTGCTCGGATCTGAATTTGGTCTGGAATGGAACTCTCATAATTTGGAACCAATAGACTATAGAGTGAAAACATAAATTTGAAATGCTGTTCAATCAACTAATAACAAAAGATAATATTCCGTTCAACAATTCAATCTTAAATTCTGACAGAATGTATAAAGAGCTTTACACTACAGAAACAACTCCGCATATAAACTTCAACAATAGATCCAAAGTTATGTGGAAATTCAAAGCGAGAACAGATCTGATAGTGTTAAATGGAACAAGATTCACTGGTGGAAATCAACGAATTTGTTCTCCTTATGGTCTTAACGAAGTCGAAAACATAGAACATTTTCTTGCCATATGCCCTACTCTTTCCGAATTAAGAACATTGTATTTTGAAAAATCTAAATTAAATCATACCGAATTTATCCAAACCATGAATGGAATTAACGATCCACACTGGAATATATTATATCTATATATATTATCACGAATGCTCTTAAATATCTTAAAGATTCAATATTCGAGTTCAATTTTTAATATACAGGGTGTCCCACGAAAGTTGTCCCACCAGTTAACTGGGGATACCTTGGAATAGCGCTAACAACTTTTGTTCAAGCATTTCGCGAATAGCTCTTTTGTTTCGCGGAAAACTGTTTGTTTTGTTATTTTATTCCTTATCAAAATAAAATACCTCTAAATTCAATAACGAAGAAGTTGGGAGGTCGCGGTTTTTATTATTGATTCACAAGTTGGTGTATTAAAACGGGTGAACATTTGACAAAGATTACTTTGATAGTTTTGACGCTATTCCTTTACAAAGTCAATTTTTAGTTAAAATTTAAAAAAAATAATACTTTGCTTTTCATTATTTCAAAAACGGTGATATACTTCATAATTTTTTTTTCAATGGAAATATTCCTTGAAATGTCAAATTGAAAGTTACTTTGGTTAAAACCAAAAATTTCAAGACCATCTTGAGCTAGCTCTTAAAATTATAACTTCAAAATTTTATTTTGAGCTTGAATCAATCAACTTTAACTTAAATAAGCTCGTAATAAAACACAAAAGAAATTATTAATAAAAAATATTAAGTTATTATTATTTATTAAAGATAATTTTCAATATGTCCACCCTCATTCGCAATACACATTTCCATTCTTCTTTGGAAAGCTTGAGAGATATTTTTGGTTTGAGATAACTGAAGTGGATTATACTGGTTTTAACCAAAGTAACTTTCAAGTTGACATTTCAAGGAACATTTCCATTGAAAAAAAAATTATGACATATATCACCGTTTTTGAAATAATGGAAAGCAAAGTATTATTTTTTTAAAATTTTAACTAAAAATTGACTTTGTAAACGAATAGCGTCCAAAATATCAAAGTAATCTTTGTCAAATGTTCACCCGTTTTAATACACCAACTTGTGAGTCAAATAAAAAAACCGCGACCTCCTAACTTCTTTGCTATTGAATTTAGAGGTATTTGAATTTGATAAGGAATAAAAAAACAAAACAAACCGTTTTCCGCGAAACAAAAGAGCTATTCGCGAAATGCTTGAACAAAAGTTGTTCGCGCTATTCCAAGGTATCTCCAGTTAACTGGTGGGACAACTTTCGTGGGACACCCTGTATATAAATGAAAACTAAATAGAATAAATATAGAAAAATTGTAAAAAAGTATTATTTTTTTTATAACTAAAAGACTATGTATACGTTTTACTTTGTATTAGTTTAGATATAGAAACAATAATTGAAACAATAAACCACCGACAGACGACCAGATGGGTCATGTCGTACGTATATTTTATTAATTTTAAGAAAATATACATATGTATTGTAATGTTGTAAGTAATATATATATATATATATATATATATATATATATATATATATATATATATATATATATATATATATATATATATATATATATATATATATATATATATATATATATATATATATATATATATATATATATATATATATATATATATATATATATATATATATATATATATATATATATATATATATATATATATATATATATTACAAAGTTGGTTACAAAGCAAAAACATAGAGTGACATATTTAGTAAGTTCCTAAATCGAAAGTTTATCCACCGTAATAAATTTTTGTGTCGATTCTGTTTAACATACTTCCCTCATGCGTGTTTGACCCAAGGGGATGATCCTTAAAAAAGATTTGCAACTCAGATATAAGCAGTTGCTTGTTTTTATGTTTTTTTAATTCAAGAACTACATTTTATATGGCATTTTATTTTATGGCATTTTGTGTGTGTTATCTTCACACTAGTTTTGGGGTCGTTTTAAGAATACGGGTGGAGCTCTAAGATCAAAAGTATGCAGCCTTAAGAGCTCCTAAATAGCTCCTAATTATGAGTCTATTCACGACCCTCTGGAGTTGTTTTTAAGGTGGGGGATGGCCGAGTGAACGTTCAATAAGCCCCCCTCCTCCCAAATTTCAGCTTAGATTTTCGAGTTCAAAATTTTATTCTTGCGTGGTTTGTAAGCTCCTAAATAGCTTCTAAACCTGATATAATATTTTTGATTTTTGCATGGCCCCCCTATAAACCAGTTTTGGGGTTGTTTTAAGATTAGGGGTTGAGCCCTAAAATCAAAAGTATACAGCCTTAAGAGCTCCTAGATAGCTCCTAATTATGAGCCTATGCCCGATCCCCCAGAGTTATTTTTAAAGTGTGGGAGGGCTGAGTGAAATTTCACTCAGCCCCCCATTTTAAAATGAAGATTTCTGCTTAGCGGGCCGAGCTCAAAATTCTATTCTTGTGTTTTTTGAAAGCTCCTAAATAGCTCCTATTTCTGAGATAATTTTTTTTAAATTTTGCGTGGTGGGGGGGCCAGCTGAACAGAGGTGTTCTATAGCTCAGTTTAAAGTATTATAACTCTTTTATGTAAAGCCAACTAATACTTTAGTTGAAAATAAATAAAAATTCAGAGTAAAGGTTTAAATATTGCAAAAATAAACATTGATATAAGACTATTTTATCTACAAGATACAAATAAAACATTATGTATAGTACTTGTTACTTTAGGTAGTATAACTTTAATAGTTAATTAATAAAACAAGTTAGATAACAAACCGAAAATATGAAGGGGCTGAAATCTCACAGCTCTGAGATATCAAGACTTCGGTTTTGGTTAAGGATTTTGATATAGTTTTCAGCATAAAAATTTTATGAGGACGTTTTTTTATGTTATCGGCAGCGATGTATATCAAACATAAAACTCTTTGTAAAAGTACAAGTATTTTATCTCTGTTTAGAAATTTATTACAAAACTAACACGAAACATCAATTCGTTGCCGGAAAATTATAACAGATCATATATTAAGTATAAATTATTTTGTATTTTGTTTTAAAAAATTGTAAATCCTTAATTCATGCCATATCATATCAAATCAGGATCATATCGTCGCTTTAATAATGAAATAACGTATGCCATTCATACGTTGTTATTATATAATGGGTGCGCTGCATTTCCCATAAGGATGTCTATGAGTGGCGTTTTAACATTTTCCAATTATTTTATAACTGGGGGTGAAAATTAATATATTGTTAATTCATGTACATGTACATTTGAATTTGGTCAAATATTGAAACAGCGTAAATGCATGTATGATATTCCAATTCCTACAGAATAATAACTTGGGTAAAATCAGTGTCGTATATATTTGACATACATTACGATCGCCACACGAAATGGTAAATAGAAAATATTGTATAAGCATCATTCATGACTACATGATATGCCGGTTCATATAAATAAAAAAGTGTAAGAATATCATGCGTTATTTCAATAATAATTAGTTTTAGGCTTAATCGTACTTCCATGCAGAATGAAATATCGTATATGAAATATGAAATAACGTGGTACCTGATTGACTTTTCACCTCTTTTTATGTAGAAAAGCCAGCAGGTGCCAATGTGAAATTTTAATATGCTGTGGGGAAACTAGTCAAGAGTAATTGGTAGAAATTTTTTTTTCAATATCTTTATTGTGCTGTCGAGTTTACGAAAATCAAGAATTAATTCATATTTGCTTTTATTTAACAAAAACCACTATATTTAGTGAAAGTGGTTTTCTAATTATTCTGTTAGTAATTTGATAGTGCCGCCTTGTTTATCATAAGCAATTTGTTGTTTAAAATTGGTCTAATTTAAAAGAGAAAATTTTGTTTGAAACTATGTTTCTAAAGTTTTAATTTTGATCTGTTAGTATAACTAAGCAATTCAGGGGTTATAGGTTAATGAAAACTTTAAACTGAAACATCTGGATCATTTTTTTTTGTTGATTTGAAAATATTTTGGGGTTTTAAGCATTTTAAAAAGTTTAAATCTGAACAACGAGTCCCATATCGTCAACAATTTATCAGAACAATTCATTGGTCAGCATTGCCAACAATTTATCGGAACAATTTATTGGTCAGCATTGTCAGCAATTTTTTGGAAAACTTATTGGTGGTCAACATTTTCAACAATTTATTATAAAAATTTACTGGTCAACATCGTCAACAATTTATTAGAACAATTTATTGGTCAACATTGTCAACAATTTATTGGAACATTGATTAGTCAACCATTTATCATGAACAAATCATGGGGTGAGTGAAACCTTTATCTAATATTTGTTATATGTCATAATTGCGGTTATAGTGTTGTGTGTCAGATGATCTCGGTTTCTTTGGTTTTGGGTTCGTCAGAGTTCCTGTTCATTCTCTTTGTTTATTTCGTTCCGTTACAAGTCTTATTTGCGTGCATACCTGATTATTTATATTTAACTAAGGGAAATTACTTCTCGGACACACAAAACTGAAGCTATCTGGAACAAAAACCTCGCTAGGCACGCAGTTCTACGTTTGCTTTCTTTTACTGACTCACTAGCAGGTCCAGTATTACAAGCTACACCATTTTCACGAACTAAATTTTACATTTTTGAAGTTTTTTAGCGATAATATACTCTTTAGTTTAAGTATAAAGCTCTTTAGAGAATATAGAGAATATAGAAAATACAGAGAATATAGAGACAATAGAGAATATAGATAGTATAGATAATACAAAGAATGTGAAAAATATCAAAGCTAATATAAAAGGAAATATAATATAAAAGGAAAGAGAAGCTAATCAATATATTATCAATTTTTATGAGAATTCGTAGCAAAATGGGTCATTTGTTCGAGAAATTTTTTGATATTAAAAAATTCTTCACTATATACAAATGATACGAATAATTAAAAAGAGTTCGGTTAGTAAATAAAATGATGAGAGAAGAATGAACTGTAGAGAAATTAATCTTACGATATTAAATATTAAATAAACCTACATTTCAATTTTTTTTTTGTTTCTGTATTTTATAATCAATAATATTAATTATTTTATTAATTCTTCATAAACATTGTCCAATGCAACTAATCTTTCAGTGTCTGGCAAATCAATGAAACTTAAATCATTAGAAATATTTAAAACTTTATATGGGGGAGTTTTTGTATCAACCGGTTCCCATTGAACAGGTTCAATTTCTGGACAGTTGGGATTCCCAGTTGCAGCAAATGATGTAAATAAACCAACCAATCGTTGAACCGTTAAGAATGCTGGTGATCCCGGTTGTAGCTCCTCGTTTATGAAATTTTTTGACATTTTAAAAATATAACACATATCAGACCCATGGGAAACACCTTTAAGTAAAAAAGCAAATTCTTTTATTTAAATAATAGGTAAACCATATATTTATCCAAACTACCTATTTCAGCAACGCCGTATAATTTTTTTAAGCCATCAGCAAATTTATCATCAAAATCAAATCTGTAGTAATAAGTTGGTGCAGTTGAGTTTGAGTTATTTACTCGGCATTCTACAACTTTATTAATTCCTCTCAAAAAATATCGATCTCCCATCAACTGAAAATAAAGTTACGTTAATAGTTTTAAATACAATTTTAGCAATCTCATAACAACTTTTCCGTAATTAATGTAATCTGTTTTTGATTTCTTTTCAGTTTTATAGTAAATTTCTTTCAGAGCAGCTCCAGCCATCTTTATTTTATCGCTGTCTTTGCCCAACTTACGATGAATGTCAACAGCACTTTGAAAGTCTCCAAAACCATCACACGCATCCTCAGAGTCTATTTGATCCTTATGAAAAACATAAAAAGCTGATCCTTCTTCAGAAACTGCACCGATGATTAATGGAATTTTATCACCCCATGCATTTTGCATAGCATCAATTGGAGATTTGGCTAGAAAACATTGTTCTGCGATATACGGTTCAACCGATGGTACAAAGGTAAACTGCAAGCCATTTTTTTTCTCTTCAGCTGGTATCAGCGAGTCAACCATATGTAGTATGTCAGTACCATCGGTACTCTGAAGTATTTCTAATGCTTTACTAGTGCCATCATTTTCATTCCAACCAAGTTGTTTTGCAAGAGCTAATGTAAGATTTTTGGCAGTATATTGCATCGCACACTCGTTGTTTGCTACTCCTGACATTGAAATTGCTTTATGGAATAAATCTTTTGATAAATCAGATATCATATGATAATGAACAGATGCTCCTCCTGCGCTTATACCAAAAATTGTTATATTGTTTGGATCTCCTCCAAACGCCTCAGCATTATCTTTAATCCATCTCAAAGCCATCGTTTGATCTTTTAATCCAGCATTTCCGGGAACTTTTAAGTCAGGATCATCAAAACTTAGAAAACCAAACGGTCCCAAACGATAGTTAAAGGAAAAAAACACAATATCTTTTTCCATAAGATAATCTGGACTGTGGAAGTCACTAGAAGCGGAACCAAGAATAAATCCACCACCATGAATCCATACCATAACTGAAGCTAACTTTTTAGGTTCCGTGTTTTTTGTGTATGCATTTAAGAACAGCGCATCTTCATCTCCTTGTAGCTCATTCATATAAGGATTGTAACATAAGTTTGGTGAAGACTCAATTGTGCAATCAAGTGTGTCACACCAGTTTTCAACCGGCAGTGGATCCTGTAGAGAATAAGAATATTGGTTGAATAGAATGTTTTATGTTTTTTATCGTCTAAAATTTATTATAATTAACTAGACTAAAACTTGAATAGATGTCGAATCAATTAGATTTTTTGAGGGACTAAAATCAAGCATATGTAGAGATTTTTCCCTTCGGAAGCATGTTTCGTATTTGGATTCAACAGGTACGCTTGTAGTCGACTCGCACGATTGGGAAAATTTTAATTTTTCATATACTAACTCAAAATTTATAGCATGCCACTACCTCTTGTATTTACAAAATTCTTCTCGTTTTGACTACGTTGTAGCGATAACTACTGTCAAAAAAATACTGATTTTTTTTAAACATGATAATCTATAATTAGCTTCATATTTCCTCCCACAAAAAAATCACAGTTTACTGATATCTAATCAAATTGATTTAAAATTATACAAACAATAAATTTTATAATGAAATTACTGTTAGGTAAACTAAATGTAATGAATGAATTCTAAACAATTTATTAGAATTATAGAAATAAAACAAAACATAATATAAGGTTTAATTAAAATAAAATGAAAAACTTTTTGATTACAAAAAAACAAAATTGATTTTACCTTAAACCTTAAAGCACCAACAGGTGGCTGAGCATAAGGAACTTTATGAAACACTTTTACATCTTTTCCAAACACAGTAGTTAACAGTTTTCCCTTTATTCGACCATTTAGTGTTTCTACGATCAAATCACTTTTTTCACATTCACTCATCTTGAAGTACAAAATATATTCTATAGTTTGTTTAAATAGCTGAGACACAACTAACAATAATAATAAACGCTTTGGAGAGATTTTAAATTCTCAATCTCGCACAAAACATAAACACAAACAAAACTAATATATATTGAATAAAATTATATAATATTTTGCCTTGATCAATTTAAAATTTAAATTTGATAAATTAAAATTGCTTTCGTTCATTTATTTTTCGGCTCTAGTCGTTACGGTCTTAATTAGTTTAATACAATGGTTTTAAAGATTTGTCTTCCAGAAATGACTTTTTTTACAATAGCTTTATACCGGTCCCCCAACAAACGTAACCCAAACTTTTTTAATATACTGACAAAAATTATGGACGAGATTAGAGCAAAGTCCCCTAATTGTGAAGTTATCGTTACCGGTGACTTCAACGTCCACAACAAATCATGGTTGGAATTCTCCAAATCGACCGACGATGTTGACAATAGTGGAAAACTGGCAGAAATTTTTGCCGCGTCTCAGGGCCTATTCCAAATTGTTAAAAGTCCGACTTTCACTCCCCGTAATGGCGGTGATAATAGTTTTCTACTAGATCTCTATCTTACCACAATGCCAGATATTACGAGTGTCGATGTTGCGAAAGGTAGTATTGGAAATTCTGATCATTATTTAATCTCATCAGTTATCAAAACTGATTTACTTAAAACTACAGCTCCCAAACCCCGTAAAATATTTCACTACTCAAAAATGGATAAGAGTGGTCTTCAAAATTTTTTCCATGGTTTCCCTTTCGACCGTCATTGTTTTTACACTGACAATGTAAATGTTTCTGCTCAAAACTTTACAGAAACCATCCAATTTGCTATCAATAAATTTGTCCCTTTCTCCATAGTAAAACCCAAACAAAAATACTTGTATTCGAAAGCTGCCAAAACGGCACTTAGAAACAAACGTAGATCATTTAATATTTGGATTCATAACAAAACTCCCACTAATCGATCCCAATATCTAAAGGCCAACAAAATATCTAATCAGATTATCTCAAACGAAAAGTCCGAAATTGACAGAGCGAAAGCCTCAAAACTTACGTCTATGTCTGTTTCTGACAAGAGTTTCTACAGTGCCATTAATTCTTTAAATTCTGGTACAAAATTTTCTATTCCCCCTATTATTGATGGTGATTTAATCGTCAATGATCCCGCAAGAAAAGCTAACTTGTTCGCTGAACGCTTTGCTCTGAACTCCACTGTTTTGGAAACTCCTAAAGAAATACCCCAAATCCAGTCTTCAGGAGTTAATATGAATGAACTTCACTTCAAACCCAAAATAGTCGCTAAACTTTTAAAGGGGTTAAACATCAACAAAGCATCAGGAATGGACAATATTCCACCCATTATTTTAAAAACCTTTTCCAAAGAACTTGCACCAACTTTAACTAAAATATTCTACCAATCCTACAAATCTGGTATATTTCCCTCGTGCTGGAAGTTGGCAAATGTCCAGCCCGTCCCCAAAAAGGGACCAAAATCCGATATCTCAAATTATAGGCCAATAGCTTTACTATCGGTCCTATCCAAAGTCTATGAGCATTATATTAATACACATATTTCAAAATTTCTGGAAGAAAATCATTTAATATCCGACAGCCAATACGGTTTTCGAAACAAAAGATCAACTACCGATCTATTAAACTATGTAGCGCATTGTTGGAACAGCATACTTGATAAAGGTGGTGAAACATACGTTATCGCTTTAGACATCTCCAAGGCATTCGATCGAGTCTGGCATGCCAACTTAATCAACAAGCTCGTTGCGTACGGTTTTCATCCCAATGTTTTGAAGCTGATTCAAAATTTTCTATCCGACCGATACATTTCGGTAACCTTAGACGGATATTCTTCTGAGTCTAAACTAATTAACGCTGGTGTACCCCAAGGCTCAGTATTGTCCCCAACCCTATTTTTGATTTATATCAACGAATTGTTGAAAATCACCAGCAACCCAATAAATAGTTTTGCAGATGATAGTTCTCTGCACAAGTCGTTCGAGCCCCTTCCTTCAAAAGGTAAAATGCACGAACGAATTAATCCTGCCCGGAGAGACGCTGCCATAAACGTGAACAACGACCTGAATAAAGTCGCCGACTGGGGTGACCAAAACCTTGTCAATTTCAACTCCACCAAAACACAGCTGTTGATTGTTTCCAGATTAAAGACCGAGTTCCCCAAAGATATTTTATTTAGTATGTGTGATGAACCAATAGGTGAATGTAAAAACATTCGTTTATTGGGTGTCACAGTTTCAAATGACCTACTCTAGAACGATCATGTAATGGCGATGGCAAAAAGCGCGTCTAAAAAACTCGGCCTCCTAAATAGATGCAAAAAATTTTTCACTCCATACCAATTGCTCCATGTTTATAAGTCCTATATTCGTCCCTGTATGGAGTACTGCTGTCAAGTTTGGGGTGCTGCCTCTGTTTCCATCTTGGCCCTCTTGGACTCTGTTCAAAAACGAGCTATACGAATTGTAGGTGATCGAACTTTGACATCAAAACTTGATTCCCTACAACATCGTCGCACTGTTGCTGACCTCGTTGTTTTTTACAAATATCGTCATCAGCAGTGCTCAGATGAAATCAGCGGCATCATGCCTCAAACTTATTCTTACCCCCGTTCCACTCGGCAATCGGCTGCCGCAACCAGTGAAACGGTAAAGATCCCGCGCTGTCATACTGGCAGATCGCAGAGAGACTTCTTTGTCCGAACTGCGTACAAATGGAATAGTTTGCCGGAACACTTAGTCTCAGGTGACTTCAACCCACAGATGTTTAAAAAAAGCGTTAATCTACATCTCAGAACGCCAGTTGTTGTGGGACCCAGGTCTAGACCTAGGTCTTAAAAGGTATTTATGTGTTGTTGTGACACATATTCTAAACCCTATTACACAACACATTTTATTAAAAAAAAAAAAAAAAAAAAAAAATTGGAGGAGTTGATCATTTTGTTGTTTATATGATATTTTATGATATGCATGGAAACATGTTTTCAATAAGCTTTGCAGAGATGATCACTCTCGCTGTTGTTATGTCATATTCGATCGAGGTAAAACCACAATGAGAAAAATAATTCCATAAGCAGGACTTGTATAGTTTCAAAAAAATTTAGATATACTAGTGCTGTCTGACCACGATGCAAACCAACCAAACAGTCAGTCTTTGTACATCTTATTATGCTTTGTGAATCACATGAAATAGGGTTGTCATCTGTCAATATTTCATATTGAATGTCAATATTTGGAGCAATATTTTTTAAAATATTGAAATGTATTAACATATTGATTGTCAATATTTCATCATCATACAATAGTTATAGTTTTTTAACAAATCCTATTTGTTGAATTTTTAATATTTTATGCTTTTTATAATTTCAAAATTGTGAACTAAAATTTATTAGTGCCAACAGAATTTAAATTTTTTGCATGACATGGGTTCATGTCATCAGACACAGTCAAAGATCTTCACTATCTTTGACTGTGTCTGATGGCATGAACCCAATAAAGTTTATTCTACTCAAAAAAAAAACAAAAACCGCGCAAATAAATTTCAATATTTGAAAGATATCAACTTTAGAGAGATACCATAAACTAGCTTGTGTAAAGAACACTGAACCTGGACCTAGTGAGTCATCAAATGGAGGTCTACGTGCCTGACAGAGTTTTTATTCCGAGAAATGTCAGTCATGTGTGTCCGATAAGTAATTTCCCACAGTGTAGTACAAATAATCAGACATGCACGAAAAGCAGACTTTGTAAACGGAATTAAACAAGCGAATACAAAAAATAGAGACCCTGATGACCCCAAAGGTCGAAGAAACCAATATCATCACACACACAACAATAAAACTACAATTATTACATTTGACAAAAATTTAACAAAGGTTTCACTCACTCCATGATTTGTTCCAGATCCAACTCTTCATGCCTAATTGATTCAATCTAGTACACAATCCTATGTAAATAACTGGTTGAATAAGCAATGTTCTAATAACTGGTGGTCAATATTGACCCATAAATTGTTATAAAAAATGATTGATGTTGTAATAACGGTACTGCGGTGCTGTTGTTCCAGGATGTAAACAACAATTTTTTGAATATAGATACGGACCCTAGTCCAAAAAAAATCTCTAAAAGATTTTAAATTAGCCGATCATAATTTCTTTACAGTAACACTCTATCTCTCTCTCTCTGGCGTTTACATCCAATGGAGGGATTTTGCCGTCTGTGCAACCAACTTCCAATCATCTCGTTTCATGACCAGTTGACCCCAGTTTCGACATCCTATATCACGAAGGTCTTGGATGATGTCATCACGCCAGTGTTGTCTGGGTCTTCCTCTACGACGAACACCAGCTGGTTGTTGTTGGTACGCTTTTAGGTAGATTTCATATAAAAATCTACCTATTGCAATGGGCTTCATCTCGGAATTTCGGAAAAATTTTTGTGCCAAACGACTATATATGATAAGCGGAGACAAAAAAACAAAAAAAAAAAAAAATTTATATATATATATATATATATATATATATATATATATATATATATATATATATATATATATATATATATATATATATATAAACGATATGAGATATAACGAAAACGACCGGCACTCTCACGGTCGCATTTGTTGAGGTAGATCAAAAAAATTTTCTGTACTTGTGTGTTTTAATAATATCTTGGACAAGTTCGTGAATCAGCAAAATCCATCACGTGGTTAAGAAACTAGAGGCTTTTTTCTGAAAAAAATTGATTTTTTAAAACCGTTATAACGGCCGTTTGGATACTAATATTTCAAAAAATTTAACAAATTTAGAATCTTTGGAATCTTTTTTATCAATTTGTTTTAAAAAAAGACCTCTGCAGTTAGAGGTTCCTGAGTGAGCGGCTCCAACAAAAAAGTTTGCAAAAAAAAATTTTTTTTTGAAACAACCGGCACTCTGACGGTCGCATTTATAAGGCCAGATCAAAAAACCTTTTTTAAAAATGTGCGTTTTGTTAATATCTTGGACAATTTCGTAAATCAGCCCAATCCAACCCATGGTTAAGAAACTAGAAGCTTTATACTAGAAAAAAACTCTGTTTTTTAGATCCGTTATAACGGCCGTTTGGATTCTAATATTTTTAAAAACTTCATAAATTTAGAATCTTTGAAACCTTTTTAATCAGTTTCTCTCAAAAAAAAGAGCTCTGCAGTTGAAGGTTTCTGAGTGAACGGCTCCAACAAAAAAGCTTGTAAAACACAAAATGCGTTTGAATCAACCGGCGCTCTCACGGTCGCATTTGTGGAGCCAGATCAAAAGACATTTCTTAAAAATGTGTGTTTTATTAATATCTTGGACAAGTTCGTAAATCAGAAAAATCTGACACATGGTTAAGGAACTATAGGCTTTATACTAGAAAAAAAAGTGGTTTTTTTAATCCGTTATAACGGCCGTTTGGATACTAATATTTTTAAAATCTTCATAAATTTAGAATCTATGGAAACATTTTAATTTGTTTCTTGTAAATATAAACCTCTGCAGTTAGAGGTTTTTGACTTGTTGGCTTCAACAAAAAAGTTTGCAACAATCACCAACTACAATTTCCAAAAACCTTATAACAGTCAATGTCAACCTTATAACAGTCAAAAAATAAAAGATTTGAATAGAAGAAATTAATTTTTTTTTCTTAGAAATAAACTATTTTGATATTTTGCAGTAATTGCACGACATATGATATAGAGTAGGTTTGTGTCATAAATTATCACACACATGTTCTGTGGTAGATTTGATATTTGTTTGTTGCAAAATTGGATAGATATAATTTTGCTTGTAGGTAGCTAATTTTCTTTTTAAAATTTGTTTGATATCTGTTTGAAATAAGTTTGTTTTGTTTAAACTAATCTGATACATCAGATTCTACTGGCACACAAAACTGTCTGATCTCGAAATCTACCTATTTCTAGCGGATATACGTGCCGCTTGGACTTTTTTTATCCTTCTATCCAAAGGAGCTCTTTCTACATGACCAAACCATCTAATCCGGTTGGATTTAATGAATCCGCGCAGCCTCCAAAGAGGCTGTCTGATTTCATGATTCATTCGGATTCTGTACTGATTTTCAGCAACTTTACATGGACCATAAATAGTTCGTATGACCTTCCTCTTGAATGTTGATAAAATTCTACAATTGGCGGAAGTCAGTGTCCAGCTTTCACTTCCAAATGTAAGCACAGGTCGGATTAATGCTTTGTAAAGTGTGAGTTTGCACGACCGCGAAAGATGTTTTGATCGCAGAAGTTTTGAGTATGCGTAGAAAACTCTGTATGCGGCAGAGACACGGGCTTTGATATCTGCCTGCATGTCATTTGACGATGATATTACAGACCCGAGGTATTTGAAGTTTTCTACGCGTTCTACTTCGTGGTCGCCAGTATTCAGATTTCCGGGAGGCATGTTCTTAGATGTTGCACTCAGAAAAAAAAACGATGCGTTTGTTACTTATGCGCTATAGTAACTCCAAAATTGTAAACATAACGTACGTTTTTCTAAAATTTACTAGTGCAAAGTATTTATAATTTAAGTAATATTATCCTGTGCCACGTTAAAAAGCAAAATTGGAATTGTAAAATTTTTGAAAATAAATTTACTACTGAAACAGTAAATTTTGAAAGATGAAAAAAAAGTTACCTAATGGTCGTTACATTTACTTAACAATTTTGTAAAACATAACCGTCGAAAAATGCTAAATTTACATGGCAAATAGTGCTAAACATACTTATACACACGCGTATATATAATCCACTATTTACCCAAAGAGATTAACTTAAGTATGCTGGAAATTTCTTATATGATACGTGCTTTTTACTAAGGCATCTTTAAATTTACGTTTTCATAGTTTGAAAATTACGTATGACTTCGAGTATTAAAGTCATATAAAACGTAAATTTTACTTAAAATAATAGTAAAATTTACATATGTATGACTGTCAATTTATGCAGCACATGTTCTTACGTTTTGGCGTGGCGTTTTGTTTGTTTACTAATTTTGAGAGATATATGTATTTCTTTTTTTTATTGTATTTTATGTTTTGCCCTATAGCTAAAAATCTAGATTCAAAAAAATCTTTTTAGGGTGAAAACTCACTTTTTTTGACCAAATAAAACACGTAATGTCAAATAATAAATTGATCTGAGAGCGAAAAATGTCAGAACAATGTTTTGGCAAAAAGAATTTGACATATATATAATTGTTATTTCTGTGTTACCTTAGTTACATTATTATTATTGTCGGAATAAATTTGAAATGTTTAGGTCTATATAATTTTAAAATAACTACAGTATCGATAAATTGAAATGCTGTGAAATTGAATTTTTATGAATAAAAAGGAATCATTTTTATGTTATTTTAAAAAAACAATAAAAATGTAATAAAAATAAATAGTGGTCAGTCTGTGAATCGAACCCTCGAACGTCCTAATCTTAAGCATCAACATAATATTCATAAATAAATTGATGTAAATAATTATTCAGATAGACGAATGGTTAATGCTGCTGCCTTGTACAACAGAGGTCTGGGGATCGAATCCGGGTTAAGTCCAAAATAAATATTAATAATAAAATAGCATTTTATCTTTATAGGGCCCTTCTTAACCGCTGTTAATCATTGCCGTGTATAAAATTCTCTCACCCTGAATTGATAAAAAAACGATTAATAATTGCAAAAAAACTAAATTTTTTTCATTTTTTTGGTGAGACAAGATGGTAGCATAATAGTAGCATAACAGCGCAAAATGTTTTACATGCTTTTAAGTAGATTTTACTTAGTCAATTTTGTTTAGTTTACTTATGCCTCCGCTGGCTCAATTCGTACGTCATTTTCAGTTAAATTTACATATACTTTACGTTAAATAAGCTATCTTTTTTTTCTGAGTGTGTTAACACTTTAGTTTTGCCGGTGTTGATGCATAATCCAAGCCGTTTAGCATTTCTTTCAAGCTGAGAGAGACTACCTTTAATGTCGCTTGTTCTACGTCCGAGAAGCACAATATCATCTGCGTAGCCAAGAACTTGACTAGATTTGTTATATATGCAGTTTCGTGTCTCAATTCGGCTTTTTCTTATCGCGTACTTCAGCGCCAAATTAAATAGTACGGTCCGAGTGCATCACCTTGTCGAACACCTGATGTTATATCGAAAGGATCAGAAACTGACCCTTCGATTACTATTCTACAATTTGATTCCGATGTTGTGAGTTTGCACAGAGAAACAAGTTTCTCTGTGATACCAAGGCATATGAGTGCGGACCAGAGGTTGTCGCGGATGATACAATCATATGCTCGCCTGAAATCAACGTAGAGCTGGTGAATGCTGATGTTGTACTCCCAACATTTTTCCAGAATCATCCTTAATGTAAAACATTGATCTGTGGTTGAGCGGTTGGGACGAAAACCACACTGATAGTCACCGATGATAGATTCGGCGAACGGGATGAGTCGAGCAAGTACGACATTAGCTAGTATTTTATATGCAGTATGCAACAGTGCGATGCCACGATAATTTGCACACCTTAGACGGTCACCTTTCTTATGTAGCGGAACAATGAGAGCTGTTTTCCATTCAGCAGGTAGTTCTTCTTGGTCCCAGATTGCAAGAATCAGATCATATATACGTGAGACCAGAGCTGCTCCTCCAATTTTCAGAATTTCTGCCGGAATTCCATCGAAACCTGGTGATTTGCCATTTTTCAGTTTTCTAATGGCAGCTTCTACTTCTTCTATTGCTGGGTAAGGGACAAAAATCTCATCGGTTGATGGAGCAATTGCTCGAATAGGATGAACTTTATTCGTCCTATTCAGTAGGTCTTGAAAGTGGGATCGCCACACTGCCAGCACATCACGCTCACTTGTTTTAAGTTCATTATTTTCATTTTTGATGGCTGTAGATCTTGGGTGGAAATCTTTTGTCAGATTCCGTGCATTGGCAAAGCACTCTTTTGAATTTCCGTTGGCCGCATGTTGGTTGATGTTTTCGATGCAGCTCTTCATGTGTTCGCGTTTCTTTTTACGTAGAAGTTTTGTTGAGGCTTTCCTGCCGCATAGATAATCAGCTTGGGAGCTTCGGGTGTTCACCATTTTTCTCGCAGTTTTTGTTTATGTTCAACGGATTGGCGGCACTCGTCGTCAAACCATTCGTTGTGTGATTTCGGTGGTCGTTTTCCGATTGTAGTTTGTGCTGCGGCTATAATGGTTGATTGAAGCGTTTGCCATTCTTCTTGTATGTTTAATGGCATCTCAAAAGAGATGTCATGACTTCTATGTTTTGTGTTATTATTTCCTGATATCTATTCTGCGTTTCCGGATGTTTAAATGCATCGACATTCCAGCGCACGGTCTTTTTTGCTTGTCTATTAAATGTAGATGATAATTAGCACTTGTACTTAAAGATGACAAGCATATGATTGGTGTCCATATCAGCACCTCTGTATGATCGAACGTCAGTTATACTTGTAGAGTGTCTCTTTGAGATCATGACGTGGTCGATTTGATTTTCCGTTCTTCCGTCATTTGATTTCCACGTTGCCTTGTAAATTCTCTTGTGAGGGAAGAAAGTGCTGGAAATTACTATATCATACACCGAAAGAAAAAATCTTGGTTGATTCAAACATGTTGCATTGTTAATCGAAAATTAAGTGAAAATTGGGGAACTAAATACGTTTGTGATTGAATCAACCAACGCTCCGTATTTAAATTAACAATTTCACCGTTGTTGATATATTATTTTATAAGTATCACAAACATATTTGATTTAACCATGTTTGTAGTTGAGTCAATTATGATTTAATTTTCAATTGACTACAAACGTGGTAAATTAAAAATTAGACTAAAAATCATCTTTGTTTTGTTTTTGCTGCTATCGATGTTTGTATGGGTTCGTTTTTTTCGTAAATATAATATTTGAAATTTTTTATATTAGAAGTATGTATTTCGCATCAATCCCAAATGTATGAGTGTGATTTTGTTTGTAAAGGATGCGTCCATTTTAACGCCATTTTTTAATGATACAATTTAAAAGACTAAAATTCAGAAATCACAAAATTTAAATATTTGAATTATGTGTAGAAAATTATACTAATTTTCCATAATTTTCTCATTATTATGAAAAATTAAATTAAAATATCGATAAATGGACATGAAACAAGACAAATAAAAAATATTAAAAAATATAATAATTTTTTTAAATCACCAAAATTAATTATAGAAAGGGCCTGTTTCATTAACGATATTTTTGTTATAACATTAACTGAAAAATTTCTTTCGCACATAATTTTATATGCAAATAATATGAAAATTATTCAAATCAATTAGATGTGTTTAAATTATTTCCTAAAGTAAAATGTTAAATAAAACCAGCCATGTTAAAATATATAAAAACTTTTTATTTGTCTATTCTTTTGTTTATTATTTTTCTTTATTTTGTTTATTAGTTTCTTTTCTTCTAGTTTTTATTTTAACAAACACAATAATTTTCAAACAAAAACATGAACAAACTGAACTGAAAAATATGAACAAGAAAAATTGATCACGCCGTGGTTGATTTAAATAATGAAAATTGTTACGTTTTTTAAAATAAATTGACAATGCTACATTAGTTAAAATAATCACGTTCGTATTAGACGCAAAATCAAACAAGCTTTGTAGTTGATTTTACCAACGTTTTTTTTTCGGTGTACTACATTTTATTTTAAAAAAATAGTGTATCATCAAAGAATATTCCATAACTTAGAGTAAGGGATGGTATCGTTGATTGGAAATACTTCATCCCCCAGCACCCCTAAGATATCACTTTGGCTAATGAAATTGCATTGCTATTGCCAGTGGTATACGATATCTCAAGATAACTCATATGCCAATAGCAGGGACTAAAGTACGCGTGGTTGCACACCCATAGATCAACAAGTTTAAATTTTATAAATCTTCCTGCGGAAAGCTAGGCAAATTCATTGGTATTAATGCGCATTGTTGCCGTTTGCAAATCACTATCGGCTAAGTGCCAATTTTTAATTATTTTATTTATCATGATTGCCATCCATGTTTAATTATACATAATCTGATATACAAATGTAATTGTTTCAGGTTATACTATCTTTCTTATGTTATTTTTAATTTCAAAAAAATTATGCTCAACAAAAAAACATTGATCAAAGCAAACTACCGTTTAAAACGATAGTTAAATAAAAAGCAAATTAAGTGTGCACAACAACTGTATTAATGATGATTACTGTATTAATGCATAAAGGACAAACAGACATACTTTCAATTTTATATATATTCAATATTTATTTAGCATGATGACTCGAATGCAAATTGCAAAAGACAGTAGCAATATAACTTTACTCACAAAAGCAAGCAATTAATTTTAAAGGTAATCGCCTAACTTCTTTTTCGGTGGGGCATAGGGTTCTTATTAGAGATTATAAAGATCCTAATAAGGCGGGGTGGAGAGCGGCGAAAGTAATTAAAGTGCTTGGAAAGCAAACATATCTATGCAAAATTGTTAATGGACGACACATTGTCCGTCACACAAACCAAATAATTGAAAATAGAGGTTTGGGTGTAGATGCCGGAAATACCGAGTTTCGTACCGAGCACGCAGCCAGTAAATATAACGTAATTAAATTACAAATCCAATAAACAGTTTTGAACCGGGTAACTCTAATTTGCTAAATGAATGTAATCCTAGAGAAAGTCGCCCGGTAAGAACACGTAAAGCACCACAAAGACTTAATTTATAAGTTATTAAATTAAAAGGTTAAATGAATTTAAATGTTAAATTTTATATTTACAAACTTAGGAGGGAGTAGTGTAAAGTATTGAACTAGATTTAAATAGTAGATTATTGTATGAGCTTAGAATGAAGGCAATTCTTCACGAGAATGAAGTTTCCCGAAACGAGCGTAGCGAGTGGAGGGAATCATCCGAGTGAAGAATTGCCATCATCCTAAGCGAATACAAGATGCTATTTTATCCACGACTGTAAAATATTTCGTTTAATTTCCAGTTTTCATGCAAAAATTTGTATCGCCATATTGAAATAAATACATCAAAGAGAGCGAAAAACAAAACATATTTGTTGTTTTATTTGTTAGGGGAATATTTAATAAACTATAGAACTGTTAAAGAATTTTAATCAAATTCACTAGTTGTGGAATGAATACAATTACAATGGAAGACATACGCATGGAAAGCATGGGTCGTATGAATAAAAACTGAGAAAAGTAAGCATATTCTCCAAAGTAAAAGATATTGAGAAAAGTAAAGTTGTAGAGTATATTCTCATGTTGGTATGATGTTATACTTTGCTTTGCTCTGAGAATGTTCGAATTCGAACATGTGAATATTCTCAACGTAAATGTCATTTTGACTTAAAAATTTAAACTGTTAATAAAAGTAGTTATGGAGATCGAAATTTTGGAAGCAGAATATTTGATTGAAGAAGGTATTTGAATTTATTTTATTTTAAATGTTTAATGTAGAATCTTTTTCACCTGCTCAATCAAATCAATTTGGATTTATTTTATGAGTTTAAAAAATCAAAAGATTCAAACATTGGTGGGAAATATGTATGTAAACAATAGAAATGGCGACTGTTTGCATTTTAATTCATAAATTGATAGCATTTTTTAATTGAGCATTTAGCAGTGATTAATTGATTAAGTTTCAATATATTTATAAATGTTAAAAATTAATTTAATGTCTAAAATAAATTAAGGAAAAAACAATTTTTATATTGATGTTAGAAGCAAAAAACTGATCGAAGGAAAACCGGCAATTTAAAAATAAGTTTAAAAGATCATGAAAAGCTGCTTTTCGAATTAGAGAAGAAAACCCAATCATTACGGAAAGACCTTGTAATATTTGTTATATTTGCATTTAAAATATTTACAATAATTTTATTTAAATTTTTACAATTACAGATGGAATGGAAGTCGGCTTAGAAACTCCCGAACCTGTTATAGAAGAAACTGGTCCATCGCATAAACCATCTAATCTCTTCGTCAACATCAAAAAGAAAGCGACTCGTGTCTACAACAAAAGGTATATATATATATATATATATATATATATATATATATATATATATATATATATATATATATATATATATATATATATATATATATATATATATATATATATATAAATATATATATATATATACATATATATATATATATATATATATATATATATATATATATATATATATATATATATATATATATATATATATATATATATATATATATATATATATATATATATATATATATATATATATATATATATATATATATATATATATATTGTAGTAAGCTACCTCCCTGACTACACCTCTGTCCAATAATACGATAATAAGTGTATATAAATAAACAGTAAATGAAATATATGTATGTGTAAGAAATGAGTTAAATAAAAATCAATAAAGTTAGTTGTACACAGTACGTGAAAAAGAACACAAGTTGTTTTATTTATTGTTTGTTACCACAATTTCAGAAGTGGGATTAGCGTTCGCCGGTGTTTGTTTTAATTATTCTTATACAATTATTATAATTACAATTAATAATATACAAGTTACAGTTAATTATTATTATTATTACAATTAATAATATACAAGTTTTAAAGAACAAAGTAACAAAGTTTTGTGTTTCTGTGAAAAAATATGGCTTGGGAAAGTTCATTTCATATTAGTGTGGGGGAGTTCGCTATAAAATATTAAAAGTGCATTTTTGTTTTAAAAAAAGAAACAATATAAATAAAGATGGACAAATTTAAAAATGAGTTGATGGAGCAGAGGAAGGAGGATTTAATAGTTGAGTGTTTCAGGAGAGGTGTGAATTATTCCGGTACAAAAATAGAATTAATTCAGAGAATTATAGTGCATGAAGAAAATGTGATTGCAAATAGAAACAATAACGAAAATAATAGTGAAGTGGCTAGTACGGCAAGCGGAAATGTTGATCGTAATGTTGAAGACGATGGCAGTGACGATAGTAACGAAGGTAGTGACGTGTTTCTAGATGCAAGTGGAGTTAATTTCGATGTGTTGAGAACAGAAGTTGACGTTTTGAATCGAAAAAAGGAAATTTTATTACGCGAAATGAGCATCTTAGAAAGAATGAAAAAATTGGAGTTAGATAAAACAAATCAGCCCAGTCAGTCAAATAAATTACAACCTCCAAAGTTTTCTGGAAATATTGAAAGTGTGTTATTCGAGTTTAAAGGCGAAAGTGATAATTTCAGTGCATGGCTATCACAGCTCAAAACTGTTCGTGGTGTCTACGAGCTCGACGATAGTTCTTTACGACTTTTGATAATTGGCAAATTGAAGGGACGTGCATTGAAATGGTTTTATTCCAAGCCAGAACATGTTGAATATGGCATCGACGTACTGATTCACGAAATGAAAAAGGTTTTTGATCAACGTCCAAACAAAATCAATTTAAGAAAAACATTTGATCAGCGTATTTGGCGGAGTAACGAGAAATTTATCGATTATTACCAGGATAAGATTATTATGGGAAATGAGTTAAGGTTATCGAGTGAGGATTTGGTTGAGTTGTTGATTGATGGACTCGACGACGATGCACTGCAGGTACAAGCGAGGATGCATCGGTTTAAGGATGTGGAGCAGATGTTGGATGCGTTTTCGGAAATTGCATATAAAAGTAAAAAATGCAATTTTACCCCAAACAAGAATTTCAACCGTGGTGTTCAGCAACCATACATAAAGCAGAACGAGTCCTATGGTACGAATAAAATTTATGAACGACGTGATGAACGGAAGACTGTCAGATGCTACAATTGCTATGAATTGGGCCATGGATTGGGGGAGTGTCAGAAACCGGTAAGACAACGAGGAACTTGTTTCAAATGTGGCAAAATGGGACATATGGCAAACAACTGTCCCGATTCAAAAAGCTATATCTCAAGACCGAAATGACTAAGTGTAAAGGTTAAAGTGGATGTTGGTGAGTCACCTAGTAATTTTATTTTAAATAATTTAAATGGACTTCTTGATAGTGGGAGTTCCATAAGTTTTATAAAAGAAAAGATTATTTCAAAATTTAAGTTTCATCCTTGTGAAAATAATAATAATTTTTTAGGAATTAATAAAGTTAAGTTAGTTATTCTAGGTTATATCGGATTATATGTTAAAGTTCATGATAAAATTATTAAGACAAAATTGTTTATTGTTCCAAATTATACAATGTCTTATGATATAATATTGGGTGAAGATTCAAGCGAAGCCCTTAATTTTCATTTAGTTGATTTTGATAGATTGAATTTTAGTGTGACTAAAAATGAGTTTGATCAAGAAATTAATGAATTAATGTCAATAAATTACGTTTTCGAAGAAGATAAAAATTTTCCTAAAAATTTAAAAATTAATATGAATTTAAATTCTGAAGTTATTGATCGGTGTCATTCAATTATCCAAAAATATATAAACGCGGATTTTCCCGAAAATCCTAAAGTAAATTTTGAGATGAAAGTTAATTTAAGTAAAACGGAACCATTTTTCTACACTCCGCGTAGACTATCTTATTTCGAGCGCGATAAACTACAAGTTATTCTCGATGATCTTTTGAAAAATAAAATTATTCGTCCAAGCTCTTCTCCCTTTTGTTCGGCTATAGTGCTCGTAAAAAAGAAAAACAATGATTTAAGAATGTGTGTCGACTACAGAACACTTAATAAAAATACTTTAAAAGAAAACTTTCCGATTCCGTTAATAGAAGATCAATTGTTATTGTTGCGAGACAAAAAATATTTTACGTCACTCGATTTAAAAAATGGATTTTATCATATCTCGATGTGTGAGGAGTCCATTCCTTTGACATCGTTCACAACTCCATTAGGACAATTTGAATATTCTAAAATGCCTTTCGGACTTAAGAATGGTCCATCCGTTTTTCAACGCTTTATAAGTACAATTTTTACAGATTTATTAAAAACAGGGAAAATATCAATATATTTAGATGATTTGATGTTGGCAACAGAAACGATCGAAGAGCATTTATTTTTATTAGATAAAGTTTTTTCATTATTAGTAGAAAATAAGTTAGAGTTAAGATTTGATAAATGTAGTTTTTTAGAAACCAGTATAAATTATTTAGGTTACAAGATCGACGAAACTGGCATTAAACCAACCGATACAGGAATTAATGCTGTTATTGATTTTCCTCTTCCAAAAAATATTAAGGAAACACAGAGTTTCATTGGGTTATGCTCTTACTTTAGGAAATTTATATTAAATTATTCCATTATTTCAAAGCCACTATATGATTTGACGAGAAAAAATATTGAATTTAATTTTGGTAGTGAGCAATTAAAAGCATTTGAAAATTTAAAAAAATTATTAGTAAGTGCACCTGTTTTATCGATATATAATCCTAAGGACGAAACGGAATTGCATTGTGACGCGAGTTCACATGGGTATGGAGGAATTCTAATGCAACGAAAGTCAGACAGCAAGTTACATCCTATTTTTTATTTTTCCAAGAGAACAACGGACGTCGAAAGTCGTTATCATAGTTTTGAACTAGAAACCCTTTCAATTATTTACGCACTAAAACGATTCCGCGTTTACCTGCAGGGCATAAAATTTAAAATCATTACTGATTGTAACGCGCTTACCCAAACTTTGAATAAAAAAGACATTAATCCTCGAATATCCCGTTGGGCTCTCGAGCTCCAAAATTATGATTATGTAATCGAACATCGTAAATCCGAACGTATGACTCACGTAGACGCTCTTAGCCGTGTTACGAACATTCTGGTATTAGAAGAGAATACTTTCGAACAAACTCTTTCAATTTATCAATTATGCGATCCTATTATTCAGGAAATTAAGAAAAAATTAGAGAAAACCGAAGATACATTATTTGAAATGCGAAACGGACTCGTGTATAGAAAATCCGAAAAGCGATTATTATTTTATGTACCCGACGGAATGGAGAATAATGTACTTAGGGTTAGCCATGACGAATTTGGCCACGTTGGAATCGATAAAACCTATGAAATAATACGTCGTAACTATTGGTTTCCAAACCTGAAAGACAAAATAAAAAATTATATTAGGAATTGCTTGAAATGTATTACATTTTCACCACCTCAAGGTAAGTCCGAAGGATTTCTAAATGTTATTCCCATGCCGAAATTTCCATTTGATTCAATTCATATTGACCATTGTGGTCCAATCGATATCCAAGCCAAATGTTCGAAAAAACATATATTTCTTATAATCGACAGTTTTTCTAAGTTCATTAAATTGTATGCCGTTAAGACCACAAATACCCTCGAAGCAATAAGTTGTTTGAAAAGTTATTTCACATGTTACAGTCGACCCAGGCGGATTATTTCAGACCGAGGTAGTAGTTTTAGGTCCAGTGATTTTAAAGATTTTGTTGAGGAAAATAATATACAGCATATTAAAATAGCGACAAGTTCTGCTCAGGCTAATGGCCAAATAGAACGTTTTAATAAAACATTAATGCCAATTTTAGCTAAATATACCGATAGTAGTGTTGGAAATTACTGGTATAAAAATTTGGAGAAAGCTGAATTTTCAATAAATAATACTGTTAATAGATCAATAGGTACTACTCCGTCCCAAATGTTATTTGGTGTTATTCAAAAAGGTGAACATCATGACAAAATTCGGGAAATTTTAGAGAATGAAGAATTAAATACAAGTTCAGAAGATTTAATTGACATACGAAAAAAAGCTATCAAAGCAAATGAAAAGGCACAAAATTATAATAAATTATATACAGACAAAAAGAGAAAAGCGCCACATATTTATTCAATTAATGACCTTGTTATGATTAAAAATTACGTCAGTACTCCAGGTGTTTCTAAAAAGTTATTACCAAAATTTAAAGGCCCCTATAAAATTATTGAAGTTTTGCCACATAATCGATACGTAGTAGCTGACATTGGAGAATTTCAGGTAACACAAATTCCGTATGAAGGTGTTATAGAGTGTTGCAATATGGTTCCGTATCGTGAATTAAATTATAATCTTAAAAATAATGAAAAATGAATTCGTTAAAATTAATTTTATTCCAAATTATTCTAGTATTTTATTTTGCAGTTATTCGATTATTCTCTAAAATCATTCTAGATCATTATTCCGTTATTCTAAAATTTAAAATTATTCTGCTATTCTAAAATTCAAAAAAAAAATTAAAAAATATTTAAAATTTATCATTATTCCGTTATACTAAAATTTAAAATTATTCTGTTACTCCAAAATTCAAAATTATTCTATTATTAAGAAAGAAAATATGTAAATTAATTCAATTATTCAAGAAATCTAAATTAATTTCATTATTCTAAAATGTACATTAATTTATTTCATTCATTAAATTAAAACTAATTATTTAAATTATTCCGTTATTTCAAGTAAATTTATTCTGTTATTCTTAAAATCATTATTCTGTTAATCAAATCGAGGCGATTTGTAGTCAGGATGGTCGAACTGTAGTAAGCTACCTCCCTGACTACACCTCTGTCCAATAATACGATAATAAGTGTATATAAATAAACAGTAAATGAAATATATGTATGTGTAAGAAATGAGTTAAATAAAAATCAATAAAGTTAGTTGTACACAGTACGTGAAAAAGAACACAAGTTGTTTTATTTATTGTTTGTTACCACAATATATTATTTTTAAATTTTGTGTTAAAATTACAAATTAATTCATTATTCTGTAGAATGAAGATGACGGGGAAAACAGCTTAAACGCCATGCAACGCCGTGTTCTTCAAGAACAATTAAGTTTAATAGCATTTCAAAAAAAAATATTAGCGGATCAACGAGAGGAAGAACACCTACGCCACACAGTGGGATTTTTTGTGCAATAAGTAATTTTTTCGACACATAAAATTTAAAAATGTAATGATGCAGTTTTGTAGAAAATTGATTCAGTATGAAGAATCCATAAATTGAATCCCAAAAAAACGTTTATTTGTCTTTGAAATAATGAAGTAAAGTCACATATAAATTTTGGTCCAAAATATTGAAAACTGTTTACGCACTTCTATAGTGTTTGTACGTAAGATAACTTTATTGCTCTAACTTTAATAGTGATTATTTACAAATATAGCCTTTTTTGCGTATTTAAAAAAAAAATTATAAAGATCGCTCATACGGTTTAAAAGATATGATAGAATAAAATTTGTTCTATAATGTGCCGTGATTGCAAACTTCATTGGAAGAAAAAAAAGGTTGCTAGGTCGTGCTAGGTGCTCCCGCTATAATAAAATGAAAGGTAAGACTCCATACTATCAATTTAAAAAAAAAAAAGTTTAAATAATTAATAATCTTTTATAAAATCATAAAATTTATAAAATCATAAAATCATGAAATTTTGGGTTCTATGGGCGGTGGGTAGTGGGCGTGGCCAATTTTTATGAAACTTTATTTTATTCTTAATTGAGGTAATAAAAGGCTCTGTGTCAAAATTTAAAAACTTTGGGCCAAAAATAAATTTTGGGTTCTATGGGCGGTGGGGTAGTGGGCGTGACCAATTTTGATGAAACTTTATATTTTTCTTAATTGAGCTAACCAAAGGCTCAGAGCAAAATTTCAACATTCTACGAGCACTCCTTATATTTTTTGCCAAACATTGTATGAACAAATCCCACTGTGCGCCATACTGAGCAAATGGAAATTTTTGTTTTAGAAAAAAAATTGCTAACAGCTAAATTACTTAATGAAAACAATTTGTAATTAAATCATAACTTTTTATTAATAAATGTTTTCAATAAATATTCTAAATGTTCTAAATTCTAACCTTGTAAGTTATGAGCAATGATATCACGGCGACGAGTTCCTCTTCCTCTTTGAAAGAATGATGTATTTTCTTCATCTGGTGGTACCGGCACTGATACATCGATAGGTAAATTTGGTTCGTCAAAATCACCATCATTCAGAAATTTTGCACAATTATGTAAAACAAAACATGCAATGATCATGGATGGAACTCTTTCAGTCAGCATACGTACTTTTGATTACAAAATTGGAAAACGCTGTTTTAATTGACCGAAACTGCGTTCAATTATAACGCGTTTTTTTTTATGTACTTTATTATAAATTCTTTGAGCTTCAGTAGAAGGGTTCCTGAATGATGTCATAACCCATGGTGTTAAAGGGTATGCTTCGTCTGCTAAAAGTATAGCACCTGACACATTTTCATTCAAAGCAACTTAAAGATTTGAATTACGCCATATACGGGCATCATGTACGGAACCAGCCCATAGACAGTTGAAACTAGTAAAAATTTCACTAGAATTACAAGTGGCCTGAAGTTTTTTCTATTTATGTAATCATCCGAATGTAAGTGAGATTTTTTGATAATGATGTGCGTGCAATCAATTGCATCAATAGCACATGGAAGTACGTATTTGCTTTGTCATAACTTTTTCTCCATATCCAATTCATCGATATTTTTTGGAAATTTTATCTATTCGTGCGCTTTATTGGTTATTTTTTTGCAAACGTTCCAAATAGTCTTGCATGCAGTAGTTTGGTGAACACCTAAATCTTCACCTACTCCAGCCTAAGAATATGAACATTTCAAAATAATTATATATGAAAAATACAAAAACATTAAATTTTTACCTGGAAGCCAGGATCTCCTACGTAGAGCAAAAATATTTTCATCTTTTGTATATTATCTAGATTCTAGGGCACCACCACGACGTTCATCATAATTTTCCAAAAATGTGTTTGCTAATATTTCGACATTTCTACGATTAAATCTATATAATTGCTTAAAATTGTTATCGTAAGTTGATCTTCGTGGCTTATATAGTTTTTTCTACTCCTATCACAGTAAATTATAAATAAATTACATCACACTATCCATGACATGTAAATTGATTATTTCAAATAGCGTGCAGTAAGTAAAAAAAAGCGTGCGGTAATGGATTTTCGTATATGTGTTACTGCACGCTTTTAATAAAAAGAAAAATTTTTATTTAAAGAAATTAAATATTTCAATTCATTTTGACACAGAATAATGCAGTAATGCAAAGAATAATGCAAAACTACGCGTCTCGTGCGCAAAATTTTCACTCGCGTGTAAAATGCTATTTACAACTCTAGATATGTAATATACTATTACAGTACAACGAATATAATCCTCGTCTACTACCATTGGTAAAATTGGAAAAGGTGAAACCAAATTCATTTTTAATATATAAATTTATTAATTATATTGTATTATATTGATCACTTGTCACATGCAAAAAAAGTGAGTAAAGCTGTTTGAGCATGCTATATACCTAACTTAAAAATATTTGAGAATATTCTTGTGTTTTTATGTTTTATTCATACCAAATTGAGAAAGTGAGTTGAGAAATTTATGTTCGAATTTTCTTTTCTCTTTTATCATACTAACAATGCATGCACAATGAAAATACTTTTACTCATGAGATCCAAGTTTGTATGAAAATTTATTTTGAGAAAAAAAAATTTATTTTTGAAATACTTTTTCCTCAATGAAAAAGTTAAAAATTTCGTAACTTTTTCCTCATGATTAATAGAGAATTGAGCTACCTACATTTTAAAGCATTGTATTTCTATTAAAAAATAATAATAAAAAGTTGCTCAAATCTCATGAGGAAAAACCTCATACATTGTGCATGCACCGTAAACTGAGAATATGCTTAGATTTAGTGGTGAACTATGGTGAATTACGTAAATTGAGCAAAGTAAAGTATAATCTAATTTTTATTCATACGACCCATTCTTTAGTAGTCGTGGATAAAATCTATTACTTTTCCCTTCTGTCAAATCTAGTACGTCACTTTACTTTGTAATAAAAAACGAAATAAAATGTGTGATTTTCTTTGTCAACAAAATATCAGTTTGTTTAATTCCACGATAAATAAATAATAGTATAAGTACACTACACTTATGAAATAATAAAATAAAAGTTTTTAATTTTTTAAATCATTTATGAGTCCTATTAAAGAATTACTTTTGTTTCCAGAAACTGGGAAATCGAAAAAGTATAACTCCATAAAATGCCAAACCTGAATGCACTCACGGGCGTATTGAATATTTAATATTTTGTGAATTTGAAAACATAATGATAATGCTTTCAGAAAGCTTCCACATTCATAAAAGACGTCATTGTAGTATATGCAACTGCTTTCAATTTTGTCTTTACAATCACCAACAATTACAATAAATGGATGAATAGCTAAACTTTTTCCTACGTTTTTTTCTTTTCGGCTACGTATTTCCATAGGAACATCTTTGATATTCTGAAAAATAAGAAATATTAAAATGAAAATTTTTTGCCTTAGTTTTATTTAAATTTAAACCAATGAAATTCTCTAAAATGTAATGACATCGTTCAATTTCACCAATGTCTGACCTACTGGCATATTAAAAATTATCAGTCTAATTTTGAAATAATTAACTGATATCACAGTAGGCCAACGTATAATTCATAAAAAATATATAAAGAAATGAAAAATGGCAAAAAATTTCCTCAACGAATTCCCCTCGTTCGTTGATAAATTCTCATAATTTTTTGAAAAATTCCTCATGCAAGTGTTATTGATAAAAGCCCTCTTACTTTTATCATTATAATTGCTTTCGAAATTTTTGGCAAACAATTATTTCGAATTATCTCCGCCCTTGGGACATTACAACTGATAATTTTTGAATTTAGATTTACATTTACCTTTACAAAGATTGCTAATCCGTTCTGTCCATCAGCTATAGTTGGTTTCCATACGAGCTTAGGGGTTACATCTTTTTTAAATTTAATTATAGTTGGAATCAAAATTGCATTTAATAAAATGGTGTAATAGAAATCCTTGGAATCTATAAACGATGGAAAAATTAATGATAAAAATAATGTTTTCTTTGTTAATGCTTTACCTTTGTTAATGCTGATGTCATCATCTAGTTTTCTAAGTATTTGTTTACTAGCATTGTCTTTAATCCAGTCTCTATAAATTAACCTAACTCTTTTTACAAAGTTATCCCACTTTGAAAATAAAATTTTGCTTTTTGATGGGAACTGTCTTTCAAAATCGAGTTCAATCTAAAAAAGCATTGTAATAAAATATAATTTTCAAATAACATTTTTATTCTACCAATTGTGAACCAATTGTTTGTTTTAAAATAGGCCACTCCAAAAATAAATCAATGTTTTGTTCTCTTTGTTGCTGTCGAAATTGAAATGAATTGTTCCACTTGTCAATGACCAAGTGCTCGGGTGTTTTGTTGTCCCTTAACCATTCGAAGTCAACTAATATCTCGTCATTAATTACTTCAGTTTTAACTTTTGGCCAAGAATTAACTGATTTTTCGCCGATTTTTACTTTTTTCGTTTTATATAGGCTTTTAATTATGCCAGCCGATCGAAACTTTTGACTTAATGTATAATATTTTTGAATTAGAATACCTCTTGCACTATTTGTTCCAATGTATATTTCCTGTAAATAAGAAAAAATGGTAAAAGCTGTTTTCAAATATGTAACATTTACCTTGTCTTCTTTAGCAAATAAAATACATATTTGCTTTGCAGCATAGCGGAAATCTGCGTTTTTCGGATGGATATCATTATTGAGCCAATGCTCACAAATTATTTCAACTAACTTTCTGCGATAAAAAGTGGTTAAATTTGTTTGTAAAAGTAGCTTCTTTCCAGTTAATGAAAGTCTTAAAATGTTTTGAAGATCCTACAATAAATTGAAATTAATCATAAATAATAAACTTATTCTTAACCTAAAGTAGAAATTGTAAGGAAAATGGAATTTAAATTTAAAATTTTATATGAAGCTTTTATTTTGCATTTCATTTTTTAAATTTTTTTTACAAAAAAACCTAAATACGGGGTTGTTAGACTTAAGGTTATTTTGCAAGAGTTATAGTCGTTTCAGTTAGTTTTTAATCAAAACAAATTTAAAATTATGTGATTAGGTTGTCCGATTCCGATATTGATAAAAACATCAATTTCTTTACAATCACTTAGATACAAAATATTGATTTATTCAAATAAAAAGATTACTAAATTGATTTAGGACGTTTAGTAAAATTTAGCATCAATTGGAACGCCGCTGTATTGGACTTGAAAATAAACGACAAACCGATGTTGTTAAATCAAATTTAGATTTTGCAGTTTAGTACAATTTAGCCGCTAATTGGAATCCAATGTTAATTTGAATTATGAATTTTTTAAATTTGACGAGCTCCCGACGATATCCTAGCTATAATAAGACTAAAATATTTGAGTCAAAATTATTGTTTCAATTTTTTATTTAAAACATATTTAAGGTCGTATAGAAAACAACGGTTTTTAAAAAATGTTATTCAACCAACTAAGTAAAGAGCCTATGGTAAATACTAAATAGTGTAAATTATATTACCAAATGTTGTTTGTTTTGAATGTTTCCTTCCCCAGTAGCTTTGTCTGTGTTACTTGACTCTTCAGAAATTGATGGTGTAGATGTAGACGGTAAGGTGGTAAGCCAGTTTTTAACGAATGTGTTGTTAAGCGGTTGTGTATCGGCTAGAGGAGATGCGTATTCCTTTAAACAACACACATAACAAAATTATAATATTTAAAGATAATTAAATCATAACAAAAATTTCTAACCATTTCCAGTCTCCACTCAAATAACTTTTGCCGAAATTTCACTCGCAGAGCAAAATGTTCAATTGGGATAAGAACACAAATATCCTCTAAAGTCAAATATCTCAATGTTTCGATATCGACCGATTTTTCTAATAAAAAAAATGTTTATTAACACTATTTATTACACAGAAATGGAAAATTACTTTGAACCCTGGCGCAATTGTTTTTAGGGTGGTTTGATAAGGAAAATAAATATTTTTTGGCACATCTGCAGTCAAATTCTGTAGCTGAAGCGGTGGTATGTCAAAAAAAAATTTCGTTTCTTTTCATTTAAAAACTTATCACTTCACCGCTTCACAATTACAGAATTTGGCTGCAGCTCCGGCATAGATATATAATAATATAGGACAATCGAAATAGAACAAAATTTTGTTGTACTTTTCATATTTTAGTTTTGGATATTAACGGATATCTAGTGACACCTGTACTCAAATAGATGATTCGTAAAATTTTAAATTAGAGTTATATGAGTAAAATTTAACGTTTTTATTTATTTGGTTTCTATTTGTTCTTACATATACAAGATTAACACTTAAAGATTATTATTGTTCTTAAATAAATGTATTCGTTTATGCAACGTTTATAAAAAAAATCAAAATTTTTTTTGTAACAATAGTTTTTTTGAAAAACAACTTAAAACAAAAGAGATTTTTTGTTTAAGGCTCCCAAGGAAAAGATACGTAAACACGCATGTGTACGAATACGACGAAGCGCAGTCACTTTAAAAAAAAATGATTGTGTCTATTTCGCTAATTTTTATAATTTCTGACGACCGAGTAACAGCGGCATAACCGATCATCGATGACTTCATAAAGTTCTTGCATTTCTAATTTGCTTAAACAGTTGTTTCTGTAGAATGACTTTAACGCACTGAGTCTTGCTGGTTAAATTAACCATCTATCTAGCATTGCCGCAACTAATGTTTGTTTCCAACTGATTGGTCAAAAACGATCATTTTTTTGTATTATAAAAAAACTATAAAAACAATTAAAATATATGGAGGGGCTAAAATCTCAAGGCTCTGAGATATCAAGACTTCGGTCTGGGTTAAGGATTTTGATATAGTTTTCGCAAACAACTTTTATGAGGACATGGTTTTTAGTTTTGGGCAGCTATGTATATGGGTAGTTCTACACACGAAGGAAGAAAATGGAGCTAATTACAGCACGACATGTTTTTTGCGTATAAGTTCTGGCAACTAGTTTTCGTTAAAGTTGATGACGTTCTTTCAACTTTTCTGAATGTGGCCAGTCAAAAAAAAAAAAAAAACAAAAAACAAAAAAAAAACAAAAAAATGCAAGAGCCAAAATTAAAAAATATCCTTCTTAATCCTAAATTAACTCAAAACTATCTCAATATTATCTCAAAATACGAGATAAACATTTATCTAAGTTTGCCCGCTTTTAAATCTTCCAGGGGACTGAGAACAGGGGACTGATAATTTATCAGTATTTCGCTTAAAAATGACAAAATTGCGTCTAAAAAAAAAAATAAATTGATTCTATACCAAGGCAATACATATTCACGACGTATAAAATTACAAAATTACCTGTAATTAAAATACTTTTTACGAAAATACTTGCCAGGGGACTGATAATTTGACTGGACAACACACGATCTTGATACTAATGATGACTGTTTTGATTGATAAAACCTCGGACTAAGTAAAACACTTGCAATAATATATTTATTGAACTTTAATTAATTCCTGTGACGAGCGATAACTTGATAGAAATATGAATTTCCAATATTTTCAATGTGTTTTGATTGGGCAGGCGAATAATAACAAATTGGTGGGACAAATTTTAATAGGATATATCTAATATGAAATATAGAGTAATGTTATGATTATTTACACATTATTAAAGCATAATTATTCAAAATTATTAATACAGAGTAAATTTGTCTCTACACACTTAGAATCATTGATTATTTAGTTTACCAGCTTTAAATTTCAAGGTGGGACACGCCAGGGGACTGATAATTTGACGTTTTGAATAATTTTTTTTCTAAGACATATATTTCGAAACGGGTTTATTTTTGGTGACCAGCTAGACATAGTTAAGGTTTACAAATTTCATGTGAAAAAAAATTTTTTTTTTCATATTAATATACGAAATAAGCAGAGCCGTCCAAAATTTCTATGTTTGTAGAGCTACCCATATCAAAAATAACTCTTTGTTAAAGTACATGTCTTTTTTTATCTCTGTTTAAAAATTTATTACAAAACTAACACGAAACATCAATTGAAAATTGATAAATACATAAATTCATACATACAATACATAAATACAATTGATAAATACGAAACATCAATTGAAAATTGATAAATATTGAATATTTGAACTATTTTTTATCATTTTTTTCAAAATTAAAACCTCAGCACAAAAGGTTCCTAAAAATCAGCTGTTTTAAACATTTATTAAACTTTGTTGTCCTCGATATAGATGAAAGTGACCAAGCTCAAAAATGAAAACTTTTGCACACGTAGATACAACACAAATCTATCCAAAACTTAAAGTTCAGAGGTTGAGACCATGGGGCTGTTAAAACGAAAACAAACGCAAACGGCCATGCTTTCATCATTTTTGAGTCTATTTTGTTTAAACTAATATTAGCATTTAGATAAACTTTTCAACTATAACCTCAGAGATTTTCAGCCTTCGAACCCAAGAGGTTTCAATGCAATTAGCATTATACTAACCTAATGCTAACTCTCACGCCATAGAATTAGAACGACAAATCCCATAAAAATAAAAAAATATCCCATAGAAATATTAAATAAATTTTCTTTTGTTTCTTTTTTTGAGTTTTTATTTTTTTTCGCGAAAATTTAAAAAAAAAATTAAATCAAAGCTGAGTCATTATTGTTTAGAATTAGGGAATATTTTCTTTAGAAATTTGGTATATTTCGAAGTGGTTTAGTTGGAATAAATATATGTATATTGATTACACATTTACAAAAGTTTTCCTAAATTGATAGATATTTGTAAGGTGTAAAAGTTGTTTGATAATTTTTGATTATAAATTGTGCAGTAGTATTGCAGTTGTGACTAGTGATTGCAAATTACCCGATTTCAAATTACCCGGTTACTCGATTAGTATTTTCCAAATTACCCGGATTACCCGGATAACCCGGGTAGTTATAAAAAAATTAAAAGATGAAAAACAATAAAAAAAACTCACAGTAGTAAACTAAAAATTGATCATTTTTTAATCGTAAAATAATATTTCAAAAATATTAAAGCATTTAGGGTAGCTGTACTCATCCGATTTCTTATTTCTTTTTTTAATTCCTGCAATAGAAAACCCGCTCCGATAAAGTGGATGTTGGCTCCACGGTCACTAACGATTGATTTAAATTTTCTATCATTTCTTCGGTTTCCTTTATTTACATTCAACATTTTCAGCTCTTTATCAACTGTAGTACCACTGTTATCTATAGTAGATATTGTGTAGACAGCAATACATTTTTGTAGCTGTAAATTTTCAATATTATAATTTGCCGCATTATTATCCGATTTGATTTTTCATTGCTGACATGTTTCCCAATTTAGTTGATTCGTGCGCATCCAACTACGTGGCACCGAGATTTATCTGATGACATTTTCTTGAACTGGTCCCAAACTTTCGATGACACTTATTTTAATTATTAGCTTAAATCTTAAATAAAAACTTATCATAATATATTTACCGTTTCTATTTTAAACTAAATATAAACAAATAATTAATGAAGATCCTTAATTTTTTATGACTTAATTTTAATTTTAATAAGAACTAAAATTTAATAAATGTTATGTGTTCTTCGTCGTTTTTCTGTTGTTTTCGTAATCCAAACAATAATAATTAACTAGAGGGCAGTTTAATGTTTACGGATGTGGTTGGTTTAATGTTTATGGTTTAATGATTATGGACATATTGTAATTTGTATGGTTAGAGTAGAATCATTCGTCAACAACTAGCATAAAGAATAATTCAAATTTGCAAAAAGAGAATGAGCTGAATTTTACTTTGTAAATTTTATTGAGAACAAACTGCACCTTTCGTTGTTCGGGTATTCGACCAAAATACCCGGATAATAAATACCCGAAAAATCTTCCTAAATACCCTGGTATCCGGGTACCCGGATACCAAGATTGCAAACACTAGTTGTGACGTAGTTAAAACGTTAATCCACCAAAGAATTTAATATGTTATTAAGTAGTTTTAACCAAATTAAACAAAACTGTTCCGAAATTGCATTGATAATAGTAGATTCTTGTATGAGCTTAGAATGAAGGCAGTTCTTCACGAGGATGAAGTTTCCCGAAACGAGCGTAGCGAGTGGAGGGAATCATCCGAGTGAAGAATTGCCATCATCCTAAGCGAATACAAGATGCTATTTTATCCACGACTGTACAATATTTCGTTTAATTTCCAGTTTTCATGCAAAAATTTGTATCGCCATATTGAAATAAATACATCAAAGAGAGCGAAAAACAAAACAAGTTGGTTGTTTAATTTGTTAGGGGAATATTTAATAAACTATAGAACTGTTAAAGAATTTTAATCAAATTCACTAGTTGTGGAATGATTACAATTACAATGGAAGACATACGCATGGAAAGCATATATTCTTTAGTAGTCGTCGATAAAGTAGTTTATCCACGACTACTAAAGAATATATACTTTCCATGCGTATATCTTTCATTGTAATTAGGGCATGGTTAGATTAATCGATTGTTCGATTAATTGATCATTTCGCAAATTGTTCGATTAATCGAACAAAAAAATTATTAATCGATTAATCTAAACTTACGAAAATGTTAAAAATTTACAAATTTATTGAACAAATTTTGTACCGAATTGTGAAAAGGTTTATTGTCTAAAGATGTATTCTCTTTTTCTTACGAATTACTTTTCTAGTTGCTATGGGTTTAGCACAAAGTACATTAATAACAAAATTTGATCCCAATGCAAAAATCTTTACTTTGCCTTAAGTAATATTTTTATTATTAATCCGAACAGTAAACTATGGTTTGAAGTATATTGAACTCCATTACTTTCCATCCTGATGGAAACAGCTTGTTTCTTATCATTTTTAATTAGTACAGTATATTTTTAAACACATTATTTTGTAAGGTCTGAAATTTTCAATGACAGAGAAGGAGATACAGATCCTAGGCTAACGCTTAGAGCAACAATTTCACTTTTAGGCAAAAAGAACCTACTTTACGCCCTTAAACATAGATAGCTGTTAAATTTTTGTTTATTCTTATGTCATTGTAAAAGTTGAACTTTTAAATATGATATACGTATTATTTATATATGTGTTTGTTTAAAAAAATTAGAGCTAGTGAAAATTCTTTTTAATCGATTAATCGATTAATCGGTGTTAAAATTTTCATATTAATCGTTAATCGATATTTAGTAATCGATTAATCGACCATGCCCTATGTAATTGTATTCATTCCTTTTTTATATATCAAATTCTTTTTTATTTATTTCATTACGCTTTATTTATTCAAAATTTCCCTAACAAATTAAAAACTTGATTTGTTGGTATAGTAATATCAACGAGATAAAACACGAACAATACATATAAAATAAACAAACAAGTTTTATTTTGTTTTTATTTTCATAGAAAAATTTCAATATGGCGATATAAACGTTTACAGGAAAACTTGAATGAAATTATTTGAAATATTTGTAGTCGTGGATAAAATAGTATCTTGTATTCGCTTAGGATGAAGGCAATTCTTCACTCGAATGATTCCCTCCACTCGCTCGTTCCGGGAAACTTCATCCTCGTGAAGAATTCCCTTCATTCTAGCTCATACAAGAATCTACTATTCCATTTATGTATTTAGTTTGGTAGGTTTGATAAATTTTTTGCATTATTCTGTTTCTACTTAAATTTTTTGTATATACTGATCGGACACATCCAATTCTATTTGTACATAAAGCTGGCTGGTCTCAAAATCTACCTTTTTCTAGCGGATACACGTGCCGCTTGGATTTTTTTTTCTTTTAAAATAGAATGGGAATTTCTTTTTGTTTGAAGAAAAATTTGATCTGAGTGAAAAAAACTTTTTTTAAAAACGAAAATAACAAGAACTGAAGGCAATTTGTTTTCTTTAATTTCAACGAAAAAACATCGCATGCTAAATTTAAAATTTGAAAAAATTTTAATTTTAATGTTCGCAAACATAACATAACAAAACAATACAAAAATTCAAATCGTTTTTAATAAACAAAAAATCTGTTTTGTTTTAAGTTGTTTCCAAAAAAATAAGGTTACAAAAATGATTTTTTTTTTTATAAATCTTGTTCTTCTTCGATTGCCTAAAGCCTCGTTGACACTAAGATTGTTTACAGCTGCTAGTTGGCGAGTTTAAAAGCTGGCGATTAGATTGTAAAGTAGCCTACCAATCAACATTTTCGGTAGATCTGCTAGTTAGATTGTAAACATTATTACACTAGGCGAGTTTACAAGATGCTAGTAAACTCGTTGGATAGTATATTGTAAACTATCTTAGTATCAACTAGGCTTTATTGTTATTTGTATATTTTATTTTATCTATTTTGTAGAAAAAATATGGTGGAAAAAATGATTTGACATTAGAAAATAAGTACTAAATAAAATTAAAACATTCCAAAGACACTTTCTTGTACTAAAAATAATTTTGAAATGCAAACTGTAATGTGGTTTTCTTTTCACTTTCTTCAAATCAAATTAGAAATTATGAGTGAATAGATCAAAATAAAAGTTGATTTGATGTGAAATATGTTTGTTTAGTGATATTTTAATGGCGGTTGTGTACTTATAATAATGAAAAATTTCATGTAATAGCTTCTTTTGCAATTGCATATTGAAATATTTACAAAAGATTTAATTAATTTGTTAAATAATTATCTTTTCTTTATGTATTCATATTTGTTTTTAATTTAAATTGCTTTATTTCAGGGAAAAGCGTCTTCGTTTTTTTCTATGATGCATCTTTTTACATCAACCAATAAAATATAATATTTAAACTCTAATAAATCAATAAATCAATTTAATAAATCCTCTTTAGAGTTTTTTTTATTAAAGGTTAGTTATATTATTGTATATAGGTGCGTTCGATTTGACTGAAACAACTGAAAAAACAACAACAATTGCATTTAATTTTTCAGTTGCTTCAGTTGTTTCAGTCAAATCGAACACGGCTTATATTATATATAAAACACAATAATTGCCTCTTCAAAATAAAACAATTCATATTTATACAAAAATTATCGCTAACAAAACGATTATTTTTTAAATTTTCTTTGTTGATATTAGTAATGTCATTGATTAGATATTATAAGACAATTACTATGAATTACAACAACAAAAATTATTTGCCGTTGCTTCTAACATATTACAAAAAAGGAGTATCACTACTTTAAAAAGTTATGGTTAAACGTTATGGTAGACCAGGCTGGATAATTATAAAACTATGATGCGCATACGAAATAAAACATTTTATATTTTGTTATGCTCAAAATTTACCAACAGTTTGATAAAATACCATATAAAAATCATAAACTTCATCTACAACATTTTTTCTTTTTTTCTCAAGAAAATTAAGAACGCTATCTCTCATAAGCAGGTTACAGACCTTCAATCAATTTGTCAATCAATTGAAAACGAAAATAAACGAAATAAAATTCAGGGGATTTTACACTAAATTTTATTTCGTTTATTTTCGTTTTCCAATTTATTTGGCAAATTGATTGAAGGTCTGTAGCCTGCTTTACCCTAAGGAACAAATTTCATATAACGACAACAAGAACAAACGACTTTTAACCAAAATATTGGAATTTAATCATTTACGAAATAGTAGATTGTATTACTAGTGCGAATGCGTTTTCCAAACAAGAGTTAGTAACTCGCGTTTGAAAAACGCATTCGCACTAGTAATACACACTATTTTTTGTAACAAGTGCGTAAAATTTATAAATATTTATTGAATTGTTCATTTAATCATTTATTTAACAAAGTTATAAACAAATGTAAGCTTTTTAAATAATCAAAGTGCGCCATCTTCGTTGTAATAGGTGTAAATTATACTAGCTCGAAAATATCAACATAAGAATCCAACTAAAATAACACATAGTAATCCAACTGAGCTATCAAAATTGTGAACTTTGAAAACCTAAATGAATTGTTTTTTCTTGCAGTTCAAATGATGCAATGTGTTTAAGTTGTTTTTACTATATGGTAAGTTATTTAAATTATTATTTTGATATTTTAGTGCTATAAAAATATTATGTATAGATAGATATGTGGATAGATTTAACTACAAATCTCACATGCAGGCGGCGATGCCGTCCAGGCTTACAAAATATTTTGTGGTCATATGTGCGGAAAAGTAGTTTTTTCTTTTATTCTATTGTAGTACAAAATTGAATATTTTTTACGCATGTGTTACAAAAATGATATTCCATATCAAATTAGGTAAATAATGAGGAGGTAATCTAAAGGTAATTAAGTTGATATTTTAGAGAGATCAGTTTTGTTACATAATTGTCTGTACAATCCGCTTCCATTTATCTCGTTTCTACGCTATTTGACTTTAGTTTTCCGGTAGTGTAGCATGAACGTCTTGAGTTACGTCGACAATTGCCTATGTTTTTCTCTCCACCGAACACCGGCTGGTTAATAGGTCACTGGTTGTTCTTTATAATGTGGTTACATTTCTAACGCGATTAAATTTAATGAGTATGATTACATCGCAGCCTCCAATGTTTCGTGATTCATTTCACATTTCATTCAGATTCTATACTGACTTTTTGCAAATTTACATGTTTACATGACCATAATATATTGGTATGACATTCCTTTCGAATTTTAATAGGTTTGATAGGATTTGGTTGGTAGGTAGAAAGCTCTGTTTGCGGTAAAGGCATGGGGTTTGCAAGTCGTTTGTTTGACGTTGTTATAAAATATATAAAGTTTTTGCACTTGTTCTGGTGCGTAGTCGCTAGTATCTAGGCTAGGGAAGATATTTTCCCGGATGTTGTTAAAAATTTAGTTTTACGGATTTTGATAAATCAAGTCGTTTAGAATTCTTAAAAGTGGTTTAAGGTTATTCTTAAGAATTTGACTTAATAAAGGTGACGTTTTGTGTCTCCATTTCACTTGACCTTATCACAAACTTAAGCCTCAAATCAAATAGCGCGGGCTATCATTGATGTTATATCAAAATGCAATATCAAAAGATCGGCCACTGATGATTTGATTGTTATTCTATAGTTGTTTATTGTATGTCTGGGTTCATTTGTGATAAGTTCTTTGTTTTTATTGAAGTAGAACTTCTTTAGGCCCGATATGACATGTTTTTGAACGGACATTACATTTTGAAAAAAAAAAAAAAATAAAGAAGAAATTCAAACAACAATAAAGTAAAAAGGCAAACGAATATGTATTATGTTCGGCAAGTATGCGATACAATTCGATTATGTGTATTGTGTGTCATGTCATTATGTGTATTGTCATTCATTTGTTAATTTTATTATACTTGTTATTCAGTCTCGTACTAAATTTTGAATGAGTTGGATGTGTCGATTTTGAGTTTCGTTATTTTTAAATTTATATTTTGAATTATTTTAGTTTTTTAGCCGACTTAAAAAAAGAGGAGGTTCTGTTTTTCATTGTGGGTGTTTTTATGTATGTTGACCGATTTCTCAAAAACGGCTTGTTCGATTTGGATGATTTAAATCGTATTCTATTTGGGTTGATTTCGAGAGGGTCCCATAGTTTTTTATGATGTGAAAAAATGCCGTTTTCAGACAATTGGAAAAACTCGTATTTTTATATATTTTAGGCGATTTAATCAAAACATCTTAATCTGTTTGGATAAGTTTTAGTTGTATTATATTGCTATAGACGGTCGTATATAATTTTCTATGAGTGGAAATATGCCGTTTTTTTAAAAAGTTTATTTTTAAATAAAAATATTTGTGTTGATTAAATTTGTTTTGTTCTTAGATTCTAAAATACATAGGATAAGTAATATTTTTTTAAGTTGAAGTTTCTTTTATTAACATAAAGTAGTGTGCGAACTTAATAGTATTTGCGTAATAGTATTTGCATTGAATTTAAATATCATCGAGGTTTGTATATCATCCGTTGCTTGACCAAATATGCTTACAAAATAAGACTTATGTAGATATTTTTAATTTAGCATTTTTATCGATCGCAAAATGAAAAAAATTATTCAATTTTGTTTTATTTTTCTCAAAAGTATTTCGCTGAAAATAAAACTGATAATATTAAAACTGAAAATTTGATCCTAGAATAATTTTAGTTTCCTTTTAGATCCTTTTAGAATAAATTAAGAGTGAAATGGATATTGTTTGACGATCAATAATTTTTGGTTTTGTTTTTATTTAGAATGAAATTTAAATAAAATATATATTGTTTGGCAGTTTTTTCTTGCTGGCAATAGAAGAATCAAATCATATTTTTTTTCTAAATGGAAGAGATAACAATGCTGCATGGGACCCTGTATTTTTGTGTTTATTTTTACAGGAGCCTTTTCTTTTGTTATGTTGACATTAAATATGGCTTTTTATTACACATTGTTGTAAATTATAGTATCAAGAAATGCTACTCTAAATTTCAATATGACATATTTATTTTATATTTAATATTTTTAGTAATACCTGCCACAGTAGCCAAAGAAGTTTTACTTCAACAGCGTGTAAAGATTACACACTTCATTTTTTTTCTGATGGCTGTGGATCTTTGATAGAAATCTTTTATCATATGTCGATCATTTACGAAGCGTGTCTTAAACTTTCAATTAACCATATGTTGAATGATATTTTCGATACACTTCTTCATATTTTGGATTATATTTTTCCTTTTGTTAGGCTTTTCTAGAGCCTTGATGCTCAGTTGTGAACCTTACGGATATACCCGATTCCTTTTCGGTGTGCATTCTAAGTGTACCTATTCACATATTATCTGGGCAAGAGTTGATGTTGTTTTACGCGAACATTCATAATAAACAAAACTCCGAATTCTCTTTCGGTTTAATTACTGAAGTGGTAGTAGACTAGTGTCTTTATCTGTTTCATGAATTCCACTTCAAGAAAATCTTAGATATTATAAAGGCCCAATATTTCGAGTTTATACTTATATTTTTTTAATAGAAAGTGTTGTGTAACACATGATACCTTTTATGACCAAGGTCCCATAATATCATGCGTTCTAAGTCCTTGGTGGGATCAAAATATTGTTTTTGAAGAACGGATAACCAAACAATAAATCCTAATATTATATAATGAAATATTACAAATGCGAATATTTCATGATGATATGGAGAAAATAAAATAAGCAATGAAAAAGTGTGTAAGAACCAAAATTTTGAAAAAAAAAAACTAAAACGGGATTGCCATTAATTACACCGGCACCCAAAAAAAACAAAGTGGACTGTACTTTGGGCGCCACCTATCTACGGGCATGTTTTTCGACCTGTGGCCATCGATTTTAGCCGTCCACCCTCCCATTTCGAATTGCGGAAAACCGTGAAAAATAGCGAAAATTGGATGTTTTGGTAAAAAAAAAATTTGGGGATCTAAGACAAGCTCAATTTTCATGTATTTTGATCTCGTGAATACAAAAAACGTATTAAATAGAGCTTACAAGATTTTTTGAGTGTTTTTTGGGTGTTTGAGATTTTTTGAGTGTTTGAGAGGAATCTGGGCCAAATATATTGCAGATTCAGATTACGGAGATCGAATTACAAGAAAATTCTCCTCGATCCAAGACTACAAGATTTTTTTTATGAAACTGATTAAATTTTTTTGCGATTTTTGCCATTTTTAAGGGTTTTTTACAATTTTCTCGGATTTAAAACAGCTTATGACCAAAGCACACTTAAAATTAGTATTCACGAGATCAAAATACATGAAAATTGAGCTTGTCTTAGATCCTAAAATTTTTTTTATACAAAAACATCCAATTTTCACTATTTTTTACGGTTTTCCGCAATTCGAAATTGGAGGGGGGACGGCTAAAACTGACTTGAAATTCGTATTCCGCAGGTCGAAAAACATGCGCGTAGATAAGTGGCGCCCAAAGTACAGACCACTTTGTTTTTTTTGTGTGCCGGTGTTATTGGCCGGCCTATTCAATCATATAACGGTTTGTTAAAAAAACTAAAACGGGAATCTACCGGTGTGACAACTCTGTATTTCCTGCTATTGAAATACAAGTTATTGTGAGATATCATATATCACTTGACTAGGTCAGATGAGGCTTGATCTAAGCTGGCGTATGAAATCTATGAGGTCAATGGCACTACTCTCAATCCTAGTCAAGGATCATTTCTTGTTGATGATGCTTGAGCGATGAAATGAGTCTCCATCTAACTCTCATATAGAGTAACTAACTCTCGGCTTTGATATCGGCCTGCATGTCATTTGACGATGTTATTACAGACACGAGGTATTTGAAGTTTTCCACGCGTTGCACTTCATGGTCGCCAGTATCCAGATTTCCGGGAGGTATGTTTCTAGATGTTGTTAAAACATTAATTTGTCGGTGTTGATGCATAAACCAAGTCGTTTAGCATTTCTTTCAAGCTGAGAAAGACTATCCTTAATATCGCTTGTTCTACGTTCGAGAAGCACAATATCATCTGCGTAGCCAAGAACTTGACTAGATTTGTTATATATGCAGTTTTGTGTCTCAATTCGGCTTTTTCTTATCGCGATAAGGTGTCCAACCCACCTTTTCACTTTACTTAACCAGTATACTCTACGTATCCAGTGTACGTTAATAATTATTGTATTCAATTTCTCATTTCACAATTTAAATATCGTCATTAAAAAATTAATTAATAACCAAATTCTATAAAACTATTTTCTCATGAAGTGAAATAAGAACGCAAGTTCTTATTTTTCATTTTGTATATTGTTTCACAAAAATGCAAAACGGGCATTTTTGTCACGTACGCCATAGTTGTTGAGGTTCGGTTGAAACCAAACAAGAATCAGTTGTTGTGTAGTAATTGTAGTGAGCATAGCTCCTAATTTTAAACGGTAGTGAATTTAATTAGAAGTTCAAGTTTTCTAATAATCAATGTGATTAACTTAACCAATTAGAATTTCAACTTTTCTAATATTCAATGTGATTAACTTAACTAATTAGAATTTCACTTTTCTAATAATCAACGTGAATATATATAACGCACGAATTTACAGTGGTTATAATAATTAAATAAAATGTTAAATTCAATTTCAATTTTTGCACCCGAAATTAACTGGGTTGTAGTTAAATAAATAATAGAATTCAATGTTATAATAATAAATGTGAATATATATACTTAAATGATATGTATGAGTTGTGTTTGATTTTGGCAAGAATACTACAAACAAGCATCCTATAAATAGCTGAGGATTTGGAAGATACAAGAAATAAAGGTAACAGTTATTTTTACCAATTGGCCACTTGCTAAAGTGTCTGGGCACAACATAATTGGCGACCTTGCCAGGAGGTAACACTCTATTTCCAAAACATTGCGCAGTTCGCGGAAACGCAAGGATTTTGCATTCTGGTAGTAAACAAGAAGGACGTCACGAACATACTGTCATTAGACATAGCGGAGTTTAAGGGTATAATTGCTCACACTTTTAATAATTTAAATAAGGGAATAGTATTGGTAGATTGGGTTGAGAATATTACTAATCCTATAGAAAGAGACAAAATTCTGGTAGATTATCATAATTCTCCAATAGGTGGTCACGTAGGTGTCAAAAAAATGTACAAAAAGATTAAGCTGAGGTACAACTGGGATAACCTTCGTGAGGATATAAGTAATTTCATAAAGAAATGCGACAAATGTCAATATAACAAAAGTTCTAAACATACCCGTTGTCCAATGAAAATCACCACAACCTCTAAACAGGCTTGGGAGATGGTTGCGTTGAATATAGTAGGTCCTTTGATAGCATCAGAGACAGGAAACAAATTTATTCTCACTTGTCAGGACGATTTGACCAAATTTGTAATAGCAGTTCCAATTCCGAATCACGAAGCGACAACTACAGCCAAAGCTTGGGTAGAGAATATAATACTGGTACACGGCATCCCATTATAATTAAAAACGGATCAAAGAACGGAGTTCCTAAGTAACTTATTTAAATAGGTGTGTTAATTGTTAGGTACAAAGAAAATAATATGTTCTGCTTACCATCCACAATCTAACGGTGGTCTGGAAAGAAGCCATAGAGTGATGATAGAATATTTAAGAAAGTACGTCGAGCGTCACAAGGAGGACTGGGATACGTGGCTTAAATACTATACTTTCAGTTATAATTCTACGCCGCATACGTCAACTAATTTTTCCCCATATTATCTCATGTATGGTAGGGAACCTGAACTACCATCGTCTTTAAATAGGCCTCCGGAACTAGTTTACAATTACGATAATTATGCCGTGGATATTAAAAACAAACTGCAGGAAGCTCAACAAGCTGCAAGGGATACACTGATTTCAAACAAAGTAATTTCTAAAAGTTATTTTGATCAATACATCAACCAAAAAACTTACTCCGTTGGAGACAAGGTACTTCTTTTGAAATCAGAAAAATCTAAATTAGATTCACTCTATTCTGGCCCTTTTGAAATTGTTGATGTTTCTACATATGAGAATTGCACTTTGTTAATTAATGGGAAAAGGAAAATAATCCACAATAATAGATTGAAACCGTTCTTCTCTTAACACAACCAAATGAATTGTTAGGTAGACCGTTAGTTGCTAGATTTTACAAACGCGTTCTACAAACGCATGCCTTAAAAAAATTTTTTTAACTCTTGGAATAATCATCCTTATATACATATAGGATTACTTATCGTGAAAAATTTAATTTTTGCCGTATATTAGGATTATAGCGTTGAAAATGATTATTTTTATTATTTGGAATTCAATCGCACTTACCTTACTTGCACCTTTTACTAACAACACACTTCTTGGGTTATGGGGTCTTGACAATTAGAAAACACATAACGCAGTTTAACAATAACCTTTTAATTTCTTTATCCCCGGAATAGGTGTAACAAATCTTGTAGTAAAAGCATTGTTGGATTGCTCTCCATTGAGAATGGGAAATCAAAGTACAAAGGATAAAACTGTAATAATCGCACTTCAAGCGGTACAGGGCACGCCGATACATTCTACTCCGACAAATGAAGGTATAATTGCATACACCCATATAGGAATATTCGTATGCTTAATTTTTCTCGGTTTACTTTATTTTGCCGTTAAATACTGGAAACAAAAATTCATTGGCGCATCAATTGCACAAATGAGAGCCCAGGGTGTAGTATAGGCTCAGTCAAGTTTAATGCCAATTTACCAATTATCCAAATTTATGAAATCAAATTTTTAATAATTTGAAAAATTGTATTAATGTATGGAAATTTATGGAATCAAATTTTTATAATTCAAAAACAATTTTAATAATGTTTGGAAATTTATGAAATCAAATTTTAATCATTTGAAAAATTGTAATAATGTATTTTAATTTATGAAACCAATTTTTAATAATTTGAAAAATTTCAATAATTTATGGAAATTTATGAAATCAATTTTTAATAAATTGAAAAATTTTATTAATATATGGAAATGTTGAATAGTGTTAATCGATAGATGTCAACGCTGCACTCATTCTTATTTTTTTGACAGTTGTTACTCATGTATTTTATATATAACTACTTCCGTTTTTAACTTGAAATAAAGTGGACATGAATTAAATACAATAAAGAAACATCTTTTATTATCTAAAATTGTGAATATAATCTATAAAAAATTCAATAGGTTATGGACCCAGCCCAGCCCAATAAATAAAAATAAAATAAGTGTTTTATATACGTGGAGAGATATAATAATGAATTCTCTTGGAATAACACGTTTGGAATTGTTATCTAAGGATAACTATGACACATGGGCTCTTCAGATGAAGGCAGTATTAATCAAAAATAGTTTATGGAAATATGTGGATGGTACGCACAAAAAACCAACCGCAGAGAAACCTGAAATATTAAGTACATGGGCGGATAATGATGAAAAAGCAAAAGCAGATTTAATTTTGTCAATTGCACCAACAGAATTAAAACAAATAAAAGGTTGTGAGACTGCACAAGATGTTTGGATAAAGTTAAAACAAATTTATCAATCACAGGGGCCGGTACGGAAGGCTACTTTAATGGAAATGTTAACGTCAAATAAATTAGATGAAAGTGAAGACGTTCATGAACATTTAAGAAAATTTTTTGATGTGGTTGATAAATTGGAGGACATGGACGTGAAAATTAATGAGGATCTGCTAACAATTATGTTACTAAATTCACTTCCAGCAAGTTATGAAAATTTTAAGTGTGCAATAAAAGCTCGTGATCAACTACCAACACCTAATATTTTGAGAATAAAACTTATTGAAGAAAGTTCATCACGTTCAAGTGCAACATCTCAAAAAGTACAGAATGCATTTGCCATGCAGCACAAGAAATCAAGTAACGTTAAATATTTTCATAATAAAAATAATTTCAACAATTTTAGTCGAAAAGTCAAGTGTTATCGATGTCAAAAAATTGGTCATATTGCTTCAGAATGTAGAGATAGAGGGCAAAAACAAATAAATTATTTAAAAAATGAAACTGATATTCCTGATAAAAATTATTCAATGTTCAGCTGCATTAATAATTCTCTTCAAATTGTGGATTTGAATATAAACAATAGTAATTGGTGTCTAGATAGCGGATGTACAACACATTTATGTCGAGATGAAGATAAATTTAAAAATATTTTTCAATCTAACCTCCAAAATTTAAAAATGGCGAATGGCGATTTAGTTGATGTTAATGGAAAGGGAGATGTGTCAATTCGAGTAAAAACAAATAACAACAATGTTAATTTAAATTTGAAAGAAGTTTTATTTGTTCCCAACTTGAAAACTAACCTCCTGTCAATTGCTAAAATTGCTGATCAGAATTTTCAAGTATTATTTAACAAAAACAACGCGTTAATTTTGGATGATAATGGAAATGTTATTTACAAAGCTGAAAGATTAGGTGATTTATATTTTGTAAAAGAAAATCAAGTTGAATCTAACAAAAATTTAATATGTAATAATATTACAAATATTGAAGAATTTAAGTTGAAAACATGGCATCAGAGACTTGGACACCTAAATATTCGAGATGTGTATAATTTATCCAATATGAGTAATGATATAAATCTAAATTCAAAGAAACCTTTGAAATTAGACTGTGAAATATGTCTTAAAGCTAAGATGACAGCATTGCCTTATCCAAAATATACAAATAGAAAAACCGATGTATTGGAAATAATACATTCAGATGTCTGTGGACCTATGCGGGTCGAGTCTCTTGGTAAGTCAAAATATTTTGTGACTTTTGTAGACGATTGCACTAAATGGTGTGAAGTATATTTTCTTAACAAGAAATCTGAAGTACTAAAAAAATTTAAAGAATACACTTCAATGATGGAAAATATAACCGGTCAGAAAATAAAATTTTATCAAAGTGATAATGGTACTGAATTTTTGAATGCAGATTTTAATGAGTTTTTGAAGCAGAAAGGTATTCAGAGAAGATTAAGTGCTCCTTATAGTCCTCAACAAAATGGGAGTGCAGAAAGAAAAAATAGAACCCTTATGGACATGGCAAGATGTTTATTAATTCAATCCAACTTGCCACCAACTTTTTGGGCTGAAGCTGTGTTGTCATCTAACTATATCAGAAATCGATGTCCATCAAGTAGTTTAAATGGTGATATACCATATAAACAACTTTTTAAAAAAATGCCTAGCTTATCACATATTCGTGAATTTGGTTGTGAAGCTTATTATTTAAAAAAGGGTCCTGGTTTGAACAAATTAGAGTCTCGCGCTGAAAAGTGCATTCTAGTTGGATTCTCGGAAGAAACAAAAGGTTATAGGGTGTATGTACCAGAGAAGAAAATTGTAAAAATCGTGAGAGATATAAGATTTTTAAAACTTCCAACTGAAAATGATAATTATAATGCAGAGCAAATTATGAATAGAGTTGATGATCCACTGATCGAACAAAATAGTAATCAGAATGAAAATTTAATTAAAGTAGAATTGGAAGATGATACAACAAGAGAAGAAATAAATCAAAATGAATTAAACCAAAATCAATGTGAAACCAAAGAAATAATATCTTCAAGCAGTGATGAATGGCTGTACGACTCTGATCATATTAGTGATGAAAATCAAAGTTTAATTAATAAAAATAATGAACAACCTAAGCAAAATCGTGCATGTGGAAGGCCAAAAAAGTTAATGACTGGGAAACCCGGTCGGCCAAGAAAAGTTTATCAAGAAATATCAAACGATAGTTGCAATTTAATAGAGCAGTGTCATAATATTGAAGTTCCCATTAATAATGCAATTGATGATCCTGAGTGGCATGATGCTATCGCAAATGAATTGTTATCAATAATTCAAAGAAAAACGTGGAAATTGGTAGATCGTTCAAAGAGTAATCATGTTATTGGAAGTCGTTTCGTTTTAACAAACAAATATGGCAGTGATGGTAACATTGAACGAAAGAAAGCACGGTTAGTGGCGAAAGGTTATGCTCAAAGGCCTGGTATAGATTTTAAAGAAACCTTCTCTCCAGTGGCCAGAATTAGTTCAATTCGGCTTGTTGTAGCGCTTGCAGCACAATTTAATTTCAAAATTAGACAACTTGACATTACAACAGCATTTTTAAATGGCGATATTGATGAAACAATTTACATTGAACCACCAGTTTTAATTATCAAAGGTTTAGAACACTTATTAATGAAAATCGATCAGAAAAATGAAATTCATAATGAAGTAAAGGAGATGTTAATTAGCCTTCAGAGTTCTGATAAAGTGTGTCAATTAAGTAAATCATTATATGGTTTACGTCAATCTGGCAGACAATGGTACAAAAAATTAGATGAATTGCTGCGAAACTTTGGTGCTTTGCCGTCAAATTGTGATAAATGCGTCTACTATATGAATGAAGGTGAGACAATTTTGATTATAATTGTATATGTTGATGATATCTTAGTCGCTGGAAAAGACGATTTGAAAATTGAAGAATTTGTTGCGTATATTAGCAAACATTTTGAAGTTCGTGATATTGGTCAGCTAAAATATTGTTTAGGGATCGAGTTTGAGTGGCGTGATGAATGTATTACGATCAATCAATCAAAGTATATTTCTGAGTTGCTCAAAAAGTTCAACATGGACGAGTCAAATCCAGCAAGTACGCCAATGGTGACTGGCTGTAAATTAGAAAGGGAACAAATATGCGATGAAAAACCGTATCAAGAACTTATTGGTTCCTTGCTGTATTTAAGCACATGTTCAAGACCTGATTTATCATACGCAGTAAATTATCTGTCCCAATTTAATAATTATCATGGAGAACAACATTGGTGTGCTGTAAAGAGAGTATTACGCTATCTAAGAGGCTCAATGGATTATTCCTTAATTTTTGGAAAAAGTAAAGAAAAATTAGTTTCTTATGTGGATGCTGATTGGGGTAACTGTGTAATAGATAGAAAATCGTATACTGGGATAGTCATTACCATAGGTGGCACGGCAATCGAGTGGGAATCACATAAACAAAGTGTAGTCGCATTATCTTCAACTGAAGCTGAATACATTGGCCTCACAGAAGCAGCAAAACATATGAAGTATTTTAAAAGATTTTTAGATGAGTTTGGTTTATCAGAACTAACTGAGGGTACAATCTATAACGATAATCGTAGCGCTCATAAGCTTGCCGCTAACAATGTATTTCATGCCAGAACGAAACATATTGATGTTCGATTCCATTACATTCGTAATGCGATCAATGATGGTTTAGTTCACATTGAATATTTATCTACAGATAATATGCCTGCAGATATGTTCACTAAACCTTTATCAAATGAGAAATATAAACATTATTGCAGCAAAATTGGATTACAAGAAATAAGTGCATCGAGGGGAGATGTTGAATAGTGTTAATCGATAGATGTCAACGCTGCACTCATTCTTATTTTTTTGACAGTTGTTACTCATGTATTTTATATATAACTACTTCCGTTTTTAACTTGAAATAAAGTGGACATGAATTAAATACAATAAAGAAACATCTTTTATTATCTAAAATTGTGAATATAATCTATAAAAAATTCAATAGGAAATTTATGGAATCAAATTTTAATAATTCAAAACCAATTTTAATAATGTTTGGAAATTTATGGAATCAAATTTTAATAATTTGGAAACAATTTTAATAATGTTTGGAAATTTATGAAATCAAATTTTAATAATTTGAAAACAATTTTAATAATGTATGGAATTTTATGAAATTAATTTTTTAATAAATTGAAAAATTTTAATAATGTATAAAAAAATTTATGAAATCAAATTTTAATAATTTGAAAACAATTTTAATATTGTATGGAATTTTATGAATTCAAATTTTAATAATTTGAAAACAATTTTAATAATGTATGGAATTTTATGAAATTAAATTTTAATAATTTGGAAGCAATTTTATAAGTATGGAAATATTTTTTATTAAGCCTTGATAAACATAATGTTATTATAATTACTATAATGTAAACATGCCACAACTGATCGCACGATAGTTACCACAATGATTTTTTTTTGATTTTAAATAAAAGAGATATTTCCTAGCAAGTATGTAAGAAATATCTTTCACCAGCGGGGCGGTATGTGGTATCCAACCCACCTTTTCACTTTACTTAACCAGCATACTTTACGTATCCAGTGTACGTTAATAATTATTGTATTCAATTTCTCATTTCACAATTTAAATATCGTCGTTAAAAAATTAATTAATAAACAAATTCTATAAAATTATTTTCTCATGAAATAAAATAAGAACGCAAGTTCTTATTTTGCATTTTGTATGTTTCACAAAAATGCAAAACGGGCATTTTTGTCACGTACGCCATAGTTGTTGAGGTTCGGTTGAAACCAAACAAGAATCAGTTGTTGTGTGGTAATTGTAGTGAGCATAGCTCCTAATTTTAAACGGTAGTGAATTTAATTAGAAGTTCAAGTTTTCTAATAATCAATGTGATTAACTTAACCAATTAGAATTTCAACTTTTCTAATATTCAATGTGATTAACTTAACTAATTAGAATTTCACTTTTCTAATAATCAACGTGAATATATATAACGCACGAATTTACAGTGGTTATAATAATTAAATAAAATGTTAAATTCAATTTCAATTTTTGCACCCGAAATTAACTGGGTTGTAGTTAAATAAATAATAGAATTCAATGTTATAATAATAAATGTGAATATATATACTTAAATGATATGTATGAGTTGTGTTTGATTTTGGCAAGAAGACTACAAACAAGCACCCTATAAATAGCTGTGGATTTGGAAGATACAAGAAATAAAGGTAACAGTTATTTTTACCAATTGGCCACTTGCTGAAGTGTCTGGGCACAACAGCGAACTCAAGCACCAAATTAAATAGTACGGGCGCGAGTGCATCACCTTGTCGAACACCTGATGTTATATCGAAAGGCTCAGAAACTGATCCTTCGATTACTATTCTACAATTTGATCCCGATGTTGTGAGTTTGAACAGAGAAACATGTTTTTCTGGGCTACCAAGGCATATAGTACGGACCAAAGGTTGTCGCGGTTGATGCTTTCATATGCTTGCTTAAAATCAAAGTAGAGGTGGTGAATGCTGATGTTGGCCTGTTCTGTTTGGTGAGCCCTGTCCTGATGGTGACCTTTAATTAGTCTTAACTCGTGAATCAAATAATCAAATTAAGTTAATTGTAATTGGTTATTGGTAAAACTTACTTTTAAAATCCATTTTTCAAGTAATCAGTTTCAATGTCAAGGAAAAAATATCTTTTTAGGTTATGTTTTTATGTTTTAAAGATGTTTTTTCTGTCTTTCAGTCAAAAATATTTTCGTAAAATTTAAAAATTGTTACCGTCCCTCAACCAATTAGATGCGAAATGTTTATGTCTGAAAGACATTTCTTTTATATGTATCATTGCCCTAAAAATATAATCGTGAAAAGAAAAAAACGAAATTAGTACTTTTTCGTCATATATGTTTCTGCGAGTTGCGAAAACTTACAAGTTTTATTCAAAATATCATCAGAAACATACGTTTTGTAGCAAATTAAATTATCTACAAAAATATTTCTACGATTTTTTCCATTAAATATGCATATTTCATGAAATATTTAAAGAAATGTACTATTTTATCAAAAAATGAACTTCCATGATTTTGTGGCATGTGTTCTTTTTATTTAAAAAAAAACTACCCTAAAGTTTTTTCACCCAACAGAACTTTTTCACGGGGTGTTTGAGAAAAATTAATTTTTACCTACTAATCTAATGTACATAAGTATAAATGGAAATTGCATATTTTTTTTTTTAAATAAAAAGTGTTGTGTTATATTGTTTAGAATATGTGTCATAACAGCACACAAATACCTTTTAAGGCCTAGGTTCAGATCTAGTTCTCAAAACAACCTGCGTTCCAAGGTATTGATGAAAGCTTTTTTTAAACCTCTGCGAATTGAACCCACCTGAGACATTGGATTCCGGCAAACTATTCCATTTGTATGCAGTTCGTACAAAAAAGTCTTTCTGCGATCTGCCATTATGACAGCGTGGGACATATAAACGCTTTCCAAATTTCGAACTATATGATGATGGTTACAACACAGTAGTATTAAAGGTTTGTATATCTGAAATTTCTTTTTTCATAATAGCTTTATACCGATCCGCAAATAAACATAATCCCAATTTTTAAATTGATCCTGACTAATGATGTTGACGAAATTAAAACAAAGTTTCAAAAAAGTGAGGTTATCGTTACCGTGACTTCAAGGTCAACAAATCCCAACAGGTTCCAATTATCTAAGATGACCGAAGACGACACAAATGGAAGGCAGGCAGAAATATTTGCTGCATCACACGACTTGGCGAAAATTGTGAACAGTCTAACTTTCGCTCCTCGTAATGGCGGTAATAAAAGTTTTCTCCTAGATTTTTATCTCACATCTATGCCAGATATTATGAGTGTCGATGTCGATACAGGTAGCATTGGAAATTATGACCATTATCTAATCACATTAGTTATCAAAACTGATTTACTAAAAATTGGAGTTCACAAACCCCGTAAACTATTTTGCTTCTAAAAAATGGACAACAATAGTTTTTCAATGTTTTCCTTTTTATTGTCATTGTTTTTATACTGAAGATGTTAATGCTTCTGCACAAAACTTTACTGAAACAATTCAATTCGGCATTAATAAATTCGTGCCGTTCTCAACAATGAAACCGCAACAAAATATTTGTTTTTTAAGGCGATTAAATTGGCGCTTAGAAACAAGCGTAGATTATTTAATATTTGGATTCGTAACAAAAATCCTGTTAATCGACCCCAATATCTAAAAACCAACAGAATATCAAAACAGATAATTGAAAACGGGAGCAGAAAAAAAATTCGACCATGTCAATTTCTGACAAAAGTTTTTACAATGCCATTAATTTTTTAAATTCTGATAAAAAATCTAGTATATTTCCCCTATCATTGATGGTGACTTAATCGTTACTAACCCTACAACAAAGCTACAATATTCGCGGAACACTTTAACTCAAATTCAACCGTTTTGGAAACTCTTAAAAGCATACCCCAAATCCAGTCTTCAGGAGTTAATATAAAAGAACTTCATTTCAAACCCGAAATTGTTTCAAAACTTTTAAGGGGATTAAACCATTTTTAGAAGACAATCATTTCATATCTGACAGCCAATTCGGCTCTAGATACAAAAAATCAACAACCGATCTATTTAACTACATAGCACATCTTTGAAACAGCATACTTGATAAATGTGGTGAATCGTGCGTTAGACATCTCAAGAGCATTTGATCGAATCTGACATGCAGACTTGCACGTTGCGTACGGTTTTCATCCCGCAGTCATGAAGTTGATTCAAAATTTTATGTCTAACCGATACATTTCGGTAACCATTCGACGGCTTTTCTTCTGTGTTTAAATTAATTAACGCTGGTCTAACGCAAGGTGAAGTTTTATCTCCCACTATATTTTTAATTTATATCAACGAACTGTTTTGTAGACGATGAACAGTACACTGCACAAGTAATTCGTAATCATATATTCAATAGGCGCCCGTAGAGACGCTACCATAAATGTAAAAAAGGACCTAGCAAAAGTTGCCGATTGGGATACCAAAAAATTTGGTCAGTTTTAATTCCACCAAAATCTAGCTATTGATTATTTTCAGATCAAAAACCGAGTTCTCAACGATATTGCTATTAGCATGTGTGACGAACTAATAAATGAAAGTGAAACCATTCGTTTTCATTTATTGGGAGTCACATTTTTCAACGACTTAATCTGAAACGATCACATAATGGCGATGGCAAAGAGCGCGTCAAAAAACTCTGCCTCTTCAATAGATGTAAAAAAATGTTCACTTCGTAACAATTACTACACATTTATAAGACCTACATTCGTCCCTGTATGAAGTATTGTTTTAAAGCTTGGAGCGCCGCATCTGTTTCCATTCTAGAACTTTTGAGCTCTGTTCAAAAGCGTTCAAAATTGTGGGTGTATCAACATTCTCGAGTATCTTCAATTCACAAACATTTAAAAAAAAAGCGTCCACCAACACCTCAGAACGCATGTTGTTGCGGGACCTAGGTTTTAAAAAGTATATATGTATTGTAGTGACAAATATTGTAATTCCTATTACACAACACTTTTTATTAAACGGAACATTATATGCGATATAGTATAAATTTTTTGCAAAGGAGCACATTCGATTTATTTAACTTAAGTGCATAGAAAATGGGAATTGTAGATTGAATAACAAGAACAAATTTGACTTATATAATATATACTCATCTTCTGCATGAACATTTGTAAACATATTATATGGGTCATACTACATTAACTGAATTTAAACTAAACACATACCTTTTGAATAAAAATATTAAGTTATAAACGTTTTAGACACATACATATCTGGTTTAAAAAAAATTGTTCAATTAAATAATAAAATTTGTCAAATTACTAAAAAGCCTTTAAAAGTTTAAGGGTGTATATAACATTTATGAAATCAAAGATTTACGTCGGATTTTAATAGTACATTGTATATTAGGAGCAGAAAGTACGACATTGCTGCTCGTGCATGAAAGTTGCTGGTTGAGGCGTAGCCGAAACCAGCAATCATGTCAGAGCAGCAATGTTACTTTCTGCTCAAAGTATACATACTATTTTTTTAACGACTGCCGACATATTTGTTTATTATTAAAAAAGATTAAATCATAATTTTAATTTTTAAAAAACAATATTTTTTTAAGTAAGATATGCGTTGCTAAGGAGGCATTTATATTATTTAGTTTTTGTTTAAAAAACATATCGAACGAACGTCAAGCTAAAAATTTAAATTAATAAATTATCTATTTTTAAATAAAAAATAATTCATAATATGTTATAAATTATTTAATATTATGTCTTTGTCTATTATGTCTTTTGTTTTACTTTCTGCATTAGAGCAGAAAAAATTAAAAAATGCACGCTAAACAGCAAAAGCCAACTTTCTGTTTTAAAATGATAGATAGAAAACATTATTTTCTATGACAGTCGTTAAAAAAATATATTACAGAATAAACGTTCCTGCATCGATTGGAATCAAAAAATTTAGATCTCACCGACCATTTTCGCGAAATAATCAATTTCAAAGTTATCATTCACTTTATGTTATATTCGGCGGAAGTATCAAAATTTGATAGAAAAATTAAAAATTCAGAATGTTCTTGCAAAGACATCCGAAAAAAAAACTTACGTTCAGTTTCTCTGTGCGATTTATGATTTTTTGAGCCCAAAAAATAGCGGTGTCACCGGCAATCAGACGTAAATATTCAATTTAAAAATTTATAAAATCTGCTGCGTACAAAGGAAAGCTAACCGCCATTTGCAGTAAGAAAATCTGGCAACGTTGTGTGTGTCCATCAAAGAGAAGTCTTTTTTCATCGTTCTTGTTCATAATAAGATATCGTGACAATCAGATTTTAAAATAAAATAATAAATATATTTATTTATTCCTACAGGACACGCAACAATAAAACAAAATAATTTTAAATTAAAATAATAAATATATTTGACTGACTGCGACGTTGCCAGATTTACTTTTCCATATAGTAACGGTAGTCAGATTAGAGACACATATTTTTTAGTACTATGAAATTATATAATATTTTGGAAATATTCTATCATAGAAAATTGTTGTAATTGATAAAAAGCATTCCTGTATTGAAATTTTTATATAATAATTTGTTTGAAATTTTATTAGATGTACTACTGGCTATCTATACATCCTTAAAACATTTTTAGTACAAAACAAATTTTGGAATGTCTTGATTGTAAGAAAAATTTGTTTGTATTTTCATAATTTAGCACTTTAAATTTATGATGGAAGGAAATGTCAAATAATTTTGTTGAACCACCATTGCTGTACATAACAAAAACAAATAGATTTTATTATAAAATTCGAATTAAATATAAATGAAGTTATTTTGAATTCTAAATAAATGAAGTTATAAATGAAGTTATTTTGAATTCTTCTTAAAAATATAATTTCCAAATTTTATAGTAATATATATTTATGTAAATGATATCAACTTATAGATATTTTCAAGAATTAAATTCGTCACTAATAACAGCTTGTCAAAAATTTGTAGTTTTGTATGGATGTTTATTTTTTCAAAGGGCAGTGTGTAGTTGATTTTGTATCGAATAATAACAAAAAATCTTGGCGCTAGGGTAAAATTAATATCCCCTTTAAATAAAATACATATAAAAACATATTCACAAATCAATAAAAAAATTCAAAGAATTGTCAAATACTCAAATGTATAAAACTTCAAACATTTAATATAAATTAAATGAATTGTTAAATAAGGTTAAATGACTAAAATTTATTTAGTTTCTTTATTTGATATCATTGAATGTTTAGATGTATATGGAAATATTTTTTTTCTGTATAGACAAAAAACATTTCAATTTAATAAAAAAACATACCACTAAAAATTGGAATTAGTTTATTCAGGCCCCATTGGGTTAATAATGCCTCTACAGTTCCACTGTTGTCAATGTACTCCATCATAGAATATTCCTCCATTTTTATATCATCCATTTTTATATAAGACCACAAAGAAAGTTAATTTTAATTAATAAATCACTAGAAATCAACAAAATTTATATATATATAAATAAATTTGTTTTAAATTTTTAGTATACACTTTTAACTTAGAACTAGCAACGCGCATTTGTTCTTAAGGAATGATTTCGAATTATGATATAACAAAACAACTATAATATTAACGTTTTTTCATATCATCGTCTTCTCGTCGTAAGAAAACATTTAATAATACGATGATTTTGATAATTTGAATCATATAATATTAATTCAATGAAATATACAAGAATGGATCGATGACTCAATGATAAAATTTAGAAAAATCGTTGAGTTTATTTTGGAAGTATGTATTTGAGAACAAAAAATAGCAAGAACATGTCATATTTTATATGTATTATTTAAAGAAATAGATGCTTGTAATATCTACAACTATAATAATACATATAAAGCAGGCTACAGACCTTCAATCAATTTGTGAATCAATTGAAAACGAAAATAAACGAAATAAAATTTAAGGGATTTTTACACTAAATTTTATTTCGTTTATTTTCGTTTTCGAATTGATTGAAGGTCTGTAGCCTGCTTAATATATATTATTGATTTTAGAAGTCGTATTATCATAAAATTGTATTGAATGAATTAAAGAATATAACTTTATAATGGATCCAGGGGATTTTTACTACTGGTGCGTTCGATTTGACTGAAACAACTGAAAAACAACAACAGTTGCATACAATTTTTCAGTTGTTTCATTGCAAATCGAACGCCACGGCTTAAGCAGGTTACAGATCTTCAATCAATTTGTCAATCAATTCGAAAACGAAAATAAACGAAATAAAATTTAGTGTAAAAATCCCCTAAATTTTATTTCGTTTATTTTCGTTTTCAATTGATTGAAGGTCTGTAGCCTGCTTAAGGTTAGAAATGTTTCGTGGTCAGTTTTCAGATAATTTTTGTTGTGTTTTTCTTCTTTTTATATATCTGTTGGTGATTGTTTTTTTTAAGATGGAATGAATACCTTTTTCTCAATATATTTTTTTTGAATGAATATAGTTTTTTTTTTCAATAAAAAATAGAATGGCAATTTTTGTTTTAAATTGTTCTGATTTTCCGGGTTCGGGTCCGGACGCCCCCCCCCCCCCTAACCGATTATTTTTCAGCATTTTTTTATTTAAAGTTTGAAATTGTTTAGTGTGGCCATAATAAATTAAAGATTAACGTCTCTGAATGTCAGAAGATACTATGCTAAGGACGGGACTAAGGTTTGTTAGAATTGATAAATTTTTTGGAGGATGTTTAACGCTAATTTTAAAGTTTCGAGAATAAAAAGTATCATGGAAGACCGACGCCGGTAAGGCCTTTCAGAGATGCCAGACGCAAAAAATCACTTTGAAAAGCGACAGTTCTACATTTCGTCACTCGAACAGTAAAAAGATGGTCTGCTATTGATGCTCTGGTGAAACGTGTAAACTTTGCAGGCTCAGGCAAAATCGATTTGATTCAGACAGACGCTCATTCATCTATAATGGTTTTATAAAATGCCGCCAAATCAGCGACATATAAGCAATTCAGCAAATAAGTTTTGAATTACCAATCAATTTAACAGCTCTCTGCTGTGTAAAATCAAGACACTTCAAACTAATTATGTATGCTGCATTCCCTATTTAAGAACAATATTCCATGCAGAGACGATTAAATAACTTATATATATTAAAAGAAGCTATTTGCTATTAAAATCCTTACGATAATGACGCAAAAATATTAAATAGAACAACGTTCTTATCCACTAGCCCTAGAATTCCCTTAGAATTTAACTTCATATTATTTTCAACCTATAGTTGAGGTTAGAAGTTTAACAGATTCATTCTCTTCAAGATAGTTTTTCTTCACGAATCAAACTTTAATGAAAACGGATTAGGCGTTAATAACCTAGAAAAACAGCAATGTTTTGCTCCTGCTGAATTCAACATTGTTAGCAATACCCGAATCGATAACTGTTTTTAAATCAATGTTTAATGATCCTATGAAATTTGACCCAGTGTCATTAAGCCCTACCGTTGAGTATATATTAGGTGTTTCATGAGGAGCATGAGGTGTGCTTTCATAAGCAAAACTATCTTTCATTGTCTTTCTTTAATTATTTTTGACGGCTTAAGAAGCTCATAATATTAAAATTAGTGTTCTTCTCAAATACTATAGCAACAACCGACAAGATTGATATGGGTTTGTAGTTAATTTTTTATTTGTTTAGAGCATTAGATATCATTAATATATTATAATTGTTATTGTTTAGTTAAAACACAATTTTTTGATATCTATATGTTTATTACAACCGATCGATTTCGAAAGCTAAGCTTTCATTTTCAAGGATCGTTCTAAACTGTTAAGAACGATCCTTGAAAATGAAAGCTTAGCTTTCGAAATCGATCGGTTGTAATAAACATATAGATATCAAAAAAGTGTGTTTTAACTAAACAATAACAATTATAATAATGGGTTTGTAATTTGTTGGATCCATTTTAGGCACCTTTTTGAAACTGGCTGTAGTGTCTGAAGAATAGCGCAATTTTTTCGAAAAATCCCCTTCTTGTATGACAAATAGTCCATTTTAGTAAGGATTGATGCTAACTCCTTAGCAAATGTTTTAAGAATAATTGGAGGAATATTATCTGGCCAAGATGCCTTATTAGTATTAATTTGTAAATCATTTTCCAAATTATATTTTTACGAAAAATTATCTGCTTTATTTCGATAGAAACTAAAGGAACTTCAGGATTAGGTTGCAAATTAGGTTCCACTAATTGCGTTGGGTGCTCAGCAAAATTAGTAGCTTTTCCCGTAATAAAAAGATGTTTAGCTACATCTATTAGTTTTCTACATAATATATTTGTTCTATTCGATTTTCATCAGTTTTATTTTGGTTATACTTTCGAAAAGCATTTTTTAAATTTTATTGCTTCTTTATATATACTCGAAACCCATAGGTCAGCCTTCGGAACGATCAAATGGAATAAACTTGCGCATACCGAGGTGTATTGTTTCTGAACAATTAGAAGAAAATTGTGTGCATTAAAGATATCTCTAAGTCCCTGCAAATTTGCAGCTTTATAATCCCAAACAAGACCAGACTAGTTTAAGAACTTGTAAATTTAAATGTGTGGAACTCAAATTATGATCTGACCCACATAAAGGTTCTGATACTTTTAGTTGTACCAATGATAGATCATTTGTCAAAATTCACTGCTTTGGCCAGGAATGTTTATTATTTATTTCACTCAGATAATATACCAACCTTCCAGAATTCCTGGGTAGGTTGGTATATTATCTTAGTGAAAATAATTTAAATTAATATAAAACAATATAATAATATAATAATAAAAATAAGTTCGTTTCACATGTTATGAAACCCCAACAAAAATATTTATTTTCCAAAGCAGCCAGATTGGTCCTTAGAAACAAAGATTTTACAGTGCCATTAATCCTTTAAAGTCTGGTTCCAAATCTTCTATTTCTCCTATTATTGACAATGGTTTAATCGTCACTGACACAGCAAAAAAAGCCACATTGCTCGCGGAGCGTTTTACTTTGAACTTGATCGTTTTGGAAACACTTAGTAAAATACGCCAAATCCAGTCGTCAGGAGTAAATATAAAAGATCTTGATTTCAAAATCAAAATTGTCAAAAAAATCTTAAGAGGGCTAATACCAACAAAGCCCCGGTCTGGACATCATTCCTCCTATTCTAAAAACATTTTCAAAAAAACTTGCACTTACTCTTACCAAAATTTTCTACAAATTCTATAAATCTGGTATTTTCCCTTCGTGCTTGTCAGCCAATGTCTAGCCCGTCGCCAAAAAAGGAACAAATTGAACTTTGTAGACAATCGTTGCAACAGCATACTTGATGAAGATGGTGAAACGTACGTTATCGCATTAGACAACTCAAAAGCATTTGATCGAATCAGGCATGCCAGCCTGATCAACAAGCTCGTTGAGTAATATTTCAGCCCACAGTCCTAAAGCTATTTTAAAATGATATTTCAATTAGTATGTGTGACGATCAAATAGACGAATGTGAAAGCGTTCGTTTATTGAGAGTCACAATTTCCAACGACCTACTCTGGACCGATCATATAATGGCATTGCAAACAGCGCGTCAAAAAAACTCGGCCTCCTCAATAGATGGAAAAATTATTTCACTCTGTATCAATTACTCCTTTACTCCATAAGTCCAATATTCGTCCTTGTATGAAGTATTGATGTCAAGGTTGGGAAATTTAACATCAAATCTTGATTCCCTACAACACCGTCGTACTGTTGCTGATCTCGTTGTTTTTTTATCCATTATGCCTTAAACATATTCTTTTAACCGTTTTACTCGTCAATTGGTTAGTGCAAACAGGCAAACTGTTGCGATTACTCACTATTATAGTCACAGAATGCAAAGGGATTTCTTTGTTTGTAAATAAATAAAATAAATGGAATGCTTTGCACGAATCAATAGTCTCGGGGACCTTCAATCCACGAAAGTTTAAAAAAAGCGTGCGTCAACACTCAAAATGCATGTTCATGTGGAACCTAGGTCTTAAAAGGTGTCTATGTGTTGTTATGACACATTTTGTAATTCCTATAACACAACACTTTTTAGTAAAAAAAATTCTTTGGACCCCCCCTAAATTTTTTTCTGTGTGCGCCCCTGACAAGAAAAAAACAATTATTTTGAGTTTTCGAAATACAAAATTACAAATTAGCTGATTTCTGCTGTCATAAATCAGGAAAAAGTTCTATAATGAAGTTGGTAAAAGTAAATTGTTAAATTAAAATGTCACTAGACCGTGCTTAAATTGAAAGAAATCATAATTAAATAAATCAATTTAAGTTATTAAATATAAAATAAATAAAGTTTTAATTATCAGATACATATATTGTATATATATCCTACTTCTGTGTAATAAGTGAATCTGTGCAATAATCTGGGAATTCAAGTTTAGAAAATGTTATCGAAACTATAGTAAGTACTAATATTTTATCAACTCGCTCTAACAATAAAACGTATTGTGCGTTTTGACATTGAACCAATTTTTTTTCAACTGGGTGTCGATTCTGATCTTGTCAATTTTTTCTCAAAAGCAAAGCTAAAAGTTAATAATTTGAACAGTAAATACACATTTTTTATATACATATAATACATAACATTATATATAATGTATATATTTATATATGTACATTTTAAATATTGTAACGACTCTTCGTTGGTTCTTTTAGATTATTGAACAAACACGACAGTAAAAAGACAGATCTTTAGTTAACAGAATCTCAAACTTTATTTGTCACCAAATTACAGCAGCTTCCGTTTTTCCTTACAATAAATTCCAGGGTCTCCAATTTATGTACAATAAACTTCACCGCTTTTCCACAATTTGAATCAATAATATTCGGAATCGTAAAATCTGTATTTACTATTCCACTAAGTTCAGATTCTTTCACTATTAGTACCCAGGCTCAAGTACCACCGATTATTCCTTAAACTTGCGAATATTTATAAACTCTTTTAATTTCAAAAGTAAAACTCCTATCTCATATATTGTTCGCTTATTTATATTCAAAAACAAATAAGCAGAATATTCTGGTACTCACTGTAGTTGTTTCTAGAAAAAATAGGCCACTCCTCCTTTTAATTTCATTAATGTAAACAAATTTAATTTACATTAATTTATGCAACTTGTATTAGTTAAAGGGAGTTAACTTTTACTTCATCTTTGAATGTAGAAAACATTTAGGCGGAACGTATTGGTTATTTATGATTAAATTAAATTAACCCATTCTGGACGAAGTTTATTACACTGCCCTCCATTTAGTTTTGTTCGTCCCGAACAATATCAGCTATCGCATTGGTGCTGTTACCTTGGTACGGTGCCAACCTTTGCAGATGTATCACTTTCATCTTGGTACGGGGTCCCTTTTGGATGCGGTAGATAACATCATTAATTCGTTTGATTATTTTATATGGGCCTTCCCAATCTGGCTGCAGCTTGGGTGATCTTCCCTTAGTTCTCCTGGGGTTGTATAGCCATACCAATTCTCCTTCTTGAAAACCGCCACTATTTGCATTAATGTCGTACCTGGTTTTCATTTTGTCACTGGCAATCTTATTGTGGTCTCGAACCTGTTGATGGATTTTATTCATCTTCTCCCTTAGTTGTCCCACATAATCCCTTTTCGTGGATACCAGGCCTCCAGGGATGCCGAACTTAATGTCACTAGGAAGATGTAGTTCTCTCCCGAACATGATATTCGCTGGCGTTTCACTTGTCGTATCGTGCACTGCGCTACGATAGGCCATCAAGAATAACGGAAGATCCTTATCCCAACTTCTTTGGTTGGCTTCTACTACCTTTGACAGATGTTCTTCCATGGTTCGGTTGAATCGTTCTACCATGCCATCCGATTGTGGGTTCATAGGTGTAGTTCGTGTTTTTCTAATGCCGAGTGTTCTGCACAGCTCTTCCATCAGTTGAGATTCGAAATTCCTTCCTTGGTCGGTATGCAACTCGAGCGGTGTTCCATATCTGCAAATCCATTCATTGACTAATGTTTCAGCGACCGTAACTGCTTCCTGGTTTGGTATTGCATAAGCTTCCGGCCATTTTGTAAAGTAATCAATGACCACCATGATGTATTTGTTACCTTTTGTCGTTTCCGGAAATGGCCCCGCGATGTCTATCGCAATTCTCTCCATTGGGGCGCCCACATTGTACTGTTGCATCTCTCCTCAAGTTCTAGTTTTTGGTCCTTTGCTCGCCGCACAAGTATCACATCGCCGACACCATTGCTCTACGTCGGTTCGATACCTTACCCAATAAAACCTCTCCCTTACTTTGGCTAGGGTTTTATTGACTCCCAGGTGTCCTCCAGAAATACTTCCATGCAGCTTTCCCAGTACCTCTTCCACTCGACTTGATGGCAACACCAGTTGTTCTAACACTTTCTTTCCATCAGCGGACTCCCATTTTCTTTTAAGTATCCCGTTGTCCATAAATAGTGAGTCCCATTGCGCCCAGTAGCATTTCACCTCCGTACTTAAAGGTGCGACCTCTTTCCACTCCGGTCGCCTTCTTTCAGTTTTCCATTTCAATATTGGAGCCATAGCTGGATCTTCTAGCTGCTCTCTTTTGATTGCCTCGGTACACCAATCTTCAAGAGTTTGGAACTTGATTTGGTTCACTTTCATTGCCTCATTTCCCTCAGTTCTGCTACATGACTTGCACTCCTCTATACAGGGTCTTCTGGACAGAGCATCGGCGTTACCATGGATCCTCCCCTTGCGGTGTTCAACTTTGAAGTCGTAGTTCTGCAGGATCTCTATCCATCTTGCTGCTTGTCCTTCAGGAAATTTGAATTGTAATAACCATTTTAGAGCAGCATGGTCCGTGCGAATCAGGAATGGTTGTCCACACAAATACTTGTGGAAATGTTTCAGAGCCTTGATGATAGCTAGCAACTGCTTCCTCGTGACACAGTAATTCCGCTCCGGCTTTGACAGAACTTTACTGAAGTACGCCACCACTTTCTCATCGTCTCCAACTTTCTGTGACAAAACAGCTCCGGTTCCTACATTGCTTGCGTCTGTGTCCAGAATGAACATCTTTCCGGATTCTGGATAGGCTAGTATAGGGGTGTTGCATAGTTTCTCCTTTAAACGGCAGAATGCCTCATTACATTCGGTTGTCCACAGAAACTTGGTATTTGCCTCTGTCAATTTATGTAGACTCTTGGCCATATTTGCAAAATTCTCCACGAATCTTCGATAATAGGTGCATAAGCCAAGGAAACTGCGTAGCTCATGAACATTCTTCGGTACTGGCCAATTTTTCACAGCATCAATCTTCTCGGGATCGGTTCTGACTCCATGTTCTGTAATGATGTGTCCAAGGTACTTCACTTCTTTGTGGAAGAGATTGCACTTTACCGGATTCAACTTCATGTTGGCATTACTTATTCTTCTGAGTACTTCTTCGAGGTTCATTAGATGCTCTTCGAAGTTGCGACCCATTATAATGATGTCATCAAGATAAACTAAGCAAGCCTTCCAGGTTAAACCATGCAACACGCATTCCATTAGACGTTTCCATGCATTCCATTGCACTTCCTCGTGTTTAGCCAGTGGTAGTCTTCTAGGAGGCTGTCTGATAGGATGAGCGTTTCCAGTGTTGATCTCATGTCGCACGATGTTTGTTCTCCCAACATCTTCATCTCCAGTAGAGAAAACGCTGCTCATCTTCGTTAATACCCTCTTGATTTCTTTGAATTCGGCTGGATTCATTCTTTTACTAAGGTCTTGAAGTATTGCTACTAATGCGGGATTGTTTCTCTGCATGAAGACCTTTTGCCCTTCTTGACAGCTGATTATTTCTTTTATGGTGTTGCATTTGGCGATTTCTTCTCCATGATTGATGATCACTCGTTTATTTGAGAAGTTAATCAGTTGCACTGGAACTACCCCTTCTTTGGCTGCTACTAACGTTCAGCCAATCATAATGTTTCCCCCGAAGTCATTGTTAGCGGGCTCAATCATCACAGGTGAATTTTGGTTACTTTTATTTAGTAGCTTAGTCCATATGATCTTCTCAGATTTTGCCGGGATCTCAGTTGGTCCATCACTAATAACACGAACCTCAGCATTGTCGTTGGTGGCGTGTAGCACTATTTCTGTGTTTCCATATCTCAGTACGTGGCTACCCAGATCTAATATAAAATTGTATTCTTTCATGAAGTCAAGCCCAATTATGCACTCATCTTCTATATCTGCTACAATGAATCGGTGCCTAAATGAATTTCCTCCAAGGTAAACTTCTTGGTCGCTTTCTCCATGAACTAGAACTGTCTCACCCGTAGCTGTTTTTAGGGTGAATCGTCTTGCTGTATCGATCTGACTATCATGAACCACATCTGGACGCACTATCGATCTTGAAGCACCTGTGTCCAAAGTCAACATGCACGATTTGCTTCCAACGGTTGCCTCCAGGACTAGACTACTATTTTCTCTTTTTACTTGTGATACCACCAATGTAGGGCATTGTAATTGAGCCAGCTTTCGCCCTTCAAAACTGGCACGATCTAGTTTCCCGACTCCGGAACGCGGCATCTCTCTTCCGAATGCGGCTCCCATTTACATTCTCTTTGGATGTGCCCCAACTTTCCACAGTTCCAGCATCTTACTCTGCTAGATCTACTTCGTTGATTTCGTTCAGGTTTATCTTCCAAACTTTTGACACGCATGATCACTTCATCAAGCGCTGCTTTCAGTGGTTCCTCAGCAACTTCCATCTGACGTACTTTAGCTGAGCCATACGCTCTTTTTCCAGCTTCCATTTGAAGGGCTAATGCTAAGACTTCCGCAGGTAGTTTCTTCCCGCTTAGATAAAGCTGGTTTCTCATTTGCACATCTCGAAGAGCATTGATGAATGTATCAGCTGCCAGTTCGTCTCGGTGTTCCGCGTTATAGTTTGGATATGACAGATTTACCAGTCTCACAATGTCAGCCTCTAATTCTTGCAAAGTTTCGCTGACTCCTTGTTTTCGTGTTTTGAGCTGCATGCGATGGAGAGCTTGCATATGACGAAGTTTACGAAGTTTACGAAGTTTACGGACGAAGTTTATTACAATATGTTCAATTAATATGTATATTTATGTATAGGTTATGTTATGTCAAAAAATTTTTCAAAACTTCAATCGTTTTTTTTTAATTCAAAGATTTTTATGATATTATCTGAACAACAACTCCATGGACACTACCATCTAATCAAGCAATAGCATGTCTTAAATATTTACAATATTCAATAATTAAAAGGAAAGAATGTTAAAAAAATATGTATATTGTATTATGTCGCCACATAAGCACGAAGAAGAGTGTCTAGAGCTAGGATGCAAAGACCGTACAATGATCAAATTCTTATTCCACAAGACATGTTCAAATAGATGAAAAACGTGTTCTAGACAGAGTTGAGAAAACTTGACCATTTTTGATTTTCCTGGAACTTGGCATATAAGTAGTATGGACAAAATAAAAAATACAACTTATTTTAAATTTTTTTAAAGTGCTTAGTTTGAGCATAGGGGCACCCCAACATGCATGAAAACTGAAAATTCTGCCAATCCGATGTAACTTTGAAATTAAATTGCTCGCTTCGCTCGCATTTCAAAACGAGTTGCACACAACGTTTTCTGCACTTGAGTACCACAATAGACACATAATAAAAAAAATTACAAAAAATCACTACAAAAAAACTACGCGAAGTATTGATCGATCAACAATGCCTTGACAATATGCAAGTTGGATTATATGCAAGAAAAAAACGTCATTTGTTCTTGATTGTTCCCACACTACAAACGTGTTTTCATTTCGCGTGTATTTTATTGAGAAACTGCAAAAAAATGAGCTCAGGAGAGGATTCCGATTTGGAAGGAGCAGCAGAAAGAGCTTTGCAAGGTTTATTGCCGGTAATATCCAAAGAAAAATACGAAAAAACGTATCGAGCGTTCAAACAATGGTGCAGTGAAAAAAAAATTAAAGTGATTGACGAAAATAAGTTGCTTGCTTATTTCGATACTGAGATGAAACAATTCCAATCGTCAACTACATGGAGCATTTACTCAATGTTAAAATCCACGTTTGAATGTTTGAATCCACGTGAAGGACAACATCGTTATCTCAAAATTCAACAATTTGCGAGCTCTTTTGAAGCGTAAAAATGACAATTATTTTGCGAAGAAATCAAGAATCTTCACCATTGAAGAAATCTACAAATTCCTGCAGGACGCTCTCGACGATGTTTTTTTGGCTACGAAGGTAAAATTTGCTGATAATTTTTTGTTTCATTTTCCTAACCTCACAATTTTAAGGTGGCCCTTATTGTTGGTGTCTATGGTGCTTGTCGACGAAGCGAATTGTTGAATTTGAACGTAAAGGATGTCGAATACATGGACAATGGCGTTAAAATTACCGTACCGAAAACGAAAACCAAAATCATTCGACATTTTTTCATCAACGAAGGAAGTGATCGGGACGTAAATTTAGTTCACATTTTCAAGATGTATTCAGGACTACGTCCTCATGGCGTTATCACCGACATATTCTTTTTGGGTTTTTGTAAAGGCAAATGCATCAAACAGCCGATCGGCATTAACACGATTGGAGGCTATCCGAAAACAATTGCAATTTTCTTGAATCTTTCGTCACCGGGTGAGTACACTGGTCATTGCTTACGTCGATCGTCTGCATCCTTGTTGGCAGATTCGGGTGTGAATTTAACTACAATTAAGCAACATGGTGGTTGGGAGTCTGATAAGGTTACAGAAAATACGTTCAACATACGCTCAACAATAAACGTAAAATTGCTGACAGCATCATGGGTTCGAAAATTGTTAGAGCTGATGACCTTTCAACGACCTCATAAACCACTGCTCAATCCAGTGAATCAATCATTGAAAATGGCAATGTTTCTGCCGGTACAACTGTTACAATAATTTCGAGTCAAACAAGCCAAACAAACTTGAAAGTGGTTGGAGAGCCTTTGCCACAACCACCGATTTCTGGAGGATATTCATTCAATAACTTGCATAATTGCTAATTGTAAATAAAACTTCTTGTTGTAGTATTTCGCAATTGAGTTTTATTATTTATAAATTAACTAATCTTACTATATTTAATTTATGTGCTCGATCCGATTTCGATTATTTCATCATCCTCAGGAGCTTACAAAAAACGCATAATTGCTCTTTCTGTTCCGGATCAACGACGATTAATGATGCCTAAAAATACAAATACGATCAAAATAATAAAATTAATGGAAAACAAACAACACTTGTCTGATGTCTAATAATCCAGCGATTTACAGCCCAAATATATAGATGTCATCTCTAGCCAGCGGTTCAACCAGCTTTCCTAAAATATTAAAAATAGTTTTAGTTAGAATTAAGTAATTTATTTAATTTATGTTATATAATTTAAATTCATACTAAACTTATTATTGCTGACTGCTGTTTTGTGATGACAGTCTGAAGTTTATTATGGATCTGAACCTTTTAGTTAAAAGAATTATAGCAAGTTGACCTAAAATGTGTACGTGATAAAAATAATTAAGCGAGCCTATATGTAGATGTCTCTCATGTGATTGGACGAGACTTCGTCGAGTCTTAATAATTTACCGCGAAAATTTTATGCTGTCAGATTTGATTTTTTTCTATATCTCTTATCAACGCGATCTACATAGAGAGAAGACCTATTTTGGCGATTATCCAGTTAACAAAATTATTTACTTTTGCGAGCGATTTTATAAACAGAGGTTCAGGTGAATATCTAACATAATTTAAAGACATTTTATTTAATTTTTTTTAATTAAATATATTGTGTATATTTAATATAATTTAAAGACATTTTATTTAATTTTTTTTAATTAAATATATTGTGTACATTTAATATAATTTGAAGACATTTTATTTAATTTTTCTAAATTTGTTAATTAAATATATTGTGTTAATGAACTATTTTTAATAACCTTTAAATTTGTAAGATTTTCTTATTAAATATATTGCGCATGAACTATTAATGAGTGACTTGAAAAACATTTGAATTTGAATATTTTAAGGGATATTTTATTAGTGTAAATAAATAATTTAATTAACAGAATTTATTGTTTTTTTTCTTTTTTTTTTCAATTATTATATGTTTTAATGAATAGTATGGTTAAACTGAAAATTATTAAAAGTTAAAGTTAAACAAATTCAAGGTCCTTCGAGCCGGATATTTCTGTTTTTACAGCTAAAATTACTGCGAGCATTGTTTTTACAGAAATTAACGCGACAGCACAAGTTCATAATTACATTTTTTCTTTCCGAAACCCTAAGTGAAAATAAATTATATAAATAAAGTGAATTTCGAGTGTAAAATCTTGTACTGTACTTAAAAAAAAAAAAATAATTGTGTGTGTTTGTAAAATATTGAAATTTTCGAAAATTATATTTGCGCGTGTCGCTTTGATTTATTTGTTCGTTACATTATAAACTCTTACATAAATGTCTACTACAAGAGCACTAAAACGGATTCTGACTCGTTTCGAAGACATCAAAGGGATAGCGACGAAATTCGATGAAAACGTTGAGTTAGAAACGGTGGAAACCAATCTTCAGCTTCTTGAGGATGAATGGAGGGAGTATCGTGAAGTGGAGAAGGAGGTAATAGGTGAATCAGATAAATACGAGGCTCTCCAGCAATCATTAGAAGGCGCTTATTTCCAAATTAAAAGAATGCTGGTGCAAGCTAAAAAAGAACGCGAACTCAATGCTTCAAAAAATGTGCAAAATGCATCATTTATTGACTTAATGACGAATCAACAAGCATTTTTACAGGAAGTTTCAATGCTCAACCAAAGAGAAAGTGAAGTCAGGCTTCCGAGAATCAACATACCAAGCTTTTCTGGAAAATACTCGGAATTTCCATGTTTCAAAGATTTATTTGAAGCCTCCATAGATAGCAACCCTAAAATATCACGGGTGCATAAATTTCAATATCTGAAGGGACTTCTTAAAGATGAAGCGGCAGCACTAGTTCGACATATCGCGGTAACGGATGCAAACTACATCGAAGCATGGGAAAAAATAAAATCAAGGTACGACAAAAAAAAGCTGGTAATAAATTCCTTGATAAAACAATTTGTTGATCAGCCAGCAATTACAAAAATGTCAGCTAAAACCCTTCATCAAATGGTTGACACATCCGATGAGGTTCTCAGGGGGTTAAAGGTGCTGGGTGCAGAAGCAGAAAAAAGAGACCCGTGGTTGATTCACATTTTGCTAAGTAAACTGGATAGCACTACAAAGCAAGCATGGGCTAACGAAACGGCTGAGGAAAACTTTCCTTCTATGGAAAGGTTTTTTAAATTTTTAAACAGAAGAAGTGATTCCCTGGATGCAACGGCTGATACCAGAATACCAGCAACAATGAGCAATATGCGCGTTAAGGCTCTCCACACCACTTACACTGAAGTATCTTGTGTTAATTGTTTCAAAGATCATCCTCTCAGCAAATGCGAGCAATTTCTTACTTTAGATGTGCACAAGAGACGAGGATTGGCAGCAGAAAAGAAGCTCTGTTTTAATTGTTTATCACCTACTCACCAGGCAATAGCTTGCAGGTCTAGATACCGATGTAATAAATGCCACCGAAAACATCACTCATCTTTGCATTCTGAAGTCGTACCGAAAGTCGAAGAAACAAAACCAGCGAGCAGCAACACAGTGAATATTTCAGATGCTGGGTCAGAATGTATTCAAACTTGTCATGCATCAGCATCACGTTTCCAATCATTACTCCCAACAGCGATGGTTAAGGTTACTGATCAATTTGGAAACATGCAAAGATGTAGGGTTCTACTTGACTCAGGATCACAGGCCTCATTCATAACCGAAGCCTGTATGCAGCGCTTAAAACTTCCCAGAACCAAAGCAAACGTGACAGTTACTGGTTTAACGAACGGCAAGGTATGCTGCAGAGGAGCAGCGTGTGTTAATTTAAAATCTATTTACTCCTCAGATAATAACATTGAAATCGAAGTGCTCATAATTGGTCAACTTCCTACAAAAATACCGAGTTTTAGTTTTCAAACGTCAGATTCCAGCTTCTTAAATCAACTAAATCTTGCAGATCCGCAGTATAATCAAGTCGGGCCAATTGATATATTAATTGGAGCGGACCGATTTTTCCACGTGATAGCCGATGGACTAGTTACAAATCCTCATAATTCACTTGTGGCTCAACAAACCATATTTGGCTGGGTTGTATCGGGAGTTCCCTATGAAGAGAATTTGGAGATATATCAAGACGTTCAATCTAATCAATTCACTCTCAATCTGCATTTGGATATTGAGCTAGACCGAACGCTTAAAAGATTTTTTGAACAAGAGGAAATGCCTGTCACTCCTATGCCAAGTTCAGAGGAAATTGAATGTGAAAGTCACTATAAGTCCACACACCAACGTACTACAGATGGTCGTTATGTTGTTGAGATTCCATTTCGGAAGGATGCAAAAATGTTAGGAAATTCGATTAATGCAGCGAAAAGGAGATTCTTGGCATTAGAAAGAAAATTAGAAGCGAATCCCATGATCAAGGTAGAGTATTCGAAATCTATTAGAGAATACCTAAGCTTGGGTTATTTGAAACCCATTTGTGCGAAAGAGAAGCAGTTTGAAAACGTTGATTGTTTTTATTTACCTCATCACTGCGTGATAAAAGAATCGAGCGATACAACGAAGTTGAGAGTGGTGTTTGACGGCTCAGCGAAATCTTCTTCAGGCGTCTCTCTCAATGAAACCATGTTAGTGGGCCCGACCATTCAACCAACCTTGTGGTCGATATTAATGAGGTTCAGAAGTTATAAGGTAGCGTTAGTCGGAGATATAGAGAAAATGTACAGCCAAGTTTTAGTAACAGAGAAGGACACACATTTTCAGCGAATCTTATGGAGAGATGAAGAGTCTGATGAAATCGAACATTACAAGCTGAATAGGGTTACTTTCGGGCTAGCGAGTTCATCATTTTTGGCGATCAGAACCTTACAGCAGATAGGTTATGACAATGAACGAGAGTATCCTGATATTGTTTCGCACATTATTAGCGATTTTTACGTCGATGATTTCATCTCTGGTGCAGATACTGTTGAAGAAGCTCTAGAACTGAAAGAGAAAATATGCCACGTATTGCGATCCGGTGGTTTTAATTTAAGGAAATTTCAATCAAACAAAGCTGAAGTTATGGAGTGCGGTGACGCGAATAAGATTTCAACATTTCAGAACTCGGCAGAAACAACAATACTGGGTCTTCAATGGAATCCAATGAATGATGTCTTCTCTTTTAGACTTAGGTTAGACGATGATGCCCGGATAACTAAGAGAAGAATTATATCGGAATATTCGAGGGTTTTTGACCCACTAGGATGGCTATCTCCTTCAATAATATTGATGAAAATCATATTCCAAAACTTATGGTTAAAGAAGCTCGACTGGGATGATGAAGTACCGGCTGATATTTCAAGTATTTACAACACGATAAGGAGTGAGTTAAAACTACTTGAAAATATTCATATAAATAGATATATCGCACAAGCTGGCAAAATTGAATTGCACGGATTCTCGGATGCAAGTGAAAAGGCATATAGCGCGGTAGTGTACTGTAGAGCGGTTAATGAGAACGGTACTATTGAAGTAAACTTGATGGCCGCTAAAACCAAAGTGGCACCAATTAAGCAAGTTTCCCTTCCTAGACTCGAGCTGTGTGGAGCGCTCCTGCTTACGAAGCTTCTGGCAATGGTAAAAAAAACTATACAGCGTCCGATAGAGTGTCATGCGTGGACAGATTCTACCATTGTGTTAATGTGGTTATCCAATCACCCCCGAAAATGGAAAACGTATATAGCAAATCGTACCTCTGAGATTCTAAACGAACTACCTCGGAAATATTGGAATCACGTGCGGTCAGAAAACAACCCAGCAGATTCTGCAACAAGAGGAGTACTACCATCAAAGCTGATAAACCTTAAACAATGGTGGAATGGTCCAGAATGGTTGAAAGAACCTGAGGTTGTCATTACGCGGCAAGATGCAGAATGTGAAGCGATAGAACATCATGAAGAGGAACGAAAGGCAAATCAGCTTTTCGTAATGAACGTTATTTCTGAGGACACTGTAATCACCCAACTCCTGCAAAGATTTTCTTCGTATAGTAAGCTTATACGAATATTTGCCTACATTTTGAGATTCGTTCAAAACATGCGTAGATGTAAAGCAAGCAGATTATCAAGCTTCTTATCCGTAAAAGAACTTCAAACCGCCAAAAACATTATCATCAAATATGTACAACGAGAATCATTCTCAAGCGAAATAGCAAGTTTGCAGAATAACAGAGATATTAAAAAAGGCAGCGATGTTTTATCATTGGCACCATTTTTAGATGCAAACGGTATACTGAGAGTTGGAGGCAGACTAAGGCATTCAGATCAGCAATATGATTCGAAACATCCTGTGATTTTGCCAAAGGGTCATGCATTAAACAAGTGTATAATTTCATACACGCATCAGCAGAATTTACATTCCGGTCCAACGTTGACGTTTCATTTAATCCGGCAGCAATTCTGGATTGTGGGAGCGAGAAGTAGTGTTCGAAACATCATCGGCAAATGCATCATATATTTTAGGGCTAATGCTACGACATCGAAGCAGTTGATGGGAGATCTACCTGCATCAAGGTTGAAAGCATCAAGACCATTCACGAAGTGTGGTGTTGATTATGCTGGGCCAATACAGCTTGCTACTAAGAGAGGGAGAGGTGCCCGACATGTCAAGGGATATATCGCAATATTTGTCTGTATGGTGACCAAAGCAGTTCATCTAGAAACCGTAAGCGACCTATCAACTGATGCTTTTATTGCAGCATTGAGGAGGCTGGTATCACGAAGAGGGGCACCAGCTCATATCTACAGCGACAATGGCTCTAATTTTATTGGAGCAAAACGAGCTTTCAATGAGGTATACAAACTTATTTCTAGTAATAATCATAATTATATCGTTGCAGAGTATTTAGCGAAATCTCAGATAGAATGGCATTTCATTCCACCTAGTTCCCCTCATTTTGGTGGCCTTTGGGAAGCGGCCGTAAAGTCAGTGAAGAGTCATCTTAACAAATGTGCATCCAGTACTTATTTGACATATGAAGAGATGTCAACTATGTTAAGCCAAATCGAAGCAATTTTGAATTCCCGACCACTCTACGCAACTGCAGATGGTGAAACGGCAGAAGTTTTAACACCAGCGCACTTCTTAATTGGCTCTGCCAATTTTTACCTACCTGAAGCTGAGATAGACGATGATGTACCACCTGGAAGGCTTAATAGATGGCAACTAATACAACAACGCGTCCAGTCATTTTGGCGAAAATTTAATAACGAGTACATTCATAACCTACAGCAGCGTACCAAATGGAGCAGCCTAAATCAAAATCTAGAAATTGGGGATATAGTAATAATAAAAGAAAACAATTTGCCATCGTACAAATGGGCACTTGGCAGAATCATTGAGCTACATCCAGATGATCAAGGACTTGTGAGGGTTGTAACTCTGAAGACATCAACGTCAACTTATAAGCGACCAATAGTAAAACTGTGCAAACTTCATCTGGAAGATGGTAGTTAACAAAACTTTGTTAACGGGGTGGAGTATGTTCCGGATCAACGACGATTAATGATGCCTAAAAATACAAATACGATCAAAATAATAAAATTAATGCAAAACAAACAACACTTGTCTGATGTCTAATAATCCAACGATTTACAGCCCAAATATATAGATGTCATCTCTAGCCAGCGGTTCAACCAGCTTTCCTAAAATATTAAAAATAGTTTTAGTTAGAATTAAGTAATTTATTTAATTTATGTTATATAATTTAAATTCATACTAAACTTATTATTGCTGTTTTGTGATGACAGTCTGAAGTTTATTATGGATCTGAACCTTTTAGTTAAAAGAATTATAGCAAGTTGACCTAAAATGTGTACGTGATAAAAATAATTAAGCGAGCCTATATGTAGATGTCTCTCATGTGATTGGACGAGACTTCGTCGAGTCTTAATAATTTACCGCGAAAATTTTATGCTGTCAGATTTGATTTTTTTCTATATCTCTTATCAACGCGATCTACATAGAGAGAAGACCTATTTTGGCGATTATCCAGTTAACAAAATTATTTACTTTTGCGAGCGATTTTATAAACAGAGGTTCAGGTGAATATCTAACATAATTTAAAGACATTTTTTTTAATTAAATATATTGTGTATATTTAATATAATTTAAAGACATTTTATTTAATTTTTTTTAATTAAATATATTGTGTACATTTAAAATAATTTGAAGACATTTTATTTAATTTTTGTAAATTTGTTAATTAAATATATTGTGTTAATGAACTATTTTTAAGAACCTTTAAATTTGTAAGATTTTCTTATTAAATATATTGCGCATGAACTATTAATGAGTGACTTGAAAAACATTTGAATTTGAATATTTTAAGGGATATTTTATTAGTGTAAATAAATAATTTAATTAACAGAATTTATTGTTTTTTTTCTTTTTTTTTTCAATTATTATATGTTTTAATGAATAGTATGGTTAAACTGAAAATTATTAAAAGTTAAAGTTAAACAAATTCACTTTCTACTTTGGTCAAAAGTAATGTTTTCATTCATTTCTACTTTATTAATAAAAATGTTTACCAACACAAACGCACCTTTTCGTCTTTTAAATTGGCAGCAGTGCGGAAATGAAAAAGCAGGAAATGCAAAAGCAGTGCTGAAATGAAAAATCAGTGCGGAAATAACTCACTTTCCGCACTCAAACGAGTTTCGATATATGTCGTATTGTGGTACTCGAGCGCAGAAAATATATTTTAGTCTCTGCTGAAGAAATCAAACAAACTGAAGCTAGACTAATAAAAAGATTTGAACTTTGCTTGCCTGTGACAGGAACAAGAGGATATCATCGATTCGTACCTACAAGTGACTATCAAATCAGATGTTACACCACATCAACATGTAAAGAATTTGAAGAGCACAAAACTTCAATTGTGTTTACTAACACATATTCACTTAAAAACATGGACTATGTCGCATGCATTTATAAGATCAGTGGTGGCTGGGTATAGTTAAAGACAAGAGTGATCAAAATAATGATCTATTAGTTCATTTTTTTCACCCACCTGGTCCTAAAACTGCCTTCCAGCTATCTAAAAACGACAGTGTGGGTTCCAGTAAATAAAGTTTTGAGGAAGATTACTCCCACAGAACTAAAAACGGTTTCGGGCAGAACACACAACATAACAGAAAAACTCTGCACCGAAATTTCAGCACTCTTCAATGCTTTGCGAAAATTATAAATTTTTCACATTAATTGATGAAATAATGTACATGTACAACTTAGTTTTGTGTAACACACTTAGTTTCAGTAAAATTTTGTATTTCAAGTTAAAATGCGGATTTTTACCATTAAAATTTTGTGTGCGTATAACGTAATTTTGGGCCAACTTTGATGCACTATAAACTCTGGAGCTAGTTAAGTCTCAGTCACCAAATTTTTTTTATATGTTTATGTCATACAGTGGTGTTATCTGTATTAATTTTATAATTTTTCACTTTGTCCCTTTTGAGATATTCTACTCTAAATATTGCCAAATTGAAATTTTGGGCATTTTCGGAAAATTATATAAAAAAAGTACACAGTTCTCAAGCTTGAAACTTTTACAGCAAGTAGTCCTATAATAAATCTATGCAAGAAAAAAAAATTAGAGGTGAGTCATTCTTCCTTTTAATAATTTTACAGCACTAAAACTCCCATTTTAAGCCAATTTTCAATTTATAGTTATGATTTTTTTTCTTCACTTTAATTATACTACTTAGGTAATATTATGTAAGAATAAAAAGTAAAGAGCATCCTTCTGATCATTTTGATTTTTACTTTGTCTTGATATCTGTAAAATTAACAGAGATATATAGTGAATTCTTTTCTACCTGTTCGGTACAAGTTCCAACACAGAATTATCGAAATTTGTATTCTTTTGTAAAAAAAGCAATACAAAAAAAGTCCAAGCGGCACGTATATCCGCTAGAAATAGGTAGATTTCGAGATCAGACAGTTTTGTGTGCCAGTAGAATCTGATGTAGCAGATTAGTTTAAACAAAACAAACTAATTTAAAACAGATATCGAACAAATTTTAAAAAGAAAATTAGCTACCTACAATCAAAATTATATCTATCCAATTTTGCAACAAACAATTATCAAATCTACCGCAGAACATGTGTGTGACAATTTATGACACAAACCTATTCTATATCATATGTCGTGCAATTACTGCAAAATATCAAAAAAGTTTATTTCTAAGAAAAAAAATTTATTTCTTCTATTCAAATCTTTTATTTTTTGACTGTTATAAGGTTGACATTGACTGTTATAAGGTTTTTGGAAATTGTAGTTGGGGATTGTTGCAAACTTTTTTGTTGAAGCCAACAAGTCAAAAACCTTTAACTGCAGAGGTTTATATTTATAAGAAACGGATTAAAATGTTTCCACAGATTCTAAATTTATGAAGATTTAAAAAATATTAGTATCCAAACGGCCGTTATAACGGATAAAAAAAAACACTTTTTTTTCTAGTATAAAGCCTATAGTTCCTTAACCATGTGTCAGATTTTTCTGATTTACGAACTTGTCCAAGATATTATTAAAACACATATTTTCAAGAAAGGTTTTTTGATCTGGTTCCACAAATGCAACGCGAGAGCGCCGGTTGATTCAAACGCATTTTGTGTTTTACAAGCTTTTTTGTTGGAGCCGCTCACTCGGAAACCTCCAACTGCAGAGGTCTTTTTTTTGAAAGAAACTGATTAAAAAGGTTTCAAAGATTCTAAATTTATGAAGTTTTTAAAAATATTAGAATCCAAACGGCCGTTATAACGGATCTAAAAAACAGAGTTTTTTTCTAGTATAAAGCTTCTAGTTTCTTAACCATGTGTTTGATTGGGCTGATTTACGAACTTGTCCAAGATATTAATAAAACGCATATTTTTAGAAAAGGTTTTTTGATCTGGCCTTAAAAAGGCGACCGTGAGAGTGCCGTTTGTTTAAAAAAAAATTTTTTTGCAAACTTTTTTGTTGGAGCCACTCACTCAGAAACCTCTAACTGCAGAGGTCTATTTTTAAAACAAATTGATAAAAAAGATTCCAAAGATTCTAAATTTGTTAAATTTTTTGAAATATTAGTATCCAAACGGCCGTTATAACGGTTTTAAAAAATCATTTTTTTTTCAGAAAAAAGCCTCTAGTTTCTTAACCACGTGTCGGATTTTGCTGATTCACGAACTTGTTCAAGATATTATTAGAACACACAAGTACAGAAAATTTTTTTGATCTACCTCAACAAATGCGACCGTGAGAGTGCCGGTCGTTTTCGTTATATCTCATATCGTTTATATATATATATATATATATATATATATATATATATATATATATATATATATATATATATATATATATATATATATATATATATATATATATATTATATATATATATATATATATATATATATATATATATATATATATATATATATATATATATATATATATATATATATATATATATATATATATATATATATATATATATATATATATATATAAACTTTTTTTTTTTTTGTTTTTTCGTCTCCGCTTATCATATATAGTCGTTTGGCACAAAAATTTTTCCGAAATTCCGAGATGAAGCCCATTGCAATAGGTAGATTTTTATATGAAATCTACCTAAAAAACAAATTTGGATAATTCGGAGACGGAACTTGTACCGAACAATTAGAAAAGAATTCGCTAATAGTGTATTCTTTTCGGCTGTACCGAACAAATTTCAGTACAGTTCCAGCACCGAATTATTTTTTTTGTATTAAAATTCATTCCAAAAGAATACAAAATTCGATAATTCGTGTTGGAACTTGTTCGGTACAGCCGAAAAGAATACACTATTAGATACATTTATAGAAAACTCGTTTTCGACCGAAAAATGGTTATGAAGCAACCTTAAAATGGCCACCAAAAAAAAAATATTAAAAAATCTCCTAGCAGGTGTTGAAATGGTTATATTGGTGCATATAAAGACAAACGTCATGGGATGTACCAATTCCAGTATTTTACAATAAAAGCAATGATGATCCGATTTTAAATGATGCAATGATCATATAATCAACTCAGTAGAAAAATATGGGAATATAGACTTTTGGTGGGCAAAGGATGTAGCTGAGTTGATCCCGATTGTTTATGTAAATTAAATCTAAAAGTTGAATTGTTGTGAAAGGAAATGAATAATGATATTTTTAATATTTGGTTTGATTTTGGTACGTCTTGGTCTTGTATATAATTTAAAATGTATATAATGTAAAATAGATAACATAATAAATAAATAATTAAAAATTAACAGCTGAAAAATATTTTTATTGTTATTTTAAACTATTAGTAATTATCCTCAAGTTTCTAACATATAACAGTTATCTTTATGATATCTTTAAATTGATCTTTTTTAGACCTCTGAAAAATGTTGTCTTTCTGTTACCCTCAGGTGGCTCGTAAGAGATCTTTCTGACACCATTGTGTTATCTTTAAGAGAAATATTTCGGATGTGAGATCATAAAAATGTTATTTTTAAGAGCTCCTTATGATATCTTTTTGCCCAACGGGAATGAGGCATCTGCAGAGCAAAAATTCAAGTGGGTGGCACAGTTTGTATAGGAGATGAATAAACGTTTGTAGTCTCCTGTTAGAGATTAATATTTAGTAATATTCACACATTTGTTCCTTTTTTATATTAAATGCGCCACCCACTTCTATTTTGAGCATTGAATAAATATCTAAGGAAGAGTAACTAGAATTTTTGAGTGAAGCAAATAATTTTTTTCCCGGGATACGGGAATTAATAATTTCTTAATCCCGGGAATCCCGGGAATCCCGGGAAATATTTTAAATTTAAAACCTATTATAAAATAACATTTTTTTAAAATTTTTTTATTGAAATTTCATTAAAACCTTAACGGTTTTGTTAATTTTAAAGCAATAATCGATATTGAAAACTTTATAAAACTTAATATAATAAATTATTATTCATATAAGGGAAATAATTTATATTATTATATACTTTTCAGTAGATCTTAACCTTTTAGAAGTCGAGGCCAGTTATGATGACATACTTTGATGACAATAAGTAATTGATAATTTGTAAATAAATCAAAAGCAGAATCTAAATCGTATTCGCAAATAAATTTTACTGCATTCACCACAAATTAAGGGTTTCAAAATTGAACCCTCTTGTAAAATAGATTTGCAAATGTATTTTGATCCACTATTCCAACTGCTATATTAACAGCCGTGTCCAAACCACTACCTTGACCTCAGTGGAGGAAGACAATAATGCCACGTTTATCGATAACAAATAACAAAACTTATGCATAAGCCGATACGAAAACAATTTACAAGAAATATCTACTTTTATGTGTAAAGTGAGTGATTACGAATAATATACTTATTTTTAAATATTGGTTTTATTTCACACCTGAGACTGCGTTCCATTTGCAGCCAAAGTTCTCATAACCTGCTAACCCGATATATAGCTAACTGTTCTTATTTGACTAAATTAGTATCGTTTTTTTAAATAATAAATAAACGTGTCTGAAAATCATATTTTAAAATTTAAATTCAAATTGAGCGATCTTGTGACTTAAAATTGAGCCACTTTGTGTTTTGGATCTCTATCAGAAGCTCGAAAACTAGTTTGAATTCTTGATGAAATTTCGTTCTTCTGAAAGATTGAAAGGAAAGAGAATTGCCATATCAATATATCTATGGTTTTTGAAAAAAGTATCGTTATTTACCAAAGAAACGATGTAATTTTACTTGATACATCGATATTAAATTCGAAGTTACTTAAACGATATTTATATATATATATATCCGAACTATTGATTGTTTGGCCTTTTGAATTAAGCAATGATAGAAAGCTTTTGCTACCTGATTTATTGTGAAATATGTTACAACCCTTCCTTCATTGTTAAAAATGAAATAATGATAGTGTACACTCATGCAATATGATCAAAAATATCCCGATATTTTACATATTACGTAAAACTGGACCGAAAAAAATAATTGATTATACGCTAAACTTCATAGATCACTATTATTTAACTATAATTAAACTATATATGGGATTTCCCGGGAAATTAATAAAAATCCCGGGAATCGGGATGTGACAAAATAGCTAATTTCACGGGAATTCCCGCCCGGGAAATCCCGGGATGGAAACTCTAGACTGGTACTGCTTACAATTTGCATATTTATATTTTCAAAACAAATAAAAGAAATAATAAATGTTACATATAAATTTAAAAGCCTAATATGTTTGAATAAAATATTTCCTTATATTTCCAAATAACAAATCTTTTTAATTGTATAACACAAAAATAGTATTGAATTACTTTAAGAACACCTTACATTCTGCTGGAAAAGCGTTTGACATATGATTTGACAACGATGGGTTTTGAAAAATTACATTTATGTAGGGTAATAAAATATAAAATTAAACTAGAAAATAACAGTTTTTGAAAAGCAAATACTTGATGTTTTTGTTAAAACATCATTCTAAACACTTTTTATGCGTAATATTAGTAAAAATATTATAATCTTTGATTTGAAATTCGATGAACAAATTTCATTCTATTTAAGATTATTTCAACATATTTTAATGCAATTCTTAATATTTATGAATATAAATAATTTAGTTAGTTTAGTTTAATTTGAATATCTTAAAGAAAAATTTCGGCTATGATTTTATTTTAAAATACAAAACGGAATGTGTCAAATGTCATGGATGAAGAACGCACAGATATACAAATCACATACTTCAAAATATTCGTGTAGCCACACGTTATTATTCTTATATATTTATTCACTGATTTTGAATAATAAATGGGAACGGAAAATTGATTATCTATCAAAAATACTAATAGTCAAAAATCTAATGTTTGCATCTGTGCTAAGATGTGTTAAATTTAAATATTTTTTTATTCTTACAATTTCAAAGTAAATATAATTATAAAACACATAACGTTTGTACGAACATATCGTTTTTTTCTTTGCAACATAACGTTCTTTCAATCCAAAATTTATATTATACTTTTTAGTTCGTTTTTAAAAAAGTGTGTTTTTTAAATTTTTTATTTTTATTTAAGAGTTTTTAGTTGTATAATTTTACCTAAAACTAAGTTAAACCACTTTATTTCACAGAAAGAACATCAAAAGTAAAATCAGTAATTAAATCACTTACTGAAAATATTGTTTTGAAATTTGAAGTAGTTTTAATAAAGTAAGGCAGTATTTTTGCCACTAAAATATACATATAGCAAAAGCTGGATGTAGTAATTGATTGCACTATTACAATTCTAATTATGTAATTAAACATGCAGTGTAAAATTTGCTTTACTCATTGCTTCAATTTTAAGTTCTAGTATTACATATGAGATGGCGCGCCTATTTCCATATATTTTTAATACTACATTTGATTATTTTTTTGTACTTTGATCAATATTTTAAACTTGAACTTCGATTATGGAAATAATTAAATATTGTTATAGCGTTTTCGTTTCTCGATTTAAGTTTTGACCTCAGAGCGGGCAAAACTTTCAGTTTTGGATTTTTTTTGTAGTTTTGCATTTATTTTTTCAGCCCTTAAAATACAGAATACTTGAGAATCGAACAGGAAAAAGTCACATTTTTTAAATCCGTCAAATTTGTTTAACAAAATAAAGGAATTCATTTTTTTAATGTATATTATTATTTTTAAACTATTTAAATATTTTGAGTTAAGAAAATTACATCATTAAAAATATATTTTTTCTTATTTTTTATAACATATTAGGGCTATTATTTTAAAAACGTACATTTTTTTGTTGATTTTTAAATTTTTGATTTTTAAAAAATCTGAAATTTTGATATATTGTTGGTATTGACGAAAGGAAAAAAGTAATTTCTGCTTTTATTTTTTGTGTACTCTGAATCGGAGTTATGCGCGGTTGAATTTTGAGGCTTTTTCACGTAGTTTTGGTAATGGTGGCAATGTTTTGTGAATAGGTGCCACAAATTTCATCCGACTTACGTATATTTTTGCAAGTAAAAAGGAAAATAATTGAATAATTGAAATAAGCAAGTTTAAAATTAATAACTTTTCTCTTTTCCGCTAGGCGGCGCGTAAAACCTTAGTTTACTTCAAAGCTCATATCTCAAAAAGTAGCTTTTTTTTTTTTTGTTTTTCACAAATTTTAAAGTAAACATGTGGAGCAATATATACAAACCAAAATTTTTGCATCGTCTCTTGAAAAAAGGTCAGAAAATGCAAAAAAATTGCCCTCAAAAAGTTTGAAACTCGCATCCAAATCGAGAAAAGAAAAGGCACATTTTTTCAGGTCAACATTTTTTCGAGAATCGAACAGAAAAAATGTGAACTGAAAAAAAGGTGCAAAAAAAAGTCACATTTTTTTGTAGAATCGAAAACGCTATTAGTCACAAAACGAATTAAAAATGGTTTGAAATTTTCATACAAATTTGTATGGAAATTTCGACAGCTTTTGTGTGTTTTATGTGCTATCAATACAAAATTTCTTTTGAATAACCAGCGCATTCTATTAACTGGTAGATGAATTAAATAATAGCATGAAGAAATGACGGAAGACTTTAAACAAAAAAATGTATGAAATACTTTAATTTTTATGTTAATTTATAATTAAAGGTCATTTTTCCATATAAAATTGTCGAATATAATGATATACCCAGCAGAAGAAAAATCCCTATTCAGAACGAATGGTTTTTTATATAAATAATTTAAAAATTGAATATTTTTTTTCAATTTTATTGGGTTTTTTGATAGTAACTTATAGAAACGCCTACAGATACGTTCAACAAACTCGGTTTTAAATTTGAGACCAATCCCATAATGGAAAATTGTTGAAAAATTTATCACAAAATTCCAGAACACAAAATTCAAATTCAACTGTCAAATCTCAAGTTAAATAAAAGTGTGTAAAAAGATTAAACCAAATTTTAAAGTTGGGATATTGTTTAAATCTGCAGCGTCAAACCAATTGAAAGAAATGTTGTAGTTTACATTATAATGTTATATTTCGACCCTTATGTGGGTCATGATCAGCATATTTTATAAACTTCGGTTCTATAGAAACAATTAGATTGAACAGAAACATTTAAAAATATTTTCAAAACAAAAAATTTTACAAGAAATTTAAAAAAATGTTAGAGGTTAGTTAAAAAGCTTAGAAAAATTACAGAGAATTAAACAGTTACATGTAAGTAGAGTGAGACTATATCATTCTATATCATGGAACAATTAAAATTTATATAATTACAAAAAAGCATACCTTGTAGTGAAGAATATTTTCTTAATTTTAGCAATAGAATAATAAAAATTACGGCTATATATCATATTATCAAATATGTAATCTATTATCAATTTATTATCAAATATGTAATCAATATGTATACATATATTTATTTCAACTAAACCACTTCCAAATATTCCAAAGAAACTGTTCCATAATTCAAAACAATAATAAATCTTCAAAACAACAACAACAAACATTCAAAACAACGATAAAAAATATCATTTTGCGAAAAAAAAAAATAAAAACCAAAAAACAAAAGAATTTTTTTTTAATATTTCTATGGGATATTTTTAAGATTTGTTTGTAATTATATAGCGTTTTAGTGGCTTGCATTGAGCTAGTATAATGTTAATTGCATTGGAACTTCTAGGGTTAGAAAGCTGAAAATTTCTGATATTATAGTTGAAAAGTTGAACTAAAAGCTAGTATTAGTTTAATCAAAATAGACTTGAAAATGATGAAAGCAAGCCCGTTTGCGTTTGTTTTCGTTTTAATAGCCACAGGTTCTCAACCTCTGAACTTAAATAATTTATTTTTTAAGTTTTAGATAGATATAAGTTGGTATCCACGTGAAAAAACGTTTTCATTTTGGAACTTGGTCATTTTCATCTAGATCAAGGACAACAAAGTTTAGTAAATTTTTAAAACAGCTGCTTTTTCAGGAACCCTAAATGCCAAGGTTGTCATCTGACAAAAAATGATAAAAATAGGTTCAAATATTCAATATTTATCAATTTTATTTAAATTTTATGTTTCAAACGGAAGTTATAACGCCTTAGATTATTCGAGTTTTAAGACTCTAGCCGCTCAAACGGTACCCCGATATGGCCAGTTCGCGAACTAGTCCAAGAGATTGTTTGCCGCAACATACACAGAAAATATTGTTGGTGTAGGTCGAAAATTGAGACCGTGAGAGTGCCGGATAATTCCGTTATACCTCATATCGTTATATATATATATATATATATATATATATATATATATATATATATATATATATATATATATATATATATATATATCAGTGTTGCAAAACGAAAAAAAAAATCGTAACGTTATGCGTTTCGTTTTTATAACATTACTTTAATTTTTTCGGTACGTTATTTCGTTATGAAACACAAAAATATTATATTTTATTATGTTATAACGTTATATTTACGTTATTTTACAGATGAATGAAAAGTTTAAAGCTAACCTACTTAACTGCACAAAAATCGAAAATCTCTAATGGATAGTTATTTCTTGCATATATGTATAATTACAAAAATATTAAATTTATATATTCATAGTAAAATAAAACTAAATAATTAAATACATTAAAAAAATTTGACTCATTTCAAATTAAAAATAATAAGTTTTTAACAAAACTATAGGCATTCTTATCAAGAGTTTTCTGCAAATCTGATAGTTTGTTAATGACTATAAGCGTAACTTTTAATAGATCTTCAGAATT